>OX463862.1:4945485-5274261 GCA_949825065.1 Odontocerum albicorne
CAACTATCAGATTAAATAAGAACATTTATTTTACAAAATCGTAAGAAAGTCATTAAATTCAGATATAAGAATCAGGAGTTATTCGACTTAACTCTTTTTAGATGATCAATGGCCAATGAGGAATGAGTAATGACCAACAAGGAATGAACAATAACCAATTAGTTAATACCAATGAGGAATGATCAATGATCAGTGACCAATGAGTAATGACCAATGAAGAATGTCCGATAAGTTTCACCAATCTAATTAAATAAAAAATAAATCATTTTTACCAACCTATTTCAGCAAATTCAATCTAATTGAATAATAAATAAATTATTGTTGCCAACCTGTTTCAGCAAATTCAATCTAATTAAATAATTATAACTAACCTATTTCAACTAATGCAATCTAATTAAATAATAAAAAAATAATTGTAACTAATCTATTTCAGCAAATTTAATCTAATTGAATAATAACGAAATAATTGTTATCAACCTATTTCCGCTAATGCAATCTTATCAAATAATAAAGAAATATAGTAATTGTAACTAACCTATTTCAGCTAATGCAATCTAATTAATTAATAAAGAAATAATTGTAAGTAACCTATTTTAGCTAATGCAATCTAATTAAATAATAAAGAAATAATTGTAACTAACCTATTTCAGCTAATGCAATCTAATAAAATAATTGTAACTAACTTATTTCAGCTAACTCAATCAAATTTAATAATAAAGAAATAATTGTAACTAACCGATTTCAGCAAATTCAATCTAATTAAATAATAAATAAACCATCATTACCAACCTATTTCAGTGAATTTTCTCTAATTAAACAATAAATAATTGTTATCAACCGATTTCAGGAAATTCGACCAATTAAAAAAAAAAAGAAAAAGTTTTTATCAACTTTTTTCAGCGAATTGTTGGAGTTCAGGTTTTAAATTATTATTTATATTATCACTTTTGAAAAGCGGAATAAATAAACACATATAAAGAAAAAACATTATGACGCCGGGGGCGGCTCAAGGCAACTGAACGAGTGTTTCTGTCAATAAGTCGATAGGCGCATAATCGAATTCTCTTCCAAAATCTCATTTCAGAAAGCTGCCTTAGACAGGGACAAATCAGAATTGTGACGCCCGAAATTTTATTTTATCATATTCCTTTTTAATACACTATATTAGGTGTTAACATAAATTGTGTCCGTTTTTTTCCCATTTAAAAATGAACACCAAAAGTAAAACAAAATGGTAAAGGTTATACGTCATTCGAAAGAAAATTTTCTGCTCTACAAGATATTGTATTTGCTTTTACGTTACATATATTATTTTATTTAATTACAAGCCTTCAAAATGGAATGTCAAGTAGACGAAAGTGAGCATTTTCGACACCTCCTGTTCGCGTTCAATCGAGGGAATAAAGCTGCCAAAGCTGCTCGCAAAATTTGCGAAGTGTATGGGTGAAGATGCTATGAATGAAAGGACAGCTCGTCGATGGTTTTTGCGTTTCAAAGACGGCAATTTTGACCTGAAATACATGGAGCGTTCCGGACGACAAGTGGACTTCGATGAGGACCGCTTAAACCATATTATTCATGAAGATCCCCTTCAAACCACCGTAGAATTGGCTGAGCAGATGAATTATAGTCACATGACTGGACACCGCCATCTTAAATCAATGGGAAAAGTCCAGAAGTTCGGCGCTTGGGTTCCACATGTATTCAATGAAAACAACAAAAATCAATGTTCGACAATTGAACACGAACAGCGAGGTGTCGAAAATGCTCACTTTCTTCTACTTGACATTCCATTTTGAAGGTTTGTAAACAAATAAAATAATAAATGTAACGTAAAAGCATATACAATATCTTGTAGAGCAGAAAATTTTCTTTCGAATGACGTATAACCTTTACCATTTTGTTTAACTTTTGGTGCTCATTTTTAAATTTGAAAAAGAAAGGGACATAACTTATGTTAACACCTAATATATTCCAGAATCTTTATTTTGAAAAAGTATATATTTTTTTAAATTATTGTAAAGTCAATGGGTCACTAAAACATTTTTATACTCGCACCGGATCTACTAAGGTGATAGTCTACAATATTGTTTTGATATCAACTTTGTTTTACTATATGGTAGTGAAAAGGGGACGTGGAAAAAGGCTGATAAGAGCAGAATAAATGCTGTAAAGATACGTGCATTGAGAAAAATACACGGGGGGTTAAATATGATAGAATAGGAAATTAAGTGATAAGGGATGAATGTGAACTTAAGGCTTATGTATTGAGTAAGATGAAAAAGAGCACTCTGAGATGGTTTGGGCATGTATGACGAATGATTGAGAAAATACTAACAAAACAAATACGTAACAGCATACGAGTACAGCACAACATTCTTGTTAACACTTGCCACCCTGTGATGGATATCAAGTGACCAGGACTTATATTTCATTTGTTTATTCGATGTTTTAATACATAATAAAATTATCTTTAAAGCTTATTACAAAAAATAACCTAGCAGATTTTGCATAATTTTGATTTCAAATATACATTTTTCACTGGACGCTTAGCGTCCAGCACCGTGGCTGGCGGATTTTTTTAGCACAGTAAGGCAATTAATTGTTAAGAACTATAGGTATAGTTTCTAAAGTTATAACTTTTATGGCGATCACAGTAACCTTCGGTAAGAAATGCCACTCAAATAATGAACATCTTAATTTTGTGATGGCATCTTCTTATTAATGATAATAACAATCAATGATTGTGTATGGATTGGCATAGTATGATTAACATATGTTGTGGATAGCTCTTATCAGGATTGCAGAAACAAGTTGAAGCATTAATTGAAAGAGATAAGGTTTTTATGGTCAAAGTCTACTAAAGTGTACTAAAATTATGTAAACTTAATGTTGATGTACGAGTTTTAAGTAAGATCAACAAGTGGACTCTGAGAAGGTTAAGCTATGTAGAACAAATTAATGCAGGAAGACAAACAAAAAAATTTACAGTTCAAATAGGGGAAGAAGATGCTGATATAGTTTGGGCATGTAAAACGAACGATCGTAATTTACTGTCCATGCAGTGAGACTCTGAAACCAGTTACAAACCAATATAAGACTCATTGAGTCCTTGACATACTTCAAAAAGCGACTGAAAAAAATCTCAATTTCTAGTCAGTAGTATAACGTGTTTCATCCCTGATTTACCTTCCCTCTCCACCATCCCTTCCTTTTCCTTTGATTGATGATATCTCACTTTTACTTTTATTATCTATATGCTCATAAATTTCATAAATAATCTTTTGAATATTTCTTGTAACCATATAACTTCCTTTATTTACTTTTGTCTGGTTGGTTGGAAAAGATTGCCGCTTGGCAATAAGTCCGTCAAATTGTTTTTACAAGAAAGTGTTAAATAAATAAAAGAACGAATGAATGAAGAAAAACTGACAAATCAGATATATAGTCAACATGTGTGTGAGAGGATGACCAAAAAAAGTATGGTTGGATCATGTTAATGATATTATGAAAGAAGGAAATGTAGAAATTCTGAGAAATTGTAGATGTTGTATGAGGTGTATGGATTTAAAAGGAGCTAAGGATGTGTCTCGAGATAGGAAAATATCACGCTCTATCTTCTCTGTCTACCACGACAGGGAAATGGCTTGATGGTATGTATTAATTTTTATAAAAAAAACACTTAAAACTTTAATTAATTTTCCGTGTTTTTTATATAAAAAACAAGAAAATTAATTAAGATTTTTTCCACACAAAACAGATTATGTTTTTATAATACCAAAAATTAAAACCCCTTTAACATGCGTTCATTTAACGTCAATAAAGAAAAGCGGTCAACTGAAGAGAGACCAATAAATAATCTCTGTTTGAACGTAGCATAAGTGCAACCTCCGTGGCCTGGTGGTAAGACACTTGTCTGCCGATCCGGAGGTTGCGGGTTCGATCCCCGCTGGAACCCAGATTTTTTTTAAATAGGATTCCAGTCTGGTTAACACTAAGGGCCTATAAAACATATTTCTGGTTGATTGGAAGAGATTACTACATGGCAATAAACTCGACAGGTAAAAAAAAAAAAAAAGTGCACGTTCGGAAATTTGCTGAATATTTTCGACAATATAAGATGGGGTGACGGAACAGTTAAGGATATTATACAATTGAGATAGTATGTGAATGTGGCATCTATTTCTCACATTCAACGAGTTTAGAGCCTTCCCGTGTGAAGTTATTTATTTATTATTACACATGACAAGAAATATACACAATTTGAGAAAAAAACAACAGGTAATTTGATTTGGACATATAATTTTAATGGATCTAGGTTTGTTGCCTTTCATTTGTCATATCCCCAGTAAACTAGGTTTTTGCCTGTATCTCACTGAGGATATTAAGCATGAAAAAATAAATCGATACTTCTTTCCGATTTTCGATAACACAAAAAAACCCCGTTGCACGCTCTCATCAACCTGACAAACAGTGACACTCAACTACAACTGGAAACATCTTGCGAAACTCAACTCCTCATACATTATCACTCCAGAAAGACCAAAAATATTCATCCCACAATATACCGCACACAATCATAAGAATAAAAATCAAAACAAATTCAAAACAAAAAAAAAAGAAGAAAAAAAGAAAAACACACAGAAACACAAATACAAAAACATCCAAAATTAAAACAACAAGAAGAGACCCACACTCACGAGCTCACATAAATCCTTTCTACTCGTCATTCATCCTGAAAGCCCAAGTACTCAAAATCCTGTCGCAATAACAACCACGCTCCGATCGACTGTCTAAATGGTTTTCCTACCTTTACTTTTATTGAAGTCGGCACGCCATTGTATGTAATGGGAGCCAAATAAGCATATTGCCATGGAGATTGTTTATATGAGCGTACTTTCTCTTTGGCGTCTATTTTTCACGTTAGGATTTTAAAAACAAAATGACAAGTAGGAAATTGAATTTAGGTTAGTTCATAGTTATATGGTATATAAATTATTATTATATTTTATTATATTATAACTATGAATAGGCAACTAGAAACTGCTGAAATGCGCATGCTAAGATGGTCAGCTGGTGTGTCCCTAAGAGACAAAATAAAAAGCTCACGCATTCGTGGAAGCCTAGGTGTTACAGACATCAACAGCAAGATGGAGGAGAGGCGATTGAGATGGTATGGGCACGTTGGACGCAGAGTACCCGATCACATTGTGAACCAGGCAATCTCCATGGATCTTCCTCGAATAACACCAGAGGAAGACCAAAGAATTCATGGGTGGTGCAAAAAGATAAAGGGGGACGTAGTCCGGAACAGAAGAGCATACAACCTGAGGACGAGGAGAGCTGACCCCAACAGTCTTCGCAGACAATGAGTTGGGATGGAGCCAGGGAGAAGATAGTTATAATATATAAATTGTTATATTATTTATAGTTAAGGCATTAACATTGTGGAAGTTTAAAGACATTGTAATTTGTTTTATCAAACGCTGTTTATTCCACTTTTTGTAACGATATAACCCTACCGGTTTCAAGGCTTTCACCTCATTATCAGGGAGCACAAACAAGACTGAATTCTCAACTGCTACCGAGATACACGCTTCTAACGATAAACATTCGGGCTGGGGACAATGTGATCGGGTGCTCTGCGTCCAACGTGCCATCTCAATCGCCTCTTCTCCATCTTACTGTTGGTGTCTGTAACACCTTCATATATCCCAAAAATCTCTCCGCTGCTCGCCGAGATTGTCTTATCCCACCTTCCACCCTCAGTCCTCAGCCCGGATACCTCATACCGTTAGAAGCGTGTATCTCGGTACCAGTTCAGAATTCAGTCTTGTTTGTGCTCCCTGATGATGAGGTGAAAGCCTTGAAACCGATAAAGTTAGTGGAAGTGGAATAAACAGTGTTTGATAAAAGAAATTACAATATGTATGTTATATAAATTAGATAAGTAAATATATAAATTTATATATATGATAAATTAATCCACAACACAACCATTTGCCTTTGGCAAATGGTTGTGTTGTAGATTAATTTATTAAATAATTAATATAAAATGTAGACCATTCCAGTCAAAATCCTGGTCAAATTTCACCATATTGAATCGATCCCTTCGGAATAATTAATTCATTTAATGAAGACAAAATACACTTCAAACTATGTTAATGTTCCTTTCCCAAGGAACACCTCGCAGACTATTTCAGCAACAGTTGGGTAACTCCGTGTCTGGTTTGTTGGATATTTTTAATGTAGTTGTTGCTGAGTTTGGGAGCGTCCTTCACCGGCATTTCTTCAATCTTAATTCTTGTCTGGGAGATTTCATTTTAATGCATTTTAAATTAATGTTTATTATAATTTGCTCTTTAATTTCCTACTTTCGTTGCTCTTGAGAGTGTTTTTTTCCCACTCGTCTTGTATTGTCGATAAAATAAAATAAATTGTTATTTATAGTTAAGGCATTAACATTGTGGAGGTTTAAATACATTGTAATTTGTTTTAACAAACGCTGTTTATTCCACTTTCTGTAACGGTATAATCCTACTAGTTTCAAGGTTTTCTCCTCATCATCAGGAAAGCACAAACAAGACTGAAATTCTGTTCGAACTAGTACCGCCATACACGCTTCTAACGGTAAACAATTGGGTGGGGGACTGTGGGTGGAGGGAAGGAGGGGACAACCTCGGTGAGCAATGGCGAGATTCTTGGAATATATAGTATGTGTTTGCTAGATCGTCACCCCAATGTACGGACTTAGAAATTTCTAGGGCTTCTAGTCAGTCCATTTTATTTCCGTTTTGTTTGTGCTCCCTTGATAAAGAGGTGAAAGCCTTGAAACCGGTATGGTTATACCGTTACAAAAAGTGGAATAAACAGTCTTTAATAAAACAAATTAATATGTATTTCAACCCCCACAATGTTAATGCCGTACTTATAAACAATGTTTTAACATATATAAATAAATTAGGAAATCGTACAAACGAATATATCATAAGATAAATAGCAGAAAATAAATGTTAAAGTGAAGCTATCAAAAGGGATGGGCTCATTTCATAACATTCCCCTTGCGGAAATATACCCCACCTATATAGGGCGAGCTAGGCCGCGAGGACATCAGATGTTTTTCAGCCCTCACCCTTGTACACGTAGATTAAAAGAAAAATAAAAAAAATACATATGGCAGAAAAAATACCCACAAATACCACATCAGATTAACTGACAGTGTAAAAAGAGAAAGCTGATGATAGGAGTTCCATAAAATAAAATCACAAATAGAAAATGATGTTCACATGTACAAACCAGAATACGAATAGATGACAATTAATGATGTTCACACGTACAAAATGATGTTCACACGTACAAACCAGAATATAAATAGATGACAATTAATGATGTTCACACGTACAAACCAGAACACGAATAGATGACAATTAATGATGTTCACACGTACAAACCAGAATACGAATAGATGACAATTAATAAGCAGTAATATAAACATTGATAAGAAGATAACGCGTAAACACGTACACACAACCCTCGATTCATCGACAGCGAAAAAAGAGAAAGGAGTCCAAATCAGAACAAAACAATCACTAACTATTTAGAAGGTAACGTTTCAGAGCGTTTATGAAGGTGCAACTACTCGTATTTCAAAAGCGTAGAAAACTAATTCCTGCATTTGCTGGCTGAGTATGAGAAAGATGCCAGAGAAGAGTACGTGTGCAAGTACATATTATCTCTTCAAGACAACATTGTTCATTATTTCCAAATCACTGATTCGGATATGTTGAAAGATACATAATAAATTAATGTTGGTACTAATAAATTCTCTAAAAAATCTAATAAATCCATTCTCTGGCACTACCATCGAGAGGAAGGGAAGACGCAGACTCAGCAGAGACACATGACACGCATGGCAATCAATGAAATGTTCACCATCCCTAGAGTTAAAACCTCTTTTGCCCAAAGGCAATATGCTTATTCGGCTCCCATGACATACAATGGCGTGCCGAATTCAATAAAGGTAAAGGGAAGAAAACCATTTAGACAGTCGATAAGAGCGTGGTTGTTATTGCGACAAGATTTTGAGTACTTGGGCTTTCACGATGAATGACGTGTGGAAAATAATTGTGTGGGCTCTTGAGTGTAGGTTTCTTCTTGTTGTTTTGTATTTGTGTTTCTGTATATTTTTTGTTTTTATTTTATTCTTATGATTGTGTGCGGTATATTATAGGATGAACATTTTTAGTCCTTCTGGAGTGATGATATGTGAAGCGTTTGATTTCGCATGATGTTTCCAGTTGTAATTGAGTGTCACTGTTTGTCAGGTTGATGAGAACGTGCAACGGGGTTTTGTTTTTGTGTAATCAAAATCGGAAAGAAGTATCGATTTATTTTTTCATGCTAAATATCATCAGTGAGATACAGGCAAAAGCCTAGTTTACTAGGGATACGACAAATGAAAGGCAACAAACCCAGATCCATTAAAATTGTATGTCCAAATTAAATGACCTGTTGTTTTTTCGCAAATTATGTATATTTCTTGTCATGTGTAATAATAATAAGTAATACGGTGTTGTGAACAATCATTTGGGAACGCACAAAGCGAGAAATATCTTTAGTTCAAATATTTTTATTATATAAAATTATGATTTCTCTGAGCCGAGCCTGATTTTTCGGTTAACTGACGCAAACTGAATTTTTAACGCTCAGAGGGGTAAAAAAAAAAACAAAAAAATGAACGGAAAATTTATGAACACTCGTGTTGTTTTATATTAATATTTTTAACGTACGGAAAATTTAAAAATTATCCAATAGGGTTTTTATTTTACGTCATATTTCAAAAAAGTTGACCTCAGTAGTCTAGTTGGTAAGACCCCTGTCTTCCAGCACGAGGATTTACAGTTCGATTCTTATAGGTACACTTTCATGAATAAAAGGTTCCAGTCAGCTTTTCATTCAAGGCATTTTCAACACATTTTTAATAGGTTGAAAGAGATGGCCACTTGGCAATAAGTCTACTAGGTTGTACTGTGTACAACGAAAGTTTAATACAATACAATACAAAAGGTCAAGCTCACTGGTTTTGTCTTCCAGCACGAGGGTTTGGAGCCTGATTCCAGTTGGTATTATTTTGTGAATAAAAAGTTCCAGTCACGTTTTCACTCAATGCCTTTTCAACTCATTTTTGATAGGTTGAAAGAGATTGCCACTTGGCAATAAGTCTTCTACGTTGTCATCGTTATTGCTGGGCCTCGTAGTTGAGGATCTCCTTGCTATTTCAACGTCAATTCAGTTAGAAAGCGAAGCTTTGCCGTGGAGTTTATTTTAAGTGAGTGAGCTGCTGCACACCAGCAACCTCACCAGCCACACCGGTGTACTGGGTCCGATGGCACACCTGAAGTGAGACTATCGAAGCACCTTGGAGCTGATGGCACACTTGAAGTGAGCACACCGGCATATTTTTTTTCTCATTTTTTTTAAAGACTATATGTGATCGAAGTCATAGGTATCCTTATGCCCCTCAACACTGTGCGTTAAAAGGTATGAGTCGAACGAAAGGAGTAGCATAGCGCGGGATTCAAACCGGCGACCTTTTGCAAGCCCAACGCGTCATCACGTGGCCATGCATCATGTTGTATTGTATACAACGAATGTTTAATACAACACAAAACAACGACCTCCTTTGTCTAGATGGTAAAATACCTGTCTTCTGAAATGAGGGTTAAGGGTTCGATTCTCGTTGATATCTATTTTTCTTATATAGTTCCATTCTGGTTTTTACTTGATGTATTTTTACAATCATTTTTTAATCAAATTACTCAAGCAGTTTTTACAATCATTGTTTACTCCAATTACTCAAGCAGTTTTTACAATAATTGTTTATTCAAATTACTCAAGCAGTCTTTACAATCATTGTTTACTCAAATTACTCAAGCAGTCTTTACAATCATTGTTTATTCAAATTACTCAAGCAGTTTTTACAATAATTGTTTACTCATATTACTCAAGCAGTTGTTTGTGTCATTTCGAAGATTGAACCAAAAATATTCTTATTTTGTGTTTAACGCTTCTTTACTACCACAATGGAAACATGTGACACATACATACTCGTATATCATACATAACTTCACTTCACCTGATAGGGTAGGCACAGAGAACAGAACACCAGACGTCCGTATGAAACAATAGGTGTTATCAAAGTTACGATTCAATATTTATTAATGATTAATTTCACGTTTTTTTATTTATTTATGGGATAGCCCAGTGGTTTCCAAACTTTATGTTACTACGCCTATCTGTCACATCAGAGATATTTTGTGAAAATCGGGAATAAATTCACCAATACAATCAAACGTGTGCCAGTGTGTGACGTAGGTATATTCATTCTAAAAATCCGTATGGGTGAGGAAGCGACGCTATTCACATCTCACTCTCACCCTACTTCGGTATATGGAAACGCAAAAAATAGAAACTCAGTTCAGTTGCTTCTCTCGTTTAGTAGCCAGCCGGCTTTCGTTTGAGGTGGTCGCTTCGCCCGTTTTGTGAACGTCGTTCGATGTTTTTTTCATGTTTATAGCGATTAAATTTCAATTAATATCACTTTTGACTTCAAATTTAAATAATTTAAGCGATTGCCTATGAATATTCTTATTTTCCCGACTTTAAATCACTCATTGTTACATGTGTATTGAATACACAGCACCGGAACGCTCGGATGTTTTTAGCACAGGAAGGGAAAGGTTAATAAGAACCATTCTAGTACCAACTTTACGCAATTGGGTTTCGTAAATCGGACCTGCATTGCGTATGATAAGTGAACCGTCAAATCGGACCTGCATTGCGTATGATAAGTGAACCGTCAAATCGGACCTGCATTGCGTATGATAAGTGGCTATGAATATTCTCATTTTTCCGATTTTAAATCGCTCATTTTTACATGTGTATTTTATTTATTTATTTATTTTTTCAAAACAGGCTTAACCCAATTACTTTGAAAAATACAAGACATTAAAAAAGAAGAAAAATTACATAGAAAAAGAAAAAATTTGTTAAAAAATTATATAAAATAAAAAATAATGCATATGCATACAAACGAGTATATACACACAAACATATTATACACATATATTCAAAGTTACATAAGTATGTTGATGAGTGCTTTCTAACGCGCTCAATCTTAGAAGAAAATTTACTTATGCTTTTGGTAATGTGATATGAAATATGTCAATATCCGAAGCAGTCCCGTTCAGAAGAGTTAAGGTCCTTCCAACAGGCATAGCGGCTGGAAGACCCGTTCTTGCGTATGTTATTGATAACAGTTCTTGCCGGCGCAGTCTAGTGTAATTGTTAGGAACATCTAACGCTAATCTTTGTAGTAATGCTGGACAGCTCACAACTCCTCGAACGAGTTTGACAACGTATACTAGGAGACGCACATCTCTTCTTACGCTCAAGGAGTTATACCCGAGCATGCCCAGCAGGAACTGAGTAGGTACGAATACACATCACCGTAACGGGCGGATTTTTTTAGCACAGGAAGGGAAACGTTAATAATAGTGGATTCGAGTCCCGAGTTGTAGCCCCCTCAAGGAAAGTTAATTCCTCAAGGGGGCTACAACTCGGGCTATTGTCTAAACGGTGCTATAGACGATTGTACTTTGATAAATCAATTAATTAAACCTCCTGATAAAAGAAAAGCATTTTACCAACTAGACTACGGAGTACGTCAAATGTGGAGTAAAATATATTGTGAATAATAACACAACACGTGTATATCCCTTTTCAATTAGAATTAATTTGATAACCTAATATTGTCCGTTTGAATTAATATGGGGATTGCCGGCCTGACAGGGAATATTGAGAACAAACGATGGAACATCGGCTACAGTTATTCCAAACTACAGGGCCGACTTATATTTTTAATTTAAAAGACGGACGCATAGGGGCGACCATTCATACATATATGACTTACTTGATCCAACCATATTGTGAGGTATCAACCATGATAGAAACACAAGGACTACTATACATACATACACGACTTACTTGATCCAACCATATTGTGAGGTATCAACCATGATAGAAACACAAGGACTACTATACATACATACACGACTTACTTGATCCAACCATATTGTGAGGTATCAACCATGATAGAAACACAAGGACTACTATACATACATACACGACTTACTTGATCCAACCATATTGTGAGGTATCAACCATGATAGAAACACAAGGACTACTATACATACATACACGACTTACTTGATCCAACCATATTGTGAGGTATCAACCATGATAGAAACACAAGGACTACTATACATACATACACGACTTACTTGATCCAACCATATTGTGAGGTATCAACCATGATAGAAACACAAGGACTACTATACATACATACACGACTTACTTGATCCAACCATATTGTGAGGTATCAACCATGATAGAAACACAAGGACTACTATACATACATACACGACTTACTTGATCCAACCATATTGTAAGGTATCAACCATGATAGAAACACAAGGACTACTATACATACATACACGACTTACTTGATCTAACCATATTGTGAGGTATCAACCATGATAGAAACACAAGGACTACTATACATACATATACGACTTACTTGATCCAAACATATTGTAAGGTATCAGCCATGATAGAAACACAAGGACAACTATATATACATATACGACTTACTTGATCTAACCATATTGTGAGGTATCAACCATGATAGAAACACAAGGACAGCCATACATACATATACGACTTACTTGAGCTAACCATATTGTGAGGGGCTAACCATAATACAATAACTTAATTGATCCAACCATATTGTGAGGTGTCAACAATGATCGAAATACAAGTATAAAGACATGTAACCATACATACATATACGACTTACTTGATCCAACCTCATTGTGAGGTGCTACCCATAATACAATAACTCAATTGATCCAACCATATTGTGAGGTGTCCACCATGATAGAAACATAATGACAATCAACCATACATACATATACGACTTACTTGATCCAACCTCATTGTGAGGTGCTAACCATAATACAATAACTTACTTGATCCAACCATATTGTGAGGTGTCCACCATGATAGAAACATAATGACAATCAACCATACATACATATACGACTTACTTGATCCAACCTCATTGTGAGGTGCTAACCATAATACAATAACTTACTTGATCCAACCATATTGTGAGGTGTCCACCATGATAGAAACATAATGACAATCAACCATACATACATATACGACTTACTTGATCCAACCTCATTGTGAGGTGCTAACCATAATACAATAACTTACTTGATCCAACCATATTGTGAGGTGTCCACCATGATAGAAACATAATGACAATCAACCATACATACATATACGACTTACTTGATCCAACCTCATTGTGAGGTGCTAACCATAATACAATAACTTACTTGATCCAACCATATTGTGAGGTGTCCACCATGATAGAAACATAATGACAATCAACCATACATACATATACGACTTACTTGATCCAACCTCATTGTGAGGTGCTAACCATAATACAATAACTTACTTGATCCAACCATATTGTGAGGTGTCAACCATGATAGAAACAAAAGGACATACTGTCAGGTGTGAGGTGCATAGTAACGCACTTCACTTCCGTGTGGAATGTTGCTGGTTCAAAACTCGTGCTGTGCTACTCCCCTCGAATAACACAGACTTTTTTCCGCCTAGTATTTGGAGGTATAAGGATACCTATGACTTTGGTCAAATCACTATTTCACTCATTTCATTCAAACCCTAACATCGTAGTGATGCATACAACTAATCGTCACTAGCTGCTTGTGAACCGTGGTTTTCAATATTTTCGGGATCTCAACAATCTCTCGTCCCAGTTTTCAAGTGCTCTTCTCACAATTATCTATTTTACATAGGTTAAACGTCAATGCTACATCATTTGGTGGCTAGACCATAATTTACATTATTTGGTGGTTAGACCATAATTTACATTATTTAGTGGCTAGACCGTAATTTACATTATTTGGTGGTTAGACCATAATTTACATTATTTGGTGGTTAGACCATAATTTACATTATTTGGTGGTTAGACCATAATTTACATTATATAGTAGTTAGACCATAATTTACATTATTTGGTGGTTAGACCATAATTTATATTATTTGGTGGTTAGACCATAATTTACATTATTTAGTGGCTAGACCGTAATTTACATTATTTGGTGGTTAGACCATAATTTACATTATTTGGTGGTTAGACCATAATTTACATTATTTAGTGGCTAGACCGTAATTTACATTATTTGGTGGTTAGACCATAATTTACATTATTTGGTGGTTAGACCATAATTTACATTATTTGGTGGTTAGACCATAATTTACATTATATAGTAGTTAGACCATAATTTACATTATTTGGTGGTTAGACCATAATTTATATTATTTGGTGGTTAGACCATAATTTACATTATTTGGTGGTTAGACCATAATTTACATTATTTGGTGGTTAGACCATAATTTACATTATTTGGTGGTTAGACCATAAATGAAATTATTTGGTGGTTAGACCATAATTTACATTATATAGTAGTTAGACCAAAATTTACATTATTTGGTGGTTAGACCATAATTTATATTATTTGGTGGTTAGACCATAATTTACATTATTTGGTGGTTAGACCATAATTTACATTATTTGGTGGTTAGACCATAATTTACATTATTTGGTGGTTAGACCATAAATGAAATTATTTGGTGGTTAGCCCATAATTTACATTATTTGGTGGTTAGACCATAATTTACATTATTTGGTGGTAAGACCATAAATTACATTATTTGGTGGTAAGACCGTAATTTACATTATTTGGTGGTTAGCCCATAATTTACATTATTCGGTGGTAGTTTATAATCAGTTTAGGTAAAAAATGACTGAAAAATGCGCTAATTATTTTATTTCATTATAATATACATTCAGCACGATTGGAATAAAGTAAGTAACGAAAATTTTGTCAAATAAAATAAAACATATTTTCTGATAACATACTCGTATTATTTAAAACTTGAGGGCTCTCGAGAGACCTTACGGAGGCCCTGCAATACGGCTGTACCACTAATTGAATGCGTATATTCTACCGCAATTAATTAAATTAAGCTCTTGCAGGCTTTTTAATAAATATTTCAATATAAATGATCATTAATTAATACGCTTATAACATTAACAAATACGCGGAAAGTGTACTCGATATTAGGATTTTTCATTCTGGCATATAGCAACGATTCTCAACCAATGGTACACGAGTAATTGGAGCAATACACCGTGTTAATATTTTACCATCCAAAAGAAGTGCTTCGTTTCAATAATATTTATTAAAAACAAAATCCTGTGTTGAGATGACAGAGACATTTTTTCCACTAAGTATAATTTCGGTCAAATAAAAAAAAAACATGCCTGTGTGCTCGGGTGGTCTCACTTTGGTGTGGCATCGGATTCAATAGAGTGGTATGGACGGTGATTTTGGTGGTGCGCAACGACACACTCACTTAAAAAAGAGAAAAATGAAAGAAGCAAAACCTCCACGGCACAACTTCACTTTCCAACTGAATTGACGTTGAAATGGTGAAGGAATCCTCGACTACGAGATACATCAACGACGGCGATTTAGTGAAAAGTTTTCTTCTTATTTTAGGCCTGTTGGCCTGTTATGGACCTGCATCATTGTTTGCCTCTTGTGACGTCGACTGCCAGCTGTCTTTCCATCTTTTGGGAAGTCGTCCTAGAGGTCTGCTCGCTTGGGAGATACTGTCCCTGGCCATTCTTACGGCTCTTGGTTCCGCCATTCTGGATACGTGTTCGTTCCAGAACCTTCTTCTCTGTCGTCCCCATCTGACAATATCTTCAACTTCGCACATCCTTCGGATTTCTGTGTTTCGTACTCTATCACGAAGGGTTTTGCCAGCGATACTCTTGAGTACCTTTATTTCGCTGGTTCGAATGAGATTTTTGGTTCTGACAGTGTCGGCTCTGGACTGAATTTTAGATTTTAGGACTATATTCAAAGTGATTTTTTTATATTTTTATGTAACTTTATTCTGTAATGCAGTGTTTCCCAATTAAATTTTGTAACGGGACCTTTTTATAAAATATAACCAAACGCCTTAAATATTTTAAGCGTAGCATATAAAAACATAAGGAAAATTTATGTAGTGTCTATGTATGAAAGAAGGCGGAATGAAGATATCAGAAATGAATGCTTGGATAAAATGTTTATATTTAATATGTTGTTTATAGTTAAGGCATTAACATTGTGGAGGTTTAAAGACATTGTAATTTATTTTTATCAAACACTGTTTATTCCACTTTTTTATGACGGTATAACCCTACCGATTTCAAGGCTTTCACCTCATCTTCAGGGGAGCGCAAACAAGACTAAATGCTGTTCGAACTGGCACCGATATACACGCTTCAACGGTTGGCCGAAATGCCTTGAATGCTATTGGCCGAAATTATCCCATGCCTCTCTCCCTTCCTCCCCCCACCCCCACCCCCCCAGCCCACAACCGTTGAAGCGTGTATATCGGTGCCAGTTCGAACAGCATTTAGTCTTGTTTGCGCTCCCCTGAAGATGAGGTGAAAGCCTTGAAACCGGTAGGGTTATACCGTCATAAAAAGTGGAATAAACAGTGTTTGATAAAAATAAATTACAATTTATATTTAATGTTTTAAGTAAGATAAAAAAGGAGCTTTAAGAGAGTGAAGACATGTAAAGAGAAGGAATAACATAAACATAACTAAGCGAGTATACACGTCATAAGTGTAAGATGTGCATGAAAGAGGTAGACCAAAGACAACGTGGCTACATCAAATGGAACAAATCCTGAAAGAAGGTAAAGTGAGAAGTATAAATAATAAAAGATTATGCACGGCGAGATGAATGAATGTGGAGAAAGAGAAAAATATGTTTGGAGATCTGTTCTCTCTGTCCGCAAGATTTTTTTTCTTTTGAGGTAGTAAAAAACAAAAATCATTTAAAAAACAAGCTATTTTGTTCTTGCTTTGTTTTAGTGGTACGCATTTTGTTCTTGCTTTATTTTAGTGGTACGCATTTTGTTCGAAGTTTGAGAGGCGCTGAAGTATAGTAGTGTATTATATTTTCATTGTATACATATTTAGTTGTATTTTGTAATGCGTGTGATGAGTTATTGGACATGATTTTGATGTGGTGTTGAAATTATTATGTTGTTAGAATTGTGTGTGTGATAGATAGGTTGGGATTTATGAAAGTAATTCTAGAATGTGGATATTTTAGCTGAATGTTTTAGTCTTTAGGATAAATATATAAAATTTGTGCTCAAGGAATAAGAACACTTCGTCATAGGCCTTGCTTAGATATGTGGTTTTCAATATTTTTATCCCTATATCTATAATAATTTTATAATTATGTAATTTATAAAAAACAAGACAAATAACAAAGCAAAAACAGGTAATTTAAAGCAGATATTCAATTTATATAACTCGTGTATATGTGTATAAAAATCTGGGTTTGGTTTTATAACTACACAATTATGAAAATAAAAAAACAGGTAATATGAAGAAGATATTCAATTTATATAACTCGTATATAAATGTGTATGAAAGATCTGTCTGCAATTTACATGACTCGTATACGAGTATATGTATATAAAATATCTGGGTTTGTTTTACAACTACATAATTATGAAAAAAAAACAACAGGTAATTTGACGCGGATATTCAATTTATATAACTCGTATATATTATATGTGTACAAAAGATCTGGGTTCGTTTTATAACTACACAATTATGAAAATAAAAAAACAGGTAATATGAAGAAGATATTCAATTTATATAACTCGTATATAAATGTGTATGAAAGATCTGTCTGCAATTTACATGACTCGTATACGAGTATATGTATATAAAATATCTGGGTTTTGTTTTACAACTACATAATTATGAAAAAAAAACAACAGGTAATTTGACGCGGATATTCAATTTATATAACTCGTATATATTATATGTGTACAAAAGATCTGGGTTCGTTTTATAACTACACAATTATGGAAAAAAAACAACAAGTAATTTAATGCGGATATTTAATTTATATAACTCGTATATATGTGTATAAAAATCTGGGTTTGTTTTATAACTACACAATTATGAAAAAAACAACAGGTAATTTAAAACAGACATTCAATTTACACAACTCGTATATACTCGTATGTATATAAAATATCTGGGTTTGTTTTATAACTACACAATTATGAAAAAACAACAGGTAATTTAAAGCGGGCATTAAATTTACATATATAAATGTATAAAATATCTGGGTTTGTTTTATAACTGTACCGGACCACGGTACAAATAACTGTAAATAGGTGTGATGGTTGCTGCGCAATGCTCGGAGAATTCAGGTCAATACCAAAAGGCGTAGATCAATGAGAGAAGGTAGCGATGGTGAAGAGATTCCTCTTATGGCAGGTTGTAGCAGGTCTCAAAGTAAAACACAGGAGTTAGAGTGTACTGAGAATATAATTAAAAATTGAAATATACCCCTCTTATGAACAGTCAGTCGGTCATAGTAAGCGCTCACACCTCGTGAAATGCAACAATTTTCGGGAGTTTTGCGCATTGTTTTGACCGACCGGTCAGCGATCTAGTCTGGCGATGACCGTTCATAAGTCTCATTTCCTCTGCGGTTGCGACAACGCACGGGCCCAAACAGACAAATATTTTAACCAAAGTATCAAATATTAAAGAAATACCAAATATAACAAGATTTACATATCAATATGAATAAATTTACATAACAAATATCCAAGAAATATATAAATCTACACATATTAATCAGGGTGACGCATATTTCCGATACGATAACTACACCATACATGAAAAAAAAAACAGGTAATATAAAGTGGATTCACATTTTATGAATCTGGGTATTTGTTACCTTTCATTTGTCGTATTCAAATGGAAGGTAACAAAACCCAGTTTTATTTTAAATTATTATCTTTAAAATTACGAACACACCACATCAGATGTTTCATTATGTGGCCAAACCAAAAGCAAAAATCTATATGAGGCATTTCAACTTAGCATCCCTTAAATCCGGCTTACCCCCATCTCACCCCTGCTCGTGTAATATTAATCAAATATCACGAGCAGCCGACATAGCCCGCAGGGGTTGCCAGCGCCAACAAGCTCATCTTTCTGATGTTTACTGCTTAATATGTTCTAATCCTGATGTGAGCCAATAAGGATCGAAACTCATTTATAATTTACATGAAATGAAAGAAAGCTCACGCTTGTCTTCGCCTTCCTCTTGCTGTCGATTCTTAATCCGTCAGTAGTATTTCGTCTTTACATATATTATTTATAGTTAAGGAATTAACACTGTGGAGGTTTAAAGACATTGTAATTTGTTAAAGTCAACACTATTTATTCCACTTTATATAACCGTATAATCCTACAGGTTTCAAAGTTTTCACGTCATCATCAGGGGAGCATAAACAAGACTGAATATTTTCGAACTGTTACCGAAATACCGCTTCTAACTCTGGAATCAGTTATCAACTAATGTTAGATTCACTTCGTCATTGACATGTTTTTAAAAGTGATTGAAAAAACACTTAATTTCAAGTCAGTAGTGCAGTAATTTGTACTTAGAGGAGCAAAGTAGAAATTACTGCACCTGATCATCCAAGGCAAAATAGAGGGTCGAAGAGGTGTTGGGAGAAGGCAAATCTCCTGGCTCCGCAATATACGTGATTGGACTGGTATAAAGAGCGTTGGAGATCTTTTTCGGGCTGCTTGGGACAAAGATACCTACTCTCAGGTGATAGTCAACGTTGGGGGGACCTGACATGGGACCTGACATGGGACCTGACATGGGACCTGACATGGGACCTGACATGGGACCTGACATGGGACCTGATATGGGACCTGACATGGGACCTGACATGAAACTGGGAAGAAGAAGAAAAAGTGTAATATCTTTAATTCGTTGTGTAATACCTTCAATACAACTGGATGGTTGTGTAATACCTTCAATCGAACAACACAACAAAGCAAACCTATACAATTCAATCAATCCCTACAATAACTGTGTGTCGTACAATTAAATCACAATTTTTTTTAAAAAACAAAACTTTATTCATACAGGAGACTTGCATCTGGATGTTTTGAGTTCGATTCCTGATGCTACTCTAAAAAGATAATAGGATATCAGTCTGGTAACAGAGTTCATTGAGTGGTAATATACGTTCAACCGATAGCCACCTACGGAATAGAGATCAGAGCAGACACATCTAGAACAAAATCTCTTCTGAGAACCTCGGAAATAAAAACACTGAGATGTATAACAGGAAACACTCGAAGAGATAGAATCAGAAACACCGAAATAAGGAGAAAGTGTAGCACGGAAGACATCGTCAGGTGGGGAAGACAACATAAGCGATACTGGAACGAACATGTAAACAGAATGCCCTTCAAGGGAACCCAGCCGAAAGAAGATTAACCCTGAGAGCGCTACGAGAAAAAAATATAATTGTCTATCTAGTGCTGAGATATATTTACGATTCGGACGTTCGTGATAAATATTTATTTTAAACAACAAAAAAACAAAAAACAAATATTTTTACAACATAAATATATTTTAGAATGTGTCCCCTTGTATTCTAAATGAATGATATTCAATTAAGAATACAAGGGTTGAACAAATTTCTTCCACTGCTATAGCAGTGCGCCGATCTCTCAGGGTTAACGGGAAGACCTCCGAAGAGATGGCGTGACAGCTGGCAATCCACGTCGCAAGAAGGGGAACAAGCGGAACAAACAGATCATGATCTTTAGGAGGAGGAAGAAGAAAAAGAAGTTCAATGACGAGCCACGAGTTCCGTGCCTACTTCAAAAGTTTTAAACCCGAAGTTTCGTTTACCGTTTCGCGGCCTTGTTCTTCAATATGTTCGAAACACTAATTCTTATATATTAGGTGTTAACATAAGTTATGTCCGTTTTTTTTAAATTTGCTTTTACGTTAATATATTGTTTTATTTGATTACAAGCCTTCAAAATGGAATGTTAAGTAGACGAAAGTGAGCATTTTCGACACCTTCTGTTCGCGTTCAACGTTCGATAATTGATTTTTGTTGTTTTCACTCTAAACATGTGGAAGCCAAACGCCGAATTTTTGGACTTTTCCCATTGATTTAAGACGGCGGTATACAGTTATGTGACTACAATTCATCTGCTCAGCCAATTCTACGGTGGTTTGAAGGGGATCTTCATGAATAATATGGTTTAAGCGGTCCTCATCGAAGTCCACTGGTCGTCCGGCACGCTCTATATTTTTCAGGTCGAAATTAGCGTCTTTGAAACGCAAAAACCATCGACGAGCTGTCTTTTCATTCATAGCATCTTCACTGTACACTTCGCAAATATCACGAGCAGCTTTGGCAGCTTTATTCCTTTGATTGAACGCGAACAGAAGGAGGTGTCGAAAATGCTCACTTTCGTCTACTTGATATACCATTTTGAAGGCTTGTAATCAAATAAAATAATATATGTAACGTAAAAGCAAACACAATATCTTGTAGAGCAGAAATTTTTTTTTCGAATGACGTATAACTTTTACCATTTTGTTTTAATTTTGGTGCTCATTTTTAAATTGAAAAAAAACGGACACAACTTATGTTAACACCCAATAGTTTCAAATCAATGTGGGTGGATTCTAACCTTTAATTTTCGCCGTCAAGTTTTCAGCGAGGGAAAATATTAGGCGAAATGCCTTAATCACCACTTTCTAAAGCCTTCTTCGCGAATCGATATTCTATACAGGTGTCTTGGGCTTTGTTATTTGAGACATATGCGCCACATTATCATAAAGGTGTCTTTGACATCCATCTATGGGGGTTTTTGCGCCCCTTTTTTGCTCTTTTGTAACATATTATTCAAAGTTCATACCCTTAGTATTGAATTTTATAATCGAAAAAAAAAACTGTTCATCAAATACTTGTATGTCACACCGGGGTTTTAATTACCATAAATTTTTATTTAATAACTGTCATCCCAACTCACACACGGAATGCCTTTGTTGAATTCGTTTTGGGAAATTGAATTTAACATTGGTTTGTATCCGGTTTCAGAGTATCATTGCATAAACAGTCGTAAAAAAAGAAGAACGGTGAACTGGAAAGGCTAATAAACAATCTTTTTATGAGTATAGCTCAAGTTCACGATCTGAAGAATGATGCTGAAAATTTTCTTCGAGATAAGAGGGCGGTGGGACAGTTAAGGATATACAAATATACAATAGAGATTGGTGATTGAAGGGCTGTGGGACAGTTAAGGGTGTACAATAGTACGAGAATCTATTTCGCACGTTTAACCATTTCAGCTAATTTTTTCTCAGGTTAAAAATAAATATTTTGAGGACGCTGTAATTTGTCCAACTGTTCCTTCCTAATATCCATGTAACAGACGTCCGCATAGTCCAAAATCAGCGGTGGGACAGTAAAGGATATTATACAATAGCGATAGTGTGTGAATCTATTTCGCACGTTTAACCAGTTCAGCAAATTTTTTCTCAGGTTAAGAATAAATATTTTGAAGACGCTGTAATTTGTCCAGCTGTTCATTCCTAATATCCATGTAGCAGACGTCCGCATAGTCCAAAATCGGAAAGAGAAGAGATTGCACGAGTAAATTTTTTGTTTTAGTTGGTAGGAATCTTTGCAACACTTTAAGGGAATAAAGGCTGAAGAAGATCCTTCGGCTTACCTCATTTATTTGATCTCGCCATGAGAGAGTGTTATCCATTAGCACTCCTTGGTTTTAAATGGTTTTATTAATGGTATGATAAAGTGAATAGATTAGATAATATTGAAAAGAGTGTTGAATGATGGGTATACAATGGGTATACATTGTATACAAATAAATATTCTTAAGAATTAAAGTAATGAAATTAGGTTATAATAAAATTAAATTCATATTGGAATTGAGTTGTGATCGGAAATAATTGATATTAAGGTGTTAACATTAGTTGTGGCCGTTTTTTTCCAAATTAATAATGAGCACCAAAAGTAAAACCAAATGGTAAATACGTCATTCGAAAAAAAAAATTCTGCTCTATAAGGTATTGTGTTTGCTTTTACGTTACATATATTATTTTATTTGATTACAAGCCTTCAAAATGGAATGTCAAGTAGACGAAAGTGAGCATTTTCGACACCTCCTTCTGTTCGCGTTCAATCGAGGGAAAAAAGCTGCCAAAGCTGCTCGCGATATTTGCGAAGTGTACGGTAAAAAGAACAGCTCGTCGATGGCTTTTGCGTTTCAAAGACGGTAATTTCGACCTGAAATACGAGTACATGTAGTGTTCCGGACGACCAGTGGACTTCGATGAGGACCGCTTAAACCATATTATTCATGAAGATCCCCTTCAAACCACCGAAGAATAGACTGAGCAGATGAATTATAGTCACATGACTGGATACTGCCATCTTAAATCAATGGGAAAAGTCCTGAAGTTCGGCGCTTGGGTTCCACATGTTTTGAGTGAAAACAACAAAAATCAATTGTCGAACGTTGAGGTGTCGAAAGTCGAAGCCGAACAGAAGGAGGTGTCGAAAATGCCCAGTTTCGTCTACTTGACATTCCATTTTGAAGGCTTGTAATCAAATACAATAATAATATATGTAACGTAAAAGCAAATACAATATCTTGTAGAGCAGAAAATTTTCTTTCGAATGACGCATAACTTTCACCATTTTGTTTTACTTTTAAGGCTCATTTTTAATTTGAAAAAAAAAAAACGGACACAACTTATGTTAACACCCAATAAATAAAGTTAGAAATGTCACAAGAAGGAAAGAATTCAGAGATGACCAGTAAAACAAGAACGCTGATATAGAACAGTTTTTTTATATATTCGAAAGGACTGGATATTACGATAGAGCCTTTTTCGTTGCTAGTCCTGTGACGAGGAATAGTTTGCCTCTTAGTATGAGAGATATGGGTGGCGTATGCAGCTTAATCAATCACTTAACCTTTCCCTCCCTGTGCTAAAAAAATCCGCGCATTCCGGTGCTGTGTATTCAATACACATAAAAATGAGCGATTTAAAATCGGAAAAATAAGAATATTCATAGCCAATCGCTTAAATCAATAAAATTTGGAGTCAAAAGTGATAATAATTGAAATTTAATTGTTTCAAACATGAAAAAAAACATCGGCCGACGTTCACAAAATGGGCGAAGCAACCACTTCAAACGAAAGCCCGCGAGCTACTGAAGCGAGCAAACTGAGATTCTATTTCTTGCGTTGCCATATACCGAACTAAAGTGAGAGTGAGACGTGAATAGCGTCACTTCTTCCCCCATAGCGGTTTTTTAGAATGAATATACCTACATCACACACAGGCACACGTTTGATTGTATTGGTGAATTTATTTCCGATTTTCACAAAATATATCTGATGTGGCCGATAAGTGCTAATTATTATTAATATTATCTTTTTCATTCAATGCGTAAATGTATTACGGAGGAATACCTAAAATCTGAACCCAATATTTATTATATTTATAGAGATATTAAAGTTTTTAGAAGCAATGTGTACTAGTTACACATCACAGGGAAGGAAGTGTTTAATACAAAACAACCCTTTTTGGGAGGTACTATCAAAGTTTATGATATATGAACACTATACTAAATCTAAAGCCGAATGTGTAACTACCATATATCGGAAGATAAACAAAGGTTTCTTTGTAATTCGTCTTCCCTTAGTAAATATTCTGTGGTTTTCTTACCAAATATGTTTTTCTGAATATATACAGATGCAGGGAAGTGCCTTATCTAATAGCCGCAGCTACTACCTTCTTATGCTTACACTCAACTTATATAAATATTTTTTGTAATATTTTAAATCTAGCAATAATACTTAGTTTTGTATTCTGTGTAAGAGCACCGCTGAATAGAGTTTGCTAACTAAATGGCGCTATAAAAATTGTGACGAAATGAAAATCATGGCATTTTAAAAAAAATGTGATGAAATGAAAATCATGGCGTTTAAATAAAATGTGACGAAATGAAAATCATCGCGTTTAAAAAAATTGTGACGAAATGAAAATCATGGCGTTTTAAAAAATTTGTGACGAAATGAAAATCATGGCGTTTTCAAAATATTGTGACGGAATGAAAATCATGGCGTTTTAAAAGAATTGTGACGAAATAAAAATCATGGCGATTTAAAAAAAACGCCAAATAAATGTTTGCTCGTGAAGATTGTCAGGTCTATTATTAACAGCATCGCCTTAATATTACGTTCCCGACAAATTCCCCCAGAGATGCGCGCCTTAAGACTTCTCGTGAGAGCAAATTGAGCCAATTAGGGCAATTAATGGGGAACATCCGCCGTGTGGGTGGGAGCTTCCTCCACTCTTGAGTGAGTATGTTGATTCCTTATTTACTGACTTCTTACTTCAAGTTTCGTGGACTCAAACTTACAGTTTGTTTCAAAAGAAGAATCAAGAACTCTCTGAACGAATATTTAAGCGTGACATACTCTTATGTGGAATCATGGACCCTCAAAGATGGTAGTATGAACCGACTGGAAGCATTCGAAATGTGGATACACCGGAGAATGCTACGGATACCCTGGACGGATATGGTTAGCAACATAAGGATTCTTCAAAGAGCGAAGGTTGATAGAGAGTTGCTGACCAACATTAAAATCAGAAAGGTGTCCTATTTAGGTCATGTACTTAGAGGAGAAAAGTACAAATTACTGCACCTGATCATCCAAGGCAAAATAGAGGGTCGAAAAGGTGTTGGCAGGAGACAAATCGTGATTGGACTAGTATAAGGAGCATTGGGGGTCTTTTTCGGACAAAGACGCCTATTCTCAGGTAATAGTCAACGTTGTGGGGACCTGACATGACACAAAGAAGAAGAAGAAGATCTGTGACAAAGACTGTACTTTGAGAATTGGACTGATCTTCCACAAGACTGTGTTTAGTAAATCGGGCTGATCTTTTACAAGACAACAATACTATATTTTGGGAATCCGGCTTATCTTCTACATGACAACAAGACTGTGCCTCAGGAATCGAGCTGATCTTTCAACAGATTTATGGAACTGCTTCTTGTCTCATGTTGGACTGGAAGCAATGCCATAACTCTGTTGGAATGGCCAGAGGATCCTCGTCATAATAAAACCAGGAGAAAAATCTTGACTACCTGCATGATTCTTTGCCACTTGTATATTAGTAGCATCCATCCTCCAGTTTCGTTTCAGAGTACGACAGCCATTCATCACTTAGGCCGAGGCCACAGAGGTAGGAGCCTCACTTGGTGCTTAGAGCTACGCTGCGAGTTAGGCGACATATCCTAGCGAACCAACGCACCGCATACTATCGCTATACACTGCACGTTTCGCGCCACGCTACATGACGATTAGTCACCGAGTGAATATCCTAGCGAATAGACGTGCTGGTTAATTTTATTGTGTCACCGTGATTTTACAAGATAGCGGAAGTTTTAATAACAGCTGTGTATAAAAGTATGCCTTTGTGGAACTCATCGAGCAAATTATACAAAAATGTACCTGTAATAAAATCACTTTGGAATGAAGTTGCACAGGAAGTAAATAAAGATAAGGTAAGTTGTAATGAAATTGGTTAGTTTTGAGAGTGGCATCGTTTGTTGACTCAACCGCTCCCAAATGTCAAATAAATTTGTGCGTAGCACTTTGGTGTGACCAGGCATGAAGTCACCTAGTATATAAGTCACGTAAAACCTAGATTAGCACCTAACGAAGCACTTCGGTGGGGCCTCGGCCTTAGTGGTGGCATTTTTATGAGATATTTTTATTATTATTCACTAATTTGCAGGATATTGGAGTGTGGTTCCATCATCTGGAATCCAAAATAAATACAAAACTCTCTGGTAGCATAAGTATTTTATTTTCGTATTTTTCTTTCATTTTTTATTCATTCGTCTTAGCTCGAAGAAGAAAGTCACAAAAGTTTTTAGAGATGACATATTCTTTTATTTCGCAGATAACCTTTGTTGAGACACTTTTAAAAAGTTTAGGCCACTTTGGAAGCAAACGAGATTGGCTGGGCTAAAGTTGTAGTATTTTTAATATGTTTTGTCCCTAGTCTGAAACAAAATCCAAAAAAAATCTCTATATGAGTGAGTTTGGTGTCTATCCATGGCTTTATCCTACTCAGTTTCTGCTGGGCATGCTCGGGTATAACTCCTTGAGCGTAAGAAGAGATGTGCGTCTCCTGGTATACGTTGTCAAACTCGTTCGAGGAGTTGTGAGCTGTCCAGCATTACTTTAAAGATTAGCGTTAAATGTTTCTAACAATTACACTAGACTGCATCGGCAAGAACTGTTCTCAATAACATACGCAAGAACGGGTCTTCTAGTCGCTATGCCTGCTGGAATGGCCTTAACTCTTCTGAACGGGACTGCTTCGGATATTGACATATTTCACATCACATTTCCAAAAGGAATATAAAAATTTCTTCTAAGATTGAGCACGTTAGAAAGCACTCATCAACGTATATAAGTGACTTTGAATATGTGTGTATATACGTGTATGTTTGTGTGTATATATGTGTATGTTTGTGTGTACATGCGTGTATGTTTGTGTGTATATACGTGTATGTTTGTGTGTATATACGTGTATGTTTGTGTGTATATACGTGTGCATATACATAACATTTGTTATTTTACATAATTTATTTTTATGTTAACAATTTTCGTATTTTCCAATTAAGTAATTGGGCTAAGTCTGTATTGAGAAAATAAATAAATAATTAATAAATAAATGAAAATCCTGTCGTGCAGTTCATGATTGTGCATCATGACTCCCATGATAGCTTCTAAGGACTCCTATCCGTCCATCTATGCACTGTGCGACTCGAAGGGCGATTGTTAAGGATTGTGCAGTTGCGTCTCTCACTTTGTCAGTCTAACGCATTGATATTCTTCCTGTTGTGCGTCGTCCTTCCACGCCTCCACGAACCTCTCCAAACTGTCTCCTTCAGCACGAGTGATTTGCCCAAAGGCATATCGTTGACAATCGGTCAGTGATTCTCAGTTCTTCGAGAATGGAGGCTTCAGTTCGTCTTGCTGTCCATGGAATGCGTAATATTCCTCTCCAGCACCACATCACAACTGCATATATTCTACGTCCATGTCTCCGCGTCATACTTGAATATTGCGTAGACGAGAGACTTAACTAAGCACATTTTCGTTGTGATGGTGAAAATTCTGCTCTTCCATTCTTTGGAGACGAAGAGACCACCTCAAACGAAAGCTACTGAAGCGAGAGAAAAACGAGCGAACTAAGATTCTATTTCTTGCGTTCCCATATACCGAAACAGAGTGAGAGTGAGACGTGAATAGCGTCGCTTCCTCACCTATAGCGGTTTTTTAGAATGAATATGCCTACGTCACACACTTGGGCACACGTTTGATTGTATTGGTGAATTTATTCCCGATTTTCACAAAATATCTCTGATGTGGCCGATAAGTGCTAATTATTATTAATATTATTTTTTCATTCAATGCGTAAATGTAATACGGAGGAATACCTAAAATCTGAACCCAGTATTTATTATATTTATAGAGATATTAAAGTTTTTAGAAGCAATGTGTACTAGTTACACATCACAGGACAGGATGGGTTAAATTAACTTCGGAACTGTCTAAACCATTCCCACATGATTTCCCATCGTACATAGATACATTAAATATAAGCTATCACGCAGAGAGGACAGAACGCCTGAATTTTTGCTTCTTTGACACATATCTTGCTCCTTTCTTGTAGTTCTATCTTCCTGTAGAATGATACTGGCATTTTTTTCTGAGTTTAAAGACACCTATGATTTTGGTCATATATATTCTTTCAAAAAGACATGCCGGTGTGCTTTGATCGTATCACCTTGGTGTGCCATCTGAGTCAATACAGCGGTGTGATCGATGAGTTTTCTGGTGTGAAATGCTTAACTCACTAAAAAAAAATCACGACACTGCATCGCTTTCCAACTGAATTGACATTGGAGTGGCGAGGGAATCATCGACTACAAGTTTCATCAACGATGAAGACGACCAGCTCATACTGAACATTGTAACTCCCATAATATGCCTTAAAAACTCCATCCCTGCACTCATCAGTTCAAAGTGTACTGGGTAATACCAGTTCTGTTGCGTCCCTCACCTGGTCCAACGCATTGGGTCTCTTGTTTTTGTGCGTTATCCTTTTACGCTTCTAACGACAACAATCCTGTTCAAACTGTCTCCTTAGAAATGGACAATGTGTCCAAATAATCGAAAGACTCTCAGTTCTTTAAGAATGAAGGCATTAGATCATCTTGCGGTCCATGTACGAGGGTCATCCAGAAAGTAAGGTTACACCATTTATGTAGGATCGAAAAATGCTTGTATTTAATTGAAATTCACAGGATACTTCACAAATATAATAAACTATTTTTCAACGTAATCGCTGTAGAGATCGAGACATTTCTGTAGTCGGGGCACCAGCTTTTATATGCTAGTGTCATAGACGTCCGCCGCCAGCTCTTTCAGCCACTTCTTCACAGCTTCCTCGACCTCCTGATCGTTGGATTGTTGGCGTGTAGTGACACACCCACGTCTCATCCCCCGTCACGACAGAGTCCATAAAAGCTTCTCATTCCTGTGCAAAACGATCCAAAAATTCACGCGCGGCGGTCACGCGATTTTGACGGTGCTCCGGTGTGAGCATTCTGGGCACCCATCTCGCCCACAACTTCTTGAAACCAAGTTTTTCCGACACATTATTACCAAGAAAACTTCGAAAAATATCAGGAAATTTTTCGTGAAGGTCGTCAAGCGTCACACAGCGGTCATTTCGCACTTGTTCTTTAATTTTTTGCACACGTTCGTCAGAAATCACTGCCTTGCCTCGTCGTATCAGTACGGCTTTCTTTCTCTGAACAACCTAACCCACTTCGTGACATGTTGTCGACTCATCACATCACTACCATAAACTTCCACAAGCTTCCGAAGGATATTCGCGGCGGTATTGTTCTGCAAAGTCAAAAAACGGATGACCTCGCGGATCTTCGGACGGACGAGAGGTGGCGGGAGCGCGCGACGACCTCTCCATCGGAAGAATTTACTGTGACTGAACAAAATGGCTTACAAACACGCGGGACCAAACAAACTGACCGTTACGATACCCCCTATACGCCAGGTGTGCCAACTTTGAAACAAAAAATTTCCCCCGGCTTCAGGAGCCCTTGTAACCTTAGTTTCTGGATGACCCTCGTAATTTGTAGAATCACATTTCCAGGTCTACAAAAAAAAACTCCACGGCACAACTTTGTTTTTCAATTGAATTGATGTTGAAATGGCCAGAGCATCTTTATTTAATAAATTAAATATCTTTATTTTTCATTAACGTTCGTTTTCTCGAGTAGTCTTTCAGTAGGATCGATATTTGTCTGCCTCATGGTGTTAAGAATAAGGGTGGCGTGTGCAGTTTAAGGGAGAGGGGGAAAATAACCTTTCAGGGTGGTTTTTATTTATGATTCTATTTGAACGCTCACGCATACATTAGACACCACTTAAAGCGGGATATCACATATTAAGTTTCCTTGTAGTTTATCTTTCGTTGGTAAATACGTTTTTCTTAACAAATGCAGATGCGATAATGTTCCTTATATGATAATGGGCTTATTAATATGATAATGGGCAATTAATAATTTGTTTATTATTTTACATATATTCATTAATAATTTGTTTATTTTTTATTTATCATTTTAAAAGTCTGTTATGGATTAAACTAAATGAGCTGATTGGTTGCAAGATATTGCTGTAAAGCAATAATTTCACCAGATGTTCCATGTTTAACCATGTACACAAAATAATCACAATAAAAAATAAAAAATGCATTATCTTTTTACACTATCTGGAAAAACAAGCATATGAACATCCAAAGCAAGGTGAGGATATACAAGACCTGTGTCCGCCCCATAATGACACACAGTATAGAGTCCAGAGCCGACACTGTCAGAACCAAAAATCTCATTCGAACCAGCGAAATGAAGGTACTAGTATCGCTGGCAAAACCCTTAGTGATAGAGTACGTAACACAGAAATCCGGAGGGCGTGCGAAGTTGAAGATATTGTCAGATGGGGACGACAGAGAAGAAGGTTCTGGAACGAACATGTATCCAGAATGGCGGAACCAAGAGCCGTAATAATAGCCAGGGACAGTATCCCCCGAGCTATCAGACCTCCAGGACGACCTCCCAAAAGATGGAAAGACAGCTGGCAGTCGACGTCGCAAGAGGCAAACAATGATGCAGGACCATAACAGGCAAACATGCCTAAAATAAGAAGAAGCATTATCTTTTAAACTAAAATTTTTTATTGTGTTGTGGAAAGAACACAGTCTTTTATTTTGTTAATAAATAAATAACTTACGTTTCGAAAAACATTTTATTATATCAGGAAAAGACATATAGTGTCCTTTTGTAATACAAAAGAAGACAAGAACAGAGAAGACGATTGTATATTCTACAAAATGACAGTTGAAAACCCTAGTTGCAATGAGAATAGAACAAGCAACAACAGGATAAAAGGCAGGCGTCTTACCAACCAGACCACGGAGTGTGTTTTTCATATTTTTCTATATTTTTTCCATCCGTTTTTCATTATTTCTTTTTCTATCATCACAAAAAGTATCTCTTAAAAAAGGTCAACTTAAGAATTTTCTATCATTATATTGAAAAAAAAAATACAAAAGCAGTAAATTTGTACCTTAATTTTTGATATATGATACTCGTTTGAAATAAGTAATTTTTCAAGGCAAGACCCCGAGAATATGCCTTAAATTTTTCTTCCTTTACCAACTTAGGCAAAAAAGACAGAAAATATGATAAATATAACACATCGATCAATAAGTCCCGGGACTAACAAACAAATGGCGCATCTAATAACAAATCCATACCATTCTCAGTTAGTACCAACCTTTAGAAGTTACGTGTCAAACTTTCATGACATTCTGACATTGTGTCGTTGAGTTACAGTGGTTTTAGTGACCCAACTTTTGCTATTTTCAAAACAATGGAAAAAAACGACCTTTACCAACTTAGGCAAAAAAGACAGAAAATATGATATATATATAACACATCGATCAATAAGTCCCGGGACTAACTACTAAAACAACATTTGTTTGCCAAAATTCTTCTTTATTCATCAACATAGTCTCCTTCAAAAGTGATACATTCATTCCAACGCTTTCGTAACTTTTCTATGCCAGCCGTGTAGAACGATTTATCTTTTGTTTCAAAATTGGCGTTAGTTTCGGCAATCACTTCTTCATTGGAGCCAAATCTCTTACATCGATCAATAAGTCCCGGGACTAATTACTAAAACAACATTTGTTTGCCAAAATTCTTCTTTATTCATCAACATAGTCTCCTTCAAAAGCGATACATTTATTCCAAACGCTTTCGTAACTTTTCTATGCCAGCCGTGTAGAACGACTTATCTTTTGTTTCAAAATAGGCGTTAGTTTCGGCAATCACTTCTTCATTGAAGCAAAATCTCTTTCCCATGAGCATCTTTTTGAGGTCTGCGTACAGCCAATAGCCGCTGGGGGCCAAATCTGGAGAATACGGTGGGTGCGGAAGCAATTCGAAGTTCAAGTCATGCGGATAATAACTTTTCAAGCCATCGTTGAGTTTGAACGGTATTTTTTACCATTAAAAAGCAATGTTTTATCAACACACGAAATTCGTTTTTTCCATTGTTTTGAAAATAGCAAAAGTGGCGTCACTAAAACCACTGTAACTCAATGACACAATGTCGGAATGTCATGAAAGTTTGACACGTAACTTCTAAAAGTTGATACTAACTGAGAATGGTATGGATTTGTTATTAGAGACGCTATTTGTTGGTTAGTCCCGGGACTTATTGATCGATGTGTTATATCTACTTTGTATTTGTGGGTACACTTTCGTACGGCCTTTAAATTTAACTTTCTTTCTACCTACAAATTGAATCAGCTGGCCTCGGTACCGTGACTCAGTTTTTAGATTGCGTGCTTAGCACTCAGGCGTTCCGGGTTTGATTTTTTGCCGTTACCTGTAGTTTGATTTTACTTGGAGGTAGATTTTCACCAAAATTTATTGTTGTCTTGCGTTTTAAAACTTTTTACGTTTTATAATATATATTTAAACCTTATAAATTTATTGCGTTGTAGAAATCTCTTAAAACCGACCAGAAAATGTCAAAGAGACATGAAATGAATTTTTTTCGTTAATAATATTGGGTATAGTACTATATTACATTTTTGTTTAATTCTTACATAGCATTAGTAACGGAGAAGTGAAAACCTGAATGGAACTTTTTTTGTTAATAATATTGGGTACATTACTATATTACATTTTTGTTGAATTCTTACATAGCGTTAGTAACGAAGAAGTGAAAACCGAATGGAACATTTTTTGTTAATAATATTGGGTTCAGTACTAATAACGTATTTGTTGAATTCTTACATATCATTAGTAACGGAGAAGTGAAAACCTGAATGGAACTTTTTTTGTTAATAATATTGGGTACAGTGCTAATTACGTATTTGTTGAATTCTTACATAGCATTAGTAACGGAGAAGTGAAAACCTGAATGGAACTTTTTTTGTTAATAATATTGGGTACAGTACTAATTACGTTTTTGTTGAATTCTTACATAGCATTAGTAACGTAAATAAATTGTACAGATTAGATACTCTAGAAATATCCAAGTCAGTGCATCAGGGTGAACATCTAGAAATTACATACGTATTGTATATTTCAAAGATCTCACCGCTGCTTGCTGAAGTTGTCTCCTGCTTCCCTCCCCCAACAATCCCCAACCCGATTTTTTACCGTTACAAGCGTGGATGTTGGTACTAATTCGAACATAATTCAGTATTTTTTTTGCTCTTCTGATGATGAGGTGAAAACCTTGAAACCGGTAGGATTATACCGTTATATTAACTGGAATAAATTGTCATGTTATTATTACTGTTACAACACGGCGTTACGATGTGTAGATAAGTTGTAAGACTTAATGCTGATTAAAAGGATTTAAGTCAATCATGTTAATAAAACTCGGTGAAAAAAGAAAAAAAAGAGATTGATTTAATATTTCTAGGTGAACCTGGAAATGTGTCCTTGTGGAGGTAATCCGTCAGAATATGCCAGGTGATTAAATAAAAATATTTTTGTCTTTTTTGATTGTCGATCACAATACAGGTGGGCAAAAATAAACGGTACATTTTTTATTTAAAATGATTTCTAAAATATAAAAGACAGAACGATTTTCTTTTGACTAGACCGACAACTTATAATTATGAATAGATACAAGGATGTCGCCTTTTGTACACAACCTTTACCATTTTTGACTCAATTTTCTATTGACCATGCCAAAATCTTATAATAAACAATATATACAAGGTTTTTGCGTACTGCACACCACCTTTACCATTTTTGACTAAATTTTCTATTGACCATGCCATCATCTTATAATAAACAATATCATATATATACAAGGGTTTTATAAACTGCACACCACATTTTACCATTTTTGACTCAATTTTCTATTGACTACGCCAACATCTTATAATAAACAATATATACAAGGATGTAGCCTTTTGTACGCCAACTTTACCCTTTTTGACTCAATTTTCTATTGACTATGCCTACATTTTATAATAAACAATATACACAAGGATTTGGCGTATTGTATACCACCTTTACTATTTTTAATTACATTTTCTATTGACTAGGCCAATATGTTATGATAAACAATAGATACAAGGATGCCACCTTTTGTACACCACTTTTACCATTTTTGACTCAATTTTCTGTTGACTAGGTCAACCTCTTATAATAAACAATAGATATAAGGATGTCACCTTTTATACACCACCTTTACCATTTTTGACTCATTTTTTTATTGACTATTCCAACATCTTATGATGAACAATATATACAAGGATGTCACCTTTTGTACACCACCTTTACCATTTTTAACTCAATTTTCTATTGACTATGCCTACATTTTATAATAAACAATATACACAAGGATTTGGCGTATTGTATACCACCTTTACTATTTTTAATTACATTTTCTATTGACTAGGCCAATATGTTATGATAAACAATAGATACAAGGATGCCACCTTTTGTACACCACTTTTACCATTTTTGACTCAATTTTCTATTGACTAGGTCAACCTCTTATGATAAACAATAGATACAAGGATGTCGCCTTTTGTACACCACCTTTACCATTTTTGACTCAATTTTCTATTGACTTTGCCAACATCTTATAATAAACAATAGATACAAAGATGTCGCCTACTGCACACCATGTTTACCATTTTAGATTGAATTTTCTATTGACTAGGCCAATATCTTATAATAAACAATATATACAATGTTATCGCCTACTACACACTGCCTTTACCGTTTTAAACGAATATGATTCTATTACGTTTCAAATTTTTCTACTTATATCCTCCTGAGGAGTAGAACTCTGAGATCGATTTCTACTTCATCTAATAAATTGATAGTTCCAATAGAGTAAAATATTATTATAGACATTTGGACGTTCTGTTCTGTGGCATGAAATTATCTGCCTTTCAGTGTTCGAGACATGATTGAAGTGTGTAGCTTTAAGAAGTACTTGACGACACCCGGTTTTTGGTGGGGGGAAAATTTATGGTCGTATATACCTATGAATACTACACACATGCGATGTCAAAGCTGGGAAAGATATGGAAGGGTAAAATCATCACCATCACGACGAAAATGCGTCTTGTTAAGTCTCTCGTCTTCGTAATATTCATTTTTGGCACGGATACTTGAACTCTGAGAGCAAGCGGGATATATAGAATGGATGCATTTGGCACGGATACTTGAACTCTGAGAGCAAGCGGGATATATAGAATGGATGCATTTGGCACGGATACTTGAACTCTGAGAGCAAGCGGGATATATAGAATGGATGCATTTGAATTGTGGTTCTGAAGAATGATGTTACGAATTACTTGAACGGCAAGGCGAATTAACGCCTTTATTATCAAAGAACTTAGAATCACCGACAGACTGTCGACAATATACCCTCGACGATCCTCCGATTTTTTGGGCACATTGCTTGTGACCAAGGATACAGTTTGAGGAGGTTTATGGTTACTGGAGGCGTGGAAGTACGACACACAAGAGGAAAAGTCCCAATGCATTAGACTGACTAATCTAGAACCCTTCAAAATCCTCGCTTGGACCGTGAAGTTCTATAAAAGTCAACAGAACCACAGCAATCCTCTAATCGCTGCCCTGGGGGCTTACAAGAGTAAGTCTAACCTACCTTTCCGTTATAAACACAGACTCCTGAAGCATCATGTGTTGCTAGATTAGTCGACCTACAGTATTAGCAGGAAGGACCAAGGTCTAAGTGAATGTGACGGAATACAAGTAGCCTGAACGAGTGGACATGTTCGTGCTAAATAATTAGTTGTAAAAATTGTTATCTAGTTATAAGTTAGTATAAACTATTTCTAAGAAATTAAATACTAAGATCGTTAAAAATAAAATTATATGTAGGAAATTAAAATTAAGTAAGTTCATAGTTATACTATATAAATTAGATTAGTTCTTATAATATAAATTTACGAGTATATGTAGGTAAAGTATTGGACAAATGTTTGTGTTATAGATTTATTTATTTATTTAACAAACGACACAACAGTGTCTTTATATACAAATGAACATGTGACAGGTTATACAACAACTTAAAATTATTGACAAATAATACAAAACTTTATCTTAAACTAACATGAAGATACAAAAAGCAGTAGTAATAATAAATTACAGTCATTGTTTTAAAATTATTTCATAATTATATGTATATTTAAGTTCAAAATATGTTATGTATGTATACCACAGAATATTACCAAACTTCACCAAACAGACTTACGTAATTGTCGAAGACTTATTTTATAGAGGTAAAGAACTCAGATTTGTTTTTAGTGGAATAACGCATACATAGAACAAATATTGGATTTTTTGAGAATTTTGTGGGAATTTTATGGATAGATATTGAGATATAGAAAACACACGGCCTCATTAGTAGAACCTGATGCAAGTTGCTTTGCAGAATTAAAACCTTCCAACATGTTGATGCAGGGTTACTCAACTCCAGAGGCAAAGTATTGTCCTTAATGTTACTATTATATATTAAAAAAAAAACAGCAACTTGACCAAACTATGAACTGTCAATTTTATCAAATTTAAATGGCTGCCAATATAAATTGTTAAGTGTTTTTGGCCACTCAGTATATATATTTTTGGCGAAATAATGAGTGGGAATCGGTGAAATTCTCGAGTAACACCCCTTCCCTCCTTCTTCCAGGTGTAATTGACTCAATTATTGTTCTCGCTTGGGCCTCAATCAAAACGATACTCGCAACCCCTCGGCACTCCTCAATAGTAATTATTATAATTGATGGGAGGGTTTGTTATTAGAAAGATAGGAATAAAAATGGACTCTTCATCACATTCTTTTGATGTAATATTCCTAATAATCCTTTTTTCATCACAATTCTGGTTTCTTCGTATTTTATTTTATTATTCCATAGGCAGTCGAGAATAATTGTTAACCATCCTGTAACGAATGTATATGAATTAGTTTATTATGTGCAAGCTGTTGCATTTGCAACAAGCACACGGTCTTGATAGATCCTAAATAAACTATTGATGTTCAAGATTATTAATATTGGGTTTTGTGTGGCAGAAAAAAATCACAACAAATGAATAAGTTCTCCATAAAACATTCATTTTTAGTATGATGACGTCCCTCAAGGTAAAAAGGTTTTGTTACTTGGATCATGTAGTAAGAATGGATGAAGAAATACTTGCTGTAAGGATAAACAGCAAACGCCAAATAAATCAGGTACGGCTTAGGTTTAGAATTCGCTCACTTTGTGCGGGGCGCCTGATGACTGGGAGCGGGTGGCTCGGGACCGTGAGGGGTGGAATGCCGTATGTTCTCGGTGTGATAGCGTCTCAGCGGCTAGACGTGTGAGAAACAGTCAGCGCACTGCGAACATGCGTCAGCATGGCCAGGCGGCTCGGTAAGGTCCACATGTCTGTGGCATTTGCGGGAGGGAATGCGCATCCAAGAACGGGCTGTTTTCTCACAGAAGATCACACGATCGACGCAAAGGGATCCTCGACTACGAGGCCCGGCAACGACGAAGAGTTTTAGAATGAAGAACACCTGCAGAAGAGATCTATTGTCGTTCGGTCTTGATATCCTTCCAAGTGGACGAGCAAATCAAAAACCAAAACTTGTGAAGATGTGTCATTTGAGGACAGCTTGTTTACGTCCTGGCTTGGTTGATTAACCTGCATTGGAAGCAACTGCAAAGAGAGCAGATCTACTCACATGAGGTCCCGGAGGATTCTGCCCATGTTTGCCGTGGATATGGGAGAGGATTCGTGTCTAACATTGGACTTCATCGTCAGATAATAACGACAACATCGTGTCTCTTAGATGGAAGGAGTCCATTGAATATATGACAAACTCTGTGATCAAATAATTACACTGTATTACATTAAACTTTCGTTGTATATAGCAAACCTGGCGGGCTTATTGCCATGTGGTAGTTTCTTCCAACCAATCAGAAATATGTTATAAACATTAAGTGAAAAAAATATGGGATTCTTTTTAAAAAATCTGAGTTTCAGCGCGGTTTGAACTCGCAACCTCCGGGCTGGGACAGGCGTCTTAAAACTGGGTCAAGGAGGACCAGTTCGAACATAATTCAGTCTTGTTTGTTCTTTTCTGATGATGAGGTTAAAACCTTGAAACCGGTAGAGTTATATCATTTTATAAAGTGGAATAAACAGTGTAGGGCGAAACCAATTACAAATAATAAATATTAATTAAGTCCTTCAAGTTAAAAGGCATTAAAAGTGTGGTCGAAGGAATTTGGAAATAACTTGAACCTCTGATAGCAAAGATATATCGATAACAAATCAGAAGTATAATTTTGTCATTTCTTATTTCATAAAAAAAAAAACATCTGTTTTTAATGTAACCTTTATAGTAATTGACCCGTGATTCCTGGAATTAATGCTTGGACTGTATATATACCATATACTCGTATATACATATAAATCCGGGTTTATTTTGTGTCCACAAAGATTGTGCCCCTTGGGTACTAAACAGGACATCAAAGGATTTGACATTCTTCTTTCGTTTGACACTTTTTTTCATTTTATAACTATTGAATATTTTTAATGACAAACGATGAACGCTTTCTCTCTACCTTTCTGTTACTCTGCAGTGTTTTTTCGTTGGTTGAAATCTAACTCTTTAAAATTTTTATTGTAAAATTATCTATTGGGTGTTAACATAAGTCGTGTTTGTTTTTTTTACAATTTAAAAATGAGTATCAAAAGTAAAACAAAATCGTAAAGGTTATACATCATTCGAAAGAAAATTTTCTGCTCTACAAGATATTGTGTTTGCTTTTATGTTACATATATTATTTTATTTGATTACGATCCTTCAAAATGGAATGTCAAGTAGACGAAAGTGAACATTTTCGACACCTCTTTCTGTTCGCGTTCAATCGAAGGAATCGGCGCTTGGGTTCTACATGTTTTGAGTGAAAACATCAAAAATCAACGTTCGACAATTTCTGCTGGTTTGCTTGTGCGTCATCGAGCTACGCATGGCCACAAGCAAAGTTTCCGTTACCGCATCATTACTGGTGATGAAAAATGGCTTGAAGAAGGTGATGAAAAAAAAATGGTGATGAAAAATGTTTGAAGGGGATCTTCATGAACAATATGGTTTAAGCGGTCCTCATCGAAGTTCACTGGTCATCCGGAACGCTCCATGTCTTTCAGGTCGAAATTACCGTCTTTGAAACGCCAAAACCGTCTTTACATTCAAAGCATCTTCACCGTACACTTTGCAAATATCGCGAGCAGCTTTGGCAGCTTTATTCCTTCTAATGAACGCGAACAGAAGGAGGTATCGAAAATGCTCACTTTCGTCTACTTGACATTCCATTTTGAAGGCTTGTAATCAAATAAAATAATATATGTAACGTAAAAGCAAACACAATATCTTGTAGACCAGAAAATTTTCTTTTGAATGACGTATAACCTCTACCATTTTGATTTACTTTTACTAAGCTATTTATAGTTCGGAAATTCTAGGATGAGTACTGTGACATCTGACAAATTTGCCTCAATACAACCTAATGTAATGTATTTACCTAAATAACTTGCTATTTATTAGAATCGAGGCTTATATTAAAGTTGATAAAATAATTAAAATTACTGAACATCGTTACAAGGTTGTATTGGGGCAAATTTGTGAGCTGTCACAGGACTTATCCTACATTTTCTGAACTATAGTGAACATGACTTTCCTGAAGATAGCTATTATAACTAAGGAACCGAATCCAATATTGTTGAAATTTAAAGAAAAATACAACAAATAAAATAAGCTAGTGCAAGGATAGGAAGATGGTAGCAGTGCTATTACATTGGATACTTCCCCGCATAAATTATTATAATAAAACGTATTTCTACGGCTATGAGACAAATCCGAAATATTAGTACCGCTTATAGAAAGTAAAGTTTTGTCTCTAAGAATAAAAAAGCGGTTAAATATGAAATGCGTTACAAGTATATTATATTATTTATAGTTAAAGCATTAACATTGTGGAGGTTAAAAGACATTGTCATTTGTTGTATCAAACCCTGTTTATTCCACTTTTTGTAACGGTATAACCCTGCCGGTTTCAAGACTTTCACCTCATCATCAGGGAAGCATAAACAATACTCTCTTGATTTAATAAAAGTTTTCTTTCCCTTTATATTTTTTAGCCAATTTTATTCGTCTTGTGCTTATTAATAACCTGTTAGTTATTAGTTATTTATTTAACACTTTTATTGCAAATACAATCTGGCGGACTTATTGCCAGGCGGCTATATCTTCCAACCAACCAGATAAAAGTAAATGAAGCAAGTTACGTGGTCGCAAAAAAACATTTAAATGACTATCCATCCCCACGAAATCCATGAACACACAGACGTGAGCATATGCCCACGAACCCCACAAAGACGGACAATCACCCGAACATTACATTTTCATATAAAGTTAGATATCATCAATCAAAGGAAAAGGGAGGGAATGGTGGAAAGGAAAGGAAAATAAATCAGGAATAAAATTGATTCTTAACGCATGCCAAGGACGGAGCGAGTCTAACATTGGTTTGTAACTGATTCCAGAGTCTCACTACATGGACAGTAAAGGACGACGTAAAAAAAAAAGGAGCGGTGGACTGGAAAGCCAATAAACAATCTCTGCTGGAGCGCAACGCCAGTCCATGATCGGAAAAACGCTGAAAAATTTTGGCGAGATAAGAGAGGGCGGCGGGACAGTTAAATATATTATACCATAGATATAGTATGTGAATTTGGCGTCTATTTATAACGTTCAACCAGTTCAATACCTTCTGGTATGAAGTTATATGATCGTACTTTCTTAGGTTAAACATAAATCTTGGACAAACATTTTGAAGACGCTGTAATTTGTCCAGTTGTTCCTCTGTAACATCCAAGTAACAGACGTCCGCATAGTTCAGAATTAGAAAGAGCAGATAAGGCAGCAATCTTTGCAACACTTTAAGGTAATGAAGGCTCAAGAAGATCCTTTAGCTTACCTCATTTATTCAATCTCGCCATGAGAGTGTTATCCATGTGTTATGTTGTGTCAATGTGTTAAATCTCTCGAATTTGATAGGTAAATCGCGACTATACTTTAACGTAAAAGTAAGATAAAAAAACAAATTGATCTCCCCTGACTCATACAATCACTCCATTTCCCTGTTGATATAAACAGAGAGGATCAAGCACCAAAAATGTGTATCACGATCTATTTCTTTCGCTTTCTCTACACCCATACGTCACACAGTTCCTTCCACTTTCCTTTCCTTCATTTAAAATTTCATTCACTTGCTTCAACTCTTCTCTGTCGTCCTTTACCACGACTCTCACTTGAGAAGATAACATTAAAAATATATTATGTCCATCGGATACAAAAAATTAGTTGATAAAGCAGATTTCTTCTTATCGATGGTACGGAGCCGTTTAACATTTTCATTTAAATAAAAAAACACATAAATCATTTTCAAATCATAATAAAAAATCTGTAGTTTTTTCAAAAAGAATCTTGTCCAAGCTTTAAACCAATCAAAAAAGATCATGTCCGAATCGACCAATCAAAGCTTTCTGATTGCGTCTAACTTCATACCAGTTCACCAGCGACTGTCAGTTTTAAATCGTATGTGCAGTGTAATGTCATTATACAGCTTTATCTACCAACGAATATTTATAGTTTTATAGTAATATTTCTTCTTATTTTGTAACACTTTACTTATTTTATTTGATTAAAATAAAAATAAATTACTGTACCCAATTATTTTTTGTAACACCTGTATAATATTTTTGAAATCGAACAATAAACATCATGACCCAAACCTGTTCAATAAAAAAAGATTGAAGTAGAATTGTTCACACAAAAAGGATCGTGTCCATATTTTAAACAAGAATAACTATTTTAATTATTATGATTTGATTTTAAACAACAAATCAAGTCACCTTGAATTATTATGTCATATATTTTTAATGCAAGTTTAACAATGAATTATTATGTCATATATTTTTAATGCACAGTTTTTTTGCGATTTTCCAACATTTTGATTTGGTAGACATGTTCTTTTTTAAATATTACCTCGTCATTTATGCTTACTTTATACATTTTTTAATGATAGTTACTTACCGTTACTTTATAAATTTGTTTATGATAGTCACTTACCTTTACTTGATAAATTTGTTTATGATAGTCACCTATCCATGCTTTATAAATTTGGTTATGATAGTCACTTACCTTTACTTTATACATTTGTTTATGATAGTTACTTACCCTTACTTTATACATTTGTTTACGGTAGTCACTTACCCTTACTTTATAAATTTGTTTATGATAGTCACTTACCCTTACTTTATAAATTTGTTTATGATAGTCACTTACCTTTACTTTATAAATTTGTTTATGATAGTCACTTACCCTTACTATATAAATTGGTTTATGATAGTCACTTACATTTACTTTATAAATTTGTTTATGATAGTCACTTACCCTTACTTTATAAATTTGTTTATGATAGTCACTTACCTTTACTTTATAAATTTGTTTATGATAGTCACTTATCCTTACTTTATAAATTTGTTTATGATAGTCACTTACCTTTACTTTATAAATTTGTTTATGATAGTCACTAACCCTTACTTTATAAATTTGTTTTTGATAGTCACTTACCTTTATTTTATAAATTTGTTTATGATAGTCACTTACCTTTACTTTATAAATTTGTTTATGATAGTCACTTGCCTTACTTTATAAATTTGTTTATGATAGTTACTTACCCTTACTTTATACATTTGTTTATGGTAGTCACTATCCCTTACTTTATAAAGTTGTTTATGATAGTCACTTACCTTTACTTTATAAATTTGTTTATGATAGTCACTTACCTTTACTTTATAAATATGTTTATGATAGTCACTTACCCTTACTATATAAATTGGTTTATGATAGTCAGTTACATTTACTTTATAAATTTGTTTATGATAGTCACTTACCCTTACTTTATAAATTTGTTTATGATAGTCACTTACCTATACTTTATAAATTTGTTTATGATAGTCACTTATCCTTACTTTATAAATTTGTTTATGATAGCCACTTACCTTTACTTTATAAATTTGTTTATGATAGTCACTAACCCTTACTTTATAAATTTGTTTTTGATAGTCACTTACCTTTATTTTATAAATTTGTTTATGATAGTCACTTACCTTTACTTTATAAATTTGTTTATGATAGTCACTTGCCTTACTTTATAAATTTGTTTATGATAGTTACTTACCCTTACTTTATACATTTGTTTATGGTAGTCACTATCCCTTACTTTATAAATTTGTTTATGATAGTCACTTATCCTTACTTTATAAATTTGTTTATGATAGTCACTTACCTTTACTTTATAAATTTGTTTATGATAGTCACTAACCCTTACTTTATAAATTTGTTTTTGATAGTCACTTACCATTACTTTATAAATTTGTTTATGATAGTCACTTACCCTTACTTTATAAATTTGTTTATGATAGTCACTTACAACATATACAAACTATTCAACGTGCTCTTCCCCCCTTCATAACACATCAGTTTTTAGTTCACACTAATCCTTAATTCTTACATTTTTCATTCTGTCTTTCACCGATACATCATATATTTTTCTCAGTTCACTTACTTTCTCACTGCATTTATTCGGTTCATTTCATTCATTTGCCACATTCACGTTCCATTCTCATATATCAATGGTGGCAGTAATATTTTATTGCCCCATTCTCTCGACGTTCTGAAAACAACTCGTCATTTAATATTTCGTTACTCCTTTCCGTCGTCTGAAAAGAAATCAAAGTGTTTATTTATATTTTTTCCTGAATATTTTTATTTCTAAAAAAAAACATTCATGTATGTAAAAAATATCGATATTCATTTATAATAACAGCATGTCTTTATTCAAACCAAATCCGCGCCCAAATCCAATTTATCACCAATAAAACATAATGACAAGTCCGAGATATTCCTATTACATTTGCCTACCCCAACGGCGTAAAAATTTGCTTTTCCTTTTGCGCTGGGCTCGCATCCCCCATTTCCCCAGACCAAGAGATCGCCACGTGAGGGGTGGACGAATAGATCCAGCTTGTGGGTAAAGATAGACCCAGCGTTGGGGCAGGGAGTTAGATCCCTCACTGGGGGGTAGATTCTCCACCAAATACGGAGTCTCCATCTTTCCCAACCTTCATTTAATGTGGGTAGGTGGAAAACCCATTTAGGGGAGATTTGGCCCCCAGGCTAAGAGTGTGGGGGTCGCTAGACATGCGCAACAGGTGATTTGGATCGATACACAACCCCGCCTGTTGCCCACAGCGGTCGGACTCCCAGGTCCCACTTTGCCCCATTTTCGGGGAGAATCTGGGTGGTATTGGTAAGCTCTAGTGGGGGAGGAAATGTGGGGTTTTTGGACTTTGAATTTTGACAGAGCTGACTTGGATACTTTCCGCTCAACAAAGCCTCAATCAAAACATCATACCCTTGCGATATCAAGGATCGAACGGAAGGCTTGTACAGATTTTATCGGAAAGTGACACTTTTCATATTATAATAAAACGACACTTTTTTAATGTGTATACATTTTTTTTATTAAAAATCGCCACTTTTAATGGGAAAGCGATACTTTTTATGGAAAAGCGACACTTTTTTAATGGAAAAGCAACATTTTTATGTAACGGAAAAGTTACTTTTTTATGGTAAAACAAAAGTTTTTTTTTCTGCGCAAAAGTGTAATATTTTTCACAAAAAAAACACCACTTTCTACGAAAAGTGACATTTCATAGGAAAGCGACCGTTTTTTTTTGTGGAAAAGTGACACGTTTTTTTTTTCAAAGTAAACCCAAAACTTTTTAAATGGAAAAACAAAATTTCTTATGAAAATGTGAAACGACATTTTTTTATGCAAAAAATAAACTTTAACACGAAAAAGCGTGACACATTTTATGACAAATCAACAATTTAATGGAAAAGCGACGAGTTTTTTAATATTTTACGTCATTAAAACGTCTTAATATTTATAAACATAAATAAATATCTTTCGTTCCTAACAATTCCCAATCTTATCACTTCATTTCCGTTACTTTCGCCCCAGTTTTATATTAATTTACCAAGTTTAAAACACGGCCATGAACACTGATAATAATTTTAAAAGAAAAGTTGATGGATTGGAAGAAATTGCTTTAATAAATCTAGTAGACGTATTTACATGAGAATATTTCAAAAAGTCATACTTATTAACTATGACGTCATGTTCTTTTCGGTATAGGAAGAGAGGATATACGAATATACGAGTACTTGAACAGAATATACGAGTATTAATATATTCAGCATTTGCTTCATCTAAACAAATGCTATCTTGTTCATCGTTCTTCTTCCTTTTTTTTAATTAAAACTCTCCAACTATTTAAAAAAAAATCCTTTATCGATTTCCCTTTTCTCGCTCTCCAAAAATTCTCAAAAAAATTAAACAAGTTAAATCCAAAAAAATTATACAGAAAAAAAAATAATTGACCCGGTGTTGATTTTTTATTGAACTTTAAAGCACACAAAAAATTAATTGACCCGGTTTTGATTTTTTTATTGAACTTAAAAACACACAAAAAATTATTTGACCCAGTTTTGACTTTTTATTGAACTTGAAAGCACACAAAACAATAATTGACCCGGTTTTGATTTTTTATTGAACTTTAAAGCACACAAAAAATTAATTGACCCGGTTTTGATTTTTTTATTGAACTTAAAAACACACAAAAAATTATTTGACCCAGTTTTGACTTTTTATTGAACTTGAAAGCACACAAAACAATAATTGACCCGGTTTTGATTTTTTATTGAACTTGAAAGCACACAAAAAATTAATTGACCCGGTTTTGATTTTTTATTGAACTTGAAAGCACACAAAAAATTAATTGACCCGGTTTTGATTTTTTATTGAACTTGAAAGCACACAAAAAATTAATTAACGCGGTTATGTTTTTTTATTGAGTTTGAAAGCTCATAGAAAATTAAATGACCCGGTTTTTATTTTTTATTGAATTAAAAATCTCACAAAAAAATTATTGACCCGGTTTTGATTTTTTATTGAATTTAAAAACTCACAAAATATAATGTTGCTGTTTTATTATTTTTCGTCCATTTAAAACAATAAAAAATGTGACATACACACTGTGAATAAGTGTAGTCAATATTATTAGCGCCCCGCTTTACCGGTTAAGTTAACTATCAAAAACTAATAAATATGCGCACTCGTGACATACACACTGTGAGTGAGTGTAGTCAATATTACTAGCGTCACGCTCTACCGGTTAAGTTTAACTATCGAGAACTAATAAATATGCGCACTCAAGACATACACACTGTGAGTGAGTGTAGTCAATATTACTAGCGCCACGCTGTACCGGTTAAGTTTAACTGTCGACAACTAATAAATATGCGCACTCGAGACATACACACTGTGAGTGAGTGTAGTCAATATTACTAGCGCCACGCTGTACCGGTTAAGTTTAACTGTCGAGAACTAATAAATATGCGCACTCAAGACATACACACTATGAGTGAGTGTAGTCAATATTACTAGCGCAACGCTGTACCGGTTAAGTTTAACTGTCGAGAACTAATAAATATGCGCAATCGAGACATACACACTGTGAGTGAGTGTAGTTCTTGTTGACAGTTAATCTGAAGCGGCACACTTTACTTTTTATTTTGTTTTCTGTCATATATTATTTTTTTTATTTTTTAAGTCTACATGTATAGGTACAAGGGCTTGGGCCGAAAGCCTCCCCCCCCGATATCCTTGCGGTCGAGCTCGCCCTACGTTAGTGGGGTGTGTCTCGGTCGAGGGAATGTTGTAGGTTGAACATGGACCTTTCAATGTCTCTTCTCTTAAATGTATTTTCTGCAGTTTATTTTGGGATATATGTTACATACGAGGGTAATCCAGAAAGTAAGGTTACAACATTTATGTAGGACCGAAAAATGCTTGTATTTAATTGAAATTCACAGGATATTTTACAAATATATTAAACTATTTTTCAACGTTATTGCCGTCGAGATCGAGACATTTCTGTAGTCGGGGCACCAGCTTTTGTATGCCAGTGTCATAGACCTCCGCCACCAGCTCTTTCAGCCACTTCTTCACAGCTTCCTTGACCTCCTGATCGTTGGGCTGTAGTGACTCACCCACGTCTTATCCCCGTTCACGATAGAGTCCCGAAAAGCTTCTCCCTCCTGCGCAAAACGATCCAAAAATTCACCCGCGGCGGTCACGCGATTTTGACGGTCCTCCGGTGTGAACATTCTGGGCACCCATCTCGCACACAACTTCTTGAAACCAAGTTTTTCCGACACAATATTACCAAGAAACCTTCGAGAAATGCCAGGAAATTCTTTGTGAAGGCCGTCAAGCGTCACACGGCGGTCATTTTGCACTTGTTCTTCAATTTTTTGCTCAAATTCGCCAGAAATCACTACCTTGCCTCGTCGTGAGTATCAGTACGGCCTTCTCTGAACAACCTTACCCCTTCGTGACATGTTGTCGACTCATCACATCACTAACATAAACTTCTACGAGCTTTCGATGGATATTCGCGGCGGTATTGTTCTGCAAAGTCAACAATTGATGACCGCGCGGGTTTTCGCATGGACGAGAGTTGGCGGGAGCGCGCGACGACCTCTCCATCTGAAGAATTTACTGTGACTGAACAAAATGGCTGACAAACACGCGGGACCAAACAAACTGACCGTTAGGATCCCCCCTACATGCCAGGTGCACCAACTTTGAAACAAAAAATTTCCCCCGGCCTCAGGAGCTCTTGTAATTTTAGTTTCTGGATGACCCTCGTACATACCATATGTGCGATTTCGGAATGAATTTATTATATAACATATATGTACACATTGTGTTGCGGTCAGGGAATCTTTATTTATTTGTTTGAATTAATCTGACGTGGTATTTGTGGATTGGCTTTTTTTACCATTTATTTATTTTCTGTTTTTTTCTTTTTCTTATTTTACACGTGCAAGGGTGTGGACTGATAAACATCTGGTGTCCTCGCGGCCGGGCTCGCACTATATTAGTGGGGTGTATCTTGGCCGGATGATGTTATAAGACGAGCTTTTGATAGCTTCTCTCTTAAATGTTTTTTCTGCCATTTGTATGTTTTTCAAGTGTATCTACATATATTATGTACATACTACAATATATTGCTATCAATAAACCTATATTTATTTATTTATTCCTCAGTTTTAAATATTGAAATCCCAGCAAATCGTCTTGAGGCACGCATTTATTTTACTCTTATCACTATTTTATAATTATAAACCACTGTGCATTATCATTTAAAAAAATATCACAGCGAACTTTCAAAAGGAAAATGTCATTTACAGTCTTTCTCAGAAATGAAATATTTATTATGCCGTTTACCTTTGAAATGGCACTAGAAGCGTTGCTTGTGAAGTGCCTTCATTTATTAATAACTAAATTAATTTACCAACACTCGACCACTGTTTCTGAACATAAGACTCCTGGACACACGATAACAAAAATTTATTAAACAATCTGTCATACCTTTGAGGAGCATAGTCTATTTTTCTTCTTTTTCATCGCGAGCTCAATGCTGAGTTTCGTCGTTTTCGGATGTGTCTTGATCTTTATACTAGAGAGATTTTAAGGCCTCTTATGACGACACTACTTTCCCATCCGTCTTATATATTTATTTCTCATGATGTAACATACTCTCCATACACGTTGAATAAATCTGATGACAGTGTGCAGCCTTGACGTAAATCTAATGATAGTCACCCTTTGAATAAATCTGGTGATAGTATGCAGCCTTGACGTAAGCCTGGTGACAGTAAACAGCCTTTTAATAAATCTGGTGACAGTATACAACCTTGACGTAAATCTGGTGACAATATACAGCCTTAACATAAATCTGGTGACAATATTAAGCCTTTGAATAAATACGAGTATGGTGACAATATACAGCCTTGATGTAAATCTGGTGGCAGTATACAGCTTTTGAATAAATCTGGTGACAATATACAGCATTGACGTAAATCTGGTGACAGTGTATAGCCTTTAAAAAATCTATTGACAATATCTAAAGCGGTTATTGGAGTTTTTGTTCCCTTCTTTTTTTCTGTTCTTTAAGTGAGTGAACCGTTGCACACCAGCAAACTTACCAGCTCCCCGCCGTACTGGATTTTAAGGCACACCGAAGTGAGACGATTGGACTACGCTGGCATGCTTTTTTTTAAATTAATATATATATATATATATATATATATATATATATATATATATATATATATATATATATATATATATATATATATATATATATATATATATATATATATATATATATATATATATATATATATATATATATATATATATATATATATATATATATATATATATATATATATATATATATATATATATATATATATATATATATATATATATATATATATATATATATATATATATATATATATATATATATATATATATATATATATATATATATATATATATATATATATATATATATATATATATATATATATATATATATATATATATATATATATATATATATATATATATATATATATATATATATATATATATATATATATATATATATATATATATATATATATATATATATATATATATATATATATATATATATATATATATATATATATATATATATATATATATATATATATATATATATATATATATATATATATATATATATATATATATATATATATATATATATATATATATATATATATATATATATATATATATATATATATATATATATATATATATATATATATATATATATATATATATATATATATATATATATATATATATATATATATATATATATATATATATATATATATATATATATATATATATATATATATATATATATATATATATATATATATATATATATATTAATTTAAAAAAAAGCATGCCAGCGTAGTCCACGGTTACCAGACATATATATATATATATATATATATATATATATATATATATATATATATATATATATATATATATATATATATATATATATATATATATATTAATTTAAAAAAAAGCATGCCAGCGTAGTCCACGGTTACAACTCTCGGACAACACGGTTACCAGAAATCGCGACATGTTGCTGAGGAGAGCAGAAGAATTCTTCCACAACCTCTTAAATGAATCCACAGATACATCACAAGACTTCTCTACCCAAACTCAGGAAGATGATGAGGAAGCAGTTCCTGACATTCTACCCGAAGAAGTACGAAACGCTATACGCGGTATGAAACCGGGAAAAGCACCAGGTTCTGACGGCCTTTCCATTGACATACTTAAGGAAACGGGAGAAGAAGTAGATAAGATGCTGGCGAAAATCTTTTCATCGTATCTACAGAAAGAAGATATTCCCGAAGAATGGAAAAATGCCACCATCATCCTACTCCATAAAAAGGGAGATAAAGAAGATCTTAAGAATTACCGACCCATTAGCTTACTACCAGTTCTCTATAAAATCTTTACTAAGATTATCTCCAATAGGTTAAAAACAACCTTTGATGAAAATCAACCCAGAGAACAAGCCGGATTTAGAGGACGTTATAGCACAATGGACCACATTCAGGTAGTAAAGGAAATAATAGAGCGTTGTCAAGAATACCAACTTCCATTATATTTGGCGTTCGTAGATTATGAAAAGGCTTTTGATTCGGTCAAGAAATCCGCTATTATCAGGGCCCTTCTTAATCAGGGAGTTCAAAAACGCTATGTCAATCTCTTCAGTAATATATACAATAACGCGACAGCAACAGTAAATCTCCACCAAAGTACCGATAAATTTCCAATCAGTAAAGGTGTCCGCCAGGGCGATACCATCTCGCCAAAATTATTCAACGCTACCCTGGAGGATGTGTTCAAAAAGCTTGAATGGGAAAATAAAGGAATCTGCGTTAATGGTTTATATCTGAGCCACCTTAGATTTGCAGACGATATTATTACCTTCGCTACACGTCCTGAGGAACTGCAGAGCCAAATACTGGAATTAGCGGAGGCAAGCAAATTAGCAGGTTTAAAAATGAATATTGATAAAACAAAATATATGTTAAACCGCTTTGCTGATGCCACAACTATCCAGGTGGACGGTACACAGCTGGAACAAGTCCAACAATATATCTACTTAGGACAAAGTATTACATTTGAAGACTGTACTTTAAATGAAATAAATAGAAGATCAAAACTAGCTTGGAGTTCCTTTGGACGACTGAACTACATCTTCAAGAGCAAGCTCCCAATCTGCCTCAAACGGAAGGTATTTAACCAATGCATCTTGCCAGTACTAACATATGGATGCGAGACTTGGACTTTATCGGTACGAATGTTACAAAAGCTCCAAACAACACAACGCAGCATGGAAAGGTGCATGCTAGGTTATACCAGAAGAGACCGAAAACGTAATGAGTGGATAAGAGCCCAAACAAAAGTTGAAGATGTTATAGAGGTTGCAAAAAGACTCAAGTGGAAGTGGGCTGGACATATCGCCCGAGCAACAGACCATCGTTGGACGTATGAAGTAATCCAGTGGTACCCAATAGGTATAAAAAGGCCTGTAAGAAGACCTAAGGCGCGCTGGGTGGACGAAATACGTAAGCATGCAGGTATTATGTGGCAGCAATGTGCAAAGGACAGGATTTTGTGGAGACAACTTGGAGAGGCCTACATCCTGCAGTGGATAGACACAGGCTGATGGTGATGGTGATATATATATATATATATATATATATATATATATATATATATATATATATATATATATATATATATATATATATATATATATATATATATATATATATATATATATATATATATATATATATATATATATATATATATATATATATATATATATATATATGACCGAAGCTATACGCATTCTTATACCCCCGAATACAAGGTGGGAAAAATGCCTGTCATTCGAGAGGAGTAACATAACGCGGGGCTCGAAACGGCGACCTTCCGCACGTATGTTAAGTACGTTACTGCGCGGCCATGCACCTCATACGTAATTTGTAATTAAAGACCGTAGGTTTTGACTATTTCAGACCACATATTTTAGGCATACGGGTATATTATAACATATTAGAATTCGAGAGTTTGGTAGCACCGATATTCTTCAAAATTCGTATTAATATTTATTTCGTTCTAAACTAGAATAAGCCACTGAAGGTTGGGATCCCCATTAAATAGAATAAGCCACTGAAGGTTAGGATCCCCATTGAATAGAATAAGCCACTGAAGGTTGGGATCCCCATTAAATAGAATAAGCCACTGAAAGTTGGGATCCCCATTAAATATATTAGAATAAGCCACTGAAGGTTGGGATCCCCATAAAATAGAATAAGCCACTGAAGGTTGGGATCCCCATTAAATAGAATAAGCCACTGAAGGTTGGGATCCCCATTGAATAGAATAAGCCACTGAAGGTTGGGATCCCCATTAAATAGAATAAGCCACTGAAGGTTGGGATCCCCATTAAATATATTAGAATAAGCTACTGAAGGTTGGGATCCCCATAAAATAGAATAAGCCACTGAAGGTTGGGATCCCCATTAAATAGAATAAGCCACTGAAGATTGGGATCCCCATTAAATAGAATGAGCCACTGAAGGTTGGGATCCCCACTAAATAGAATAAGCCACTGAAGGTTGGGATCCCCATTAAATAGAATAAGCCACTGAAGGTTGGGATCCCCATTAAATAGAATAAGCCACTGAAGATTGGGATCCCCATAAAATAGAATAAACCACTGAAGGTTGGGATCCCCATAAAATAAAATACAAAAATATTCTGGCCCAATCTTCGGGCTCATTGTTTCGATTCTTTGGACACATTGCTCATGGCCAAGGAGAGAGTTTGGAGAGGTTTGTGGTTACTGGAGGCGTGGAAGGACGACGCACAAGAGGAAGAATCCCAATGCGTTGGACTGACTAAGGCCTTAGCCACACAGGTAGGATCCTCGCTTGGTGCTTAGAGCTACACTGCGAGCTAGGCGACATATCCTAGCGAACCAACGCACCACATACTATCGAAATGACCACGCTGCACGCTTTGCGCCACGCTGCATGACGATTAGTCACCTAGTGAACAGACGTGATGGTTAATTTTATTGTGTCACCAAGTGATTTTACAAGATGGCGAAAGTTTTAATAACAGCTGTGTATAAAAAAGGGAGCCTTTGTGGAAACCATCGAGCAAATTATTGTATATAAAAATGTACCTGTAATAAAATCACTTTGGAATGAAGTTGCACAGAAAGTAAATAAAGATAAGGTAAGTTGTAATGAAATTGGTTAGTTTTGAGAGTTGCATTGTTTGTTGACTCAACCGCTCTCAATTGTCAAATGAATTAAACGAAGTACTTTGGTGTGGACAAGCATGAAGTCACCTAGTCTATTAGTCACGTAGCACCTAGCGAAACACTTTGGTGTGGCCTTAGGCCAAGGCCACACCAAAATGCTTCGTTAGGTGCTAAGCTTGATTTTACGTGACTAATATACTAGGTGACTTCATGCCTGGCCACACCAAAGTGCTACGCACAAACTCATTTGACAGCTGGGAGCGGTTGAGTCAACACACGATGCCACTCTCAAAACTGACCAATTTCATTACAACTTACCATCTTTATTTACTTTCTGGGCTACTTCATTCCAAAGTGATTTTATTACATGTACATTTCTGCATAATTTGCTCGATAGGTTGCACAAAGGCTCCCTTTTATGATATACACAGCTGTCATTAAAACTTCCGCCATCTTGTAAATTAACCAACACTGTTCGCTAGGAGATTCATTCGATGACTAATCGTCGTGCAACGTGGCGCGAAGCGTGCAGTGTGGCCACTGCTATAGTATGCGTTGCGTTGGTTCGCTAGGATATGTCGCCTAACTTGCAACATAGCTCTAAGCATCAAGTGAGGCTCCAACCTGTATGGTCGAGGCCTTAGCCTAAGTGAAAATCGCAACTGGACTATAATTGCCCATCGAGCCACGGAGTGCAGGGATGTTTAGAGACGGTTGTCCCGAATGGAAAGATGATGAGGATGATAGTTGTTTTAATAAAACTCGTTTCAAATCGGAATATGGAAAGAGGTATTTTATTGTTAAACGTCGGTATTTATAATATTTGGAATGTGTGTAGAAAGGCGCAGAAGATATGTCGCTGTCTCGTTCTCGCTAAACAATATTTATTGTTACACGTCCCGTATTTGTATGATTTGTAGAAAGGCGCAGATTATATGTTGCTGTCTCGTTCTCGCTAAACAATAACAAGCGGCTCGCGCTGTACTCACAGGGAGTAAGGATCGCTACAGATGGATGGAGAGAAGTTATCGGAGGTTATCATGGGAGTCACGATATTCAGTCATGAGCTACACGACAGGAAGATGATGATGCTGGAATAAATAGAAAAAAGTTTTCCTGTTATTAACTGTAGGTATCTAAAATATGTACACCATGTCGACGGTTTGCAGTTATATGTTAGAAGCTTCGAAACAAGAAGGCAAGTGCCCATCGTGTTATTCGTAAAAAAGTACTATACAGTCATTTCAACTGCATCGAAATATTTGATACAGTTCGTTTTTATGTTGTCAACACTGTCATCCGTGCAAGAAATCATCCTCTATTCTGTGTACCAACTTTATATAACTAATGTGATAGCTAAACACTCAGTGACGCGTGGTAACGAGATATTGAACCAATCGAATGACGCAGTAGAGATACGAGTATTCTTGGTACCGCCTGCTATATGAGATGAATACTTCTTAGCATTTTTACATATGAATAAAAATAGCTAGAAAAGACGTATTTTTACCGCGAACAATGAATATTGCGTTTCTTCTTTCTTTGTGGAACTTTTCCACTTATAGATCGATTGTTACATTTTCGAAGCTTAATCAGTTGGAACTTTAAATCGTCTAGAATTGTCATTTGCACTTGACAACACTTTGGGGGAGATGTAAAGTAATCATTCTTGAGTTGGATGCCTGATTCGCATAGATGGCGTAAGGGAATGGCGCTTTTGAAATTGTACATTTCAAAATATTTCAAGTCGACAGTAATATTTCAGTGAATTAGATTATTCAATTTAATTCAATTAAGAACTGAAAAGCACAATAAGTAAAATATTTTTTTTAACAATAAACTTATAACGTTCTAAATTAGTTTTATTACATTAGGTTGTCTGAAAGAAAATGTCGTCTTTTAAACGAAAGAAGTAGATCGTTTTATTTTTCTTATTACATCGGTACAATATATTCTCTTTTGGTAGACACAACCTTCTTCCATCTATTTATAACATCGATACAATATATTCTCCTTCGGTAGACACAACCTTCTTCCATCTATTTATTACATCGATACAATATATTCTCCTTCGGTAGACACAACCTTCTTCCATCTATTTATTACATCGATACAATATATTCTCCTTCGGTAGACACAACCTTCTTCCATCTATTTATTACATCGATACAATATATTCTCCTTCGGTAGACACAACCTTCTTCCATCTATTTATTACATCGATTCAATATATTCTCCTTCGGTAGATACAACCTTCTTCCATCTATTTATTACATCGATACAATATATTCTCCTTCCGTAGACACAACCTTCTTCCATTTATTTATTACATCGATACAATATATTCTCCTTCTGAAGACACAACCTTCTTCCATCTATTTATTACATCGATACAATATATTCTCCTTCGGTAGACACAACCTTCTTCCATATATTTATTATTACATCGATACAATATATTCTCCTTCGGTAGACACAACCTTCTTCCATCTATTTATTACATCGATACAATATATTCTCCTTCCGTAGACACAACCTTCTTCCATTTATTTATTACATCGATACAATATATTCTCCTTCGGTAGACACAACCTTCTTCCATATATTTATTATTACATCGATACAATATATTCTCCTTCGGTAGACACAACCTTCTTCCACCTATTTATTACATCGATACAATATATTCTCCTATGGTAGACACAACCTTCTTCCATCTATTTATTACATCGATACAATATATTCTCCTTCAGTAGACACAACCTTCTTCCATCTATTTATTATTACATCGATACAATATATTCTCCTTCGGTAGACACAACCTTCTTCCACCTATTTATTACATCGATACAATATATTCTCCTTTGGTAGACACAACCTTCTTCCATCTATTTATTACATCGATACAATATATTCTCCTTCGGTAGACACAACCTTCTTCCATCTATTTATTACATCAATACAATATATTCTCCTTCGGTAGACACAACCTTCTTCCATCTATTTATTACATCGATACAATATATTCTCCTTCGGTAGACATAACCTTCTTCCATCTATTTATTACATCGATACAATATATTCTCCTTCGGTAGACACAACCTTCTTCCATTTATTTATTACATCGATACAATATATTCTCCTTCGGTAGACACAACCTTCTTCCATCTATTTATTATTACATCGATACAATATATTCTCCTTCGGTAGACACAACTTTCTTCCATCTATTTATTACATCGATACAATATATTCTCCTTCGGTAGACACAACCTTCTTCCATCTATTTATTATTACATCGATACAATATATTCTCCTTCGGTAGACACAACTTTCTTCCATCTATTTATTACATCGATACAATATATTCTCCTTTGGTAGACACAACCTTCTTCCATCTATTTATTACATCGATACAATATATTCTCCTTCGGTAGACACAACCTTCTTCCATATATTTATTATTACATCGATACAATATATTCTCCTTCGGTAGACACAACCTTCTTCCATCTATTTATTACATCGATACAATATATTCTCCTTCCGTAGACACAACCTTCTTCCATTTATTTATTACATCGATACAATATATTCTCCTTCGGTAGACACAACCTTCTTCCATATATTTATTATTACATCGATACAATATATTCTCCTTCGGTAGACACAACCTTCTTCCACCTATTTATTACATCGATACAATATATTCTCCTATGGTAGACACAACCTTCTTCCATCTATTTATTACATCGATACAATATATTCTCCTTCGGTAGACACAACCTTCTTCCACCTATTTATTACATCGATACAATATATTCTCCTTTGGTAGACACAACCTTCTTCCATCTATTTATTACATCGATACAATATATTCTCCTTCGGTAGACACAACCTTCTTCCATCTATTTATTACATCAATACAATATATTCTCCTTCGGTAGACATAACCTTCTTCCATCTATTTATTACATCGATACAATATATTCTCCTTCGGTAGACATAACCTTCTTCCATCTATTTATTACATCGATACAATATATTCTCCTTCGGTAGACACAACCTTCTTCCATCTATTTATTATAACATCGATACAATATATTCTCCTTCGGTAGACACAACCTTCTTCCACCTATTTATTACATCGATACAATATATTCTCCTTCTGTAGACACAACCTACTTCCATCTTTTTATTACATCGACACAATATATTCTCCTTCGGTAGACACAACCTTCTTCCATCTATTTATTACATCGATACAATATATTCTCCTTCGGTAGACACAACCTTCTTCCATCTATTTATTATTACATCGATACAATATATTCTCCTTCGGTAGACACAACCTTCTTCCACCTATTTATTACATCGATACAATATATTCTCCTTCTGTAGACACAACCTACTTCCATCTATTTATTACATCGATACAATATATTCTCCTTCTGTAGACACAACCTTCTTCCATCTATTTATTACATCGATACAATATATTCTCCTTCTGTAGACACAACCTACTTCCATCTATTTATTACATCGATACAATATATTCTCCTTCGGTAGACACAACCTTCTTCCACCTATTTATTACATCGATACAATATATTCTCCTTCTGTAGACACAACCTACTTCCATCTATTTATTACATCGATACAATATATTCTCCTTCTGTAGACACAACCTTCTTCCATCTATTTAACAAATTTTTAATACCGTCAGAATAAAATTTAGTAGATTTGGTTACAAAATATTCCTCGATGCCTTTTTTCACGTTTAAAGTGCGATTTCTTTTCAACTAAATAGCGCCACATCGATCTAAATAAATGATAATCTGAAGGAGCTAAATCAGGACTATATGGTGGGTGAAGAATAGTTTCCCATCCAAGCTCCTTTATTTTATTTTTTGTTCAATAATTTCTGTATGTATTTCCTTGTTCTGGTAGTATTTCCTTGTTCAATAATTTCTGTATGTATTTCCTTGTTCTGGTAGTATTTCCTTGTTCAATAATTTCTGTATGTATTTCCTTGTTCTGGTAGTATTTCCTTGTTCAATAATTTCTGTATGTATTTCCTTGTTCTGGTAGTATTTCCTTGTTCAATAATTTCTGTATGTATTTCCTTGTTCTGGTAGTATTTCCTTGTTCAATAATTTCTGTATGTATTTCCTTGTTCTGGTAGTATTTCCTTGTTCAATAATTTCTGTTTGTATTTCCTTGTTCTGGTAGTATTTCCTTGTTCAATAATTTCTGTATGTATTTCCTTGTTCTGGTAGTATTTCTTTGTTCAATAATTTCTGTACGTAGATAGATAGATAGATCACTGTTGCTGAACAACTATTTTTGAAAACTTCTCGTTTCAAACGTTGAACTCCATTCCCAAGTAATGCATTCATAATTAGTTCTTCAAACTTCTATTTAGAGAAGATCGTTTCCAGTTTTCTATTCAGATATTGAAGTTCTTGTATGTTTCGTATTTTCGCATCTCATTAGTAACCTAATAACTGGACTGTAATCCTCAGGTTTGCTTATAGATAGTTTTTGTAAACGAAGTTTCAAATTGAATTCTTATGACATGAAATTTATAACCTATGAGATAAATGAAAATCCTCGGAGCTATTGCCGGCATAACACTTATAGATGAAATTTGAAATTTACGTATTCGAGAAATATGTAAAATAGAATATATTGCGAGAGGGGTTGAAACTGTAACTGGCGAAGCCATGGGGTAAAAATGAATACCACGAGAGTTTACTATTTAGTTTTGTTTAAAATACCTGCTTAAAACCTTTAAAAAATGGAATGATATCTGGATGTCAAAGTCTCAAGAGATACAGTACTGATGATAATGGAAAAATATATATTGTAACTTAAAAGAAAAAAAGAAGTCGATGCCATTGATTTTTTTCCTTGCTTAATTTATCGTTGCTGGACCTAGTAGTCAAATACTCCCCCAACCATTCGTTGCTGGTGTGCAAAGGCAGTGAGTAAATCGTTACGCACCAGCAAACTCAACGGCCATACCGCTGTACTGAATCCGATGGCGCACATTTTTTCCCTCTTTTTGAAAGAATATACGAGTATATGTAATTTATTTTTATCAAACACTGTTTATTCCACTTTTTTGTGACACTATAACCCTACCGGTTTCAAGGCTTTCACCTCATCTTCAGGGGAGCGCAAACAAGACTCCCCTGAAAATGAGGTGAAAGCCTTGAAACCGGTAGGGTTATACCGTCACAAAAAAGTGGAATAAACAGTGTTTGATAAAAATAAATAACAATGTCTTTAAACCTCCACAACGTTAATGCCTTAACTATAAACAACAGAATATACGAGTATACGACCAAAATCAGTGTTTCTTTCTTACTTTTTTAACTCTTTAAGTGAGTGATCTGTTGCACACCAGCAAACTCACCGGCCACACCGATGTACTGGATCCGATGACACACCTGAATTAAGAAAATTGGAGCACACCGACATGTTTTCCCTCTTTTTTTTAACGAAAATATTTGATCGAAGTCAAAGATATCCTTATTCTCAAATATCAGGCGGGAAAAGGCATCTTTATTCTCAAATACCAGGCGGGAAAAGGTATCCTTATTCTCAAATACCAGGCGGGAAAAGGCATCCTTATTCTCAAATACCAGGCGGGAAAAGGTCTCCTTATTCTCAAATACATGGCGGGAAAAATGCCTATGTCAATTTCAAGGGAATAAACAGCGCGGGGTTTTAAACCGGCGACCTTCTCCACGGAAGTGCAGTGCGCAACTCAAATAATATTTGATGCATTATTAGTAATACTTAAGCATAAAAACTTTAAAACAAGTAAATGAATATTAAATTGCACTTTACCTGTACTGAGGAGCGCAAGTGGAAGTTAAAGAAAAGGAGGGATACTATGGTTTGAAAAGTACTTGAGATAATATTATTATTTTTATATTTTCACTTATTCAGACTATATAACTCCAGCAACTTCCAACCATCCTAATAACCATAAATTCACCGCATTTAACTGCATGCTTCATAGATTGCTCAGTGTCCCATCAACCGACGACAATTTTAAAAAGGAATTAATAACCATAAAAAAGCTAACAATATCCTGGAAGCCTTATTAATTCACTTTAAAAAACAAACTTATAAAAGATCACATATTTAACGACACCTAACATATAAGCATATCCATAACTGGAGCAAAGTCCTACTTATACATACGAAATAACAAAAAAGCCAGATTTTTACACTAATTTTAATCTCCGGAAAGTCTTATTTAACGGGAAAGGCAAAAATGGAATACTTAGCAACAGTGGTGTGTATACACTTTTATGTGCTGACTGTGATAATTTATATATAAGAAAGACAGATCTTTTGAAAAGAGATTCCGTGAACACAAATTCGCCTTAACAAATCCTCTAATCCATTCTGAAATGGCTAATCATTGTCACCGTGAGAACCATACATTTTCTATCGATGATGCCAAATTCTTACATATCAATAGTAACGGAAATAAATTGGACAGGTTAGAGGCCCTAGAAGTTTCTAAGTCAGTGCATCGAGGTGAACATCTGGTAAACACATATATCCCAAGAATCTCTCCGCTGCTCGCCGATGTTATCCCATGCCTCCCTCAAGCCCCAGTCCCCAACCCGAATGTTTATCGTTAGAAGCGTGTATCTCGGTACCAGTTTGAACAGAATTCAGTCTTGTTTGTGCTCCCCTGATGATGAGGTGAAAGCCTTGAAACCGGTAGGGTTAAACTGTTACAAAAAGTGGAATAAACAGTGTTTGATAAAACAAATTGCAATGTACTTGGGATTTTTAACATGAAAACCTGTCCAATAATATATGCTTTTGACGATTTTTTTTTTAATTGAGTGGTCGTTAAGGACCGTGAAGTACGGTGCGAATTCGGAACAAACTTACAAATGCCGAATGAAAAAGTTGGACAAATGTCGAAATATACGAATAGAGAAGCGGGTCAATGTCGCAGTTCCATTGTATATGAATCAGTCATATCATGACGGCGATTTCTTACGGAAATAAACCTTCTGCCACCCTTAACCTGTTCACCGCGTTAAAAATCAAATTCCACGAATCCTGTGCGCGGCACAATTTCAGCGTTTTTTAATTTCTAAGTTTAAACACATATTTTGTTTAGAACCACTGATATTTGATTACAACACCAAGTAAACATGACACTTAAGTAATTTTCTGATAATAAATAATAGTCATTACTCTTAAGGAGACTCATTAAATAAAGGAGATAAACTTAATATTACGTAAAATAAACAAAGGAATGCTACGATCAAATCAATGCTTCATGACACTCACCCAATCAAATGCATATAGCACTAGTAATGTTTATTTACGTAAGAGAGACTTAGTAATGCTTATTTACGTAAGAGAGACTCGTCGCAGGGCTCGATCCGCGCGACAGGTCGTTAATGCTGGAAATATTGAGAAACCAAAAAAATTCGGCGCTCTGTTTATTCAACAATATCTCATAAACTAAAATATTATTTGACAAGGTTTTCAGAGATGTCGCTAGAATAAAGATTATTTTAAATTTTAGTTCAATTTTTATTCCGGTTTTGTGTAATTTTTTTTAAGTATTTGTGATTTGAAACTTGGATTGTCGTCAGATCACAGGCCTTTGTGCTCCCCGCGGGGAACACGTTAATCCTGATTCATCTTTATGACGTATATAATCCTGATTCATCTTTATGACGTATATAAAAGTACTTTATGGTAAAATCAATTTTTAAATGTTACATTAAAAATATAAGTTCTAATTTTTCTACGATATGACTTTGTAATACGTATAAAGAATTTCAAAAAACAATTTTTTTTATTTGTCGTTGAAAATAATGATCACTGAGAGAGTTCATTTAACCCTTCCTTCCCTGTGATGAGTAACTAGTACACATTGCTTCTAAAAACTTTAATATCTCTATAAATATTATAAATACTGGGTTCAGATTTTAGGTATTCCTCCGTAATACATTTACGCATTGAATGAAAAAAATAATATAAATAATAAATAATTAGCACTTATCGGCCACATCAGAGATATTTTGTGAAAATCGGGAATAAATTCACCAATACAATCAAACGTGTGCCAGTGTGTGACGTAGGTATATTCATTCTAAAAAACGGCTATGTGTGAGGAAGCGACGCTATTCACGTCTCACTCTCGCTCTACTTCGGTATATGGGAACGCAAGAAATATAATCTCAGTTCGCTCGCTTCTCTCGCTTTAGTAGCTCGCGGGCTTTCGTTTGAGGTGGTCTCTTTGCCCGTTTTGTGAACGTCGGCCGATGTTTTTTTTTTTTCATGTTTTCAGCCATTAAATTTCAATTATTATCACTTTTGACTTCAAATTTAATGAATTTAAGCGATTGGCTATGAATATTCTTATTTTTCCGATTTTAAATCGCTCATTTTTACATGTGTATTGAATACACAGCACCGGAACACGTGGATTTTTTTTAGCACAGGAAGGGAAAGGTTAACCTTTCCCAGTCATCCAGTTTGCGAATGGGAATGCTCTCAATAATTATATCCGAGAAAAGGGAATGAAAATAACCTCAACTGAGGATAACTTAAATAATTGTCAGGCATATCAAACAAAAGTTTCTTGATTATCTGGGGGTTTGCTATTTACTGTACAAACATATTTAAGTAGTTTGTATATACGAGGCATATCGAGAAAGTAACTGGACTGAATTTTTGTAGGTTACAATTTTTTTTATTTAAACAAAAAAATTACGTGGTTACCGTAGTACATACTATATGTAAGCTATTTTTCGACATAGTTGCCATTCCTCTCAATGCAGGTGGTGAAACGGGGTATCTACTTTTTGATGCCTTCCTCGAAGTAGTTTCCCGCCAACCCCTCCGTCCACTTCTCCACCTCCTCCTTTACCTCCTCGTCGGTTGAAAACCTTTTTCCACCCATGTGCAACTTCAGGGAGGTAAACAGATAGTAATCTGAAGGTGCTAGGTCAGGGGAATGCGCGGGATAGTTCAGGACATCCCATTTAAACGAGGCGAGCAGTTCCTTCGTGGCCTTGGCCGTGTGTGGTCTGGCATTGTCGTGCAGCAGGCAGACTCCCTTTGTCAGCATGCCTCTCCTCTTGTTCTGAATCGCCCTCCGCAATTTTTTTAGGGTCTCACAGTATCTTGCAGAGTTGTTGGTCTCCCCTTGAGGCATATATTCAATTAAAATTATGTCTTGATAGTCCCAAAACACGGATGCCATGATTTTCTTGACTGAAATTGTGGTTTTGAACTTTTTGGCGGAGGGTGGAGAGGTGTGACGTGACCGTTTTTAAACTCGCGACACCACTTGTACACACTCGTACGATTCATAGCTTTATCACCATATGCAGTTTTCCCCTCATTATAAACCTCAACCGGAGGTTTTCCCTTCCAAACGAGATAACGGATGACGCCGCGTATTTCGCACTTGGCGGGAGATTGGATTGACATTTTTCACGAAACGTGTTGTCGCGTCGACACTTCTCAACGTACTGACCTCGAACCGGTCTCGTTGCGGAAGGGAAGGGTCAGGCTACACGGAAGTGTAGCCAACATGTCGAAAATAAAATCCATTCGGTCGTGAGAGCCTCAGTACACTTACTTTCTGGATACGCATAGTATATCAAAATATTTATAGTATATATTTATAAATTTGTATGCGTACATATTTTTATATAAAAAAAAAGCGATGTCCTTGATTATACATTATATCAGTTTATGTATAAGTGTCGTGTGACCACGTTGTGTGTATTGCTAGGTTGGCTGGGCTAAGTTTTTGCCACATTTATTTCAATAATATTGTTATTGAAATATTCCTTCCAGCCCGCTATCCGGGCTGCGTAAAGTTACATTTATTAGAAACGAATATTTAAAACTCTTATTTTTGTTTCGTTTTGTTTTGTCAGGTAAATGGTCTCACTTTATTATAAAATATTAATATATTTGGTTAAAGTTCTGTTTATAATTTTTTGTTTAATTTATAATTTTTGAATATTGTTGAATAAACTCCGTTTTGTCAACAGTTATATTTTTTGCTAACGGTGAAATAATTACGAGACTTTTTTTAACGTTTTTTATACGCGTATATTACAATATTTGTTAACACTTGCCTTACTGTGCTAAACAATTCCGCCAGCCACTGTGCTGGACGCTCAGCATCCAGTGAAAAATGTATGTTTTAAATTAAAATTATGCAAAATCTGCTAGGTTATTTTTTGTAATTAGCTATAAAATTATTTTACTATGTAAGTCCTGGTCCTTCACTATCCATCATAGGGTGGCAAGTGTTAATATAATGGAGAAAAATAAACTGTCTGATATTGCGTCGGATCAAGGAAGACCCCAAGTTGTCCAAAGACGAATGGAGGATGCGGGACATGAGAGTCTGGTATCACCACTTCCCCCAGGAAAGTCCTTTGCGTCCTTCTTCTTCCCGGTGTCATGTCAGGTCCCCCCCCCCCCCCCAACGTTGAATATAGAATGAGAGTAGTAAAATCAAAGATCAGGGTGTCTTGTTCCACAGCAATATCGCGTTTAGTCCTCACATAGAAATTATGTGCAACTCAGCTTATAAAACTCTAGGATTAGAATCCCTAAGTCGTTTGAAAACCAATTGGTGCTCAAAATGTTGTTTAATTTATTGATCCGTTGCAAACTAGAAAGCAATGCTTGCATTTAGGGCCAGGTGGGGGCGCAGAACTCACTCATGGTGGAAAAGGTACAAAAATATATCTACGATAGATCTATATGAGAGTTTGGTGTCTATTCATGGCTTTATTCTACTCAGTTTCTGCTGGGCATGCTCGGGTATAACTCCTTGAGCGTAAGAAGAGATCTGCGTCTCCCGGTATACGTTGTCAGACTCGTTCGAGGAGTTGTGAGCTGTCCGGCTTTACTACAAAGATTAGCGTTAAATGTTCCTAACAATTACACTAGACTGCGCCGGCAAGAACTGTTTTCAATAACGTACGCAACAACGGGTCTTCCAGCGGCTATGCCTGTTGGAAGGGCCTTAACTCTTCTGAACAGGACTGCTTCGGATATTGACATATTTCATATCACATTACCAAAAGCAAAAGTAAATTTTTTTCTAAGATTGAGCGCGTTAGAAAGCACTCATCAACGTACTTAAGTGACTGTGAATATATGTGTATCATATGTTTGTGTGTATATATGTATGCATGTACATTATTTTTTATTGAATATAATTTTTTATTTTATGTAATTTTTCTTCATTTTTAATATGTCTTGTATTTTTCAAAGTAATTGGGCTAAGCCTGTTTTGAAAAAAAAATACATTAATCTTTGTCCCCGGCAGCCCGAAAAATATCCCCAACGCTACTTATACCAGCTCCTTATACCTTGTCGTCCAGAACACGAAAATATCAAGTATCATTCTTCAGCTTCTCCTCCATTTTTTGGTAATAGTTCCAAATAATGATACGTCTAAGGCTCTCTATTACATGACATTCTGTTGTTTAATATTTAAAAAAAATAGAGGAAATCTGGTGACTGGCGGCGGAAATCTGGTGACGTCTGGAGGAAATCTAGTGACGTCTAAGGCTCTCTATTCCATGACGTTCTGTTGTTTAATATTTACAAAAATAGGGGAAATCTGGTGACTGGCGGCCTCAATTCAGAGAAGTTAGTTTGAAAATATCAGTTTAACTCCCCGGTGCCCACGTGATGAATAATTTTCTAAGTAATGATTCATTGCATTCACTGACCTGAAAGCATTTATCCCTGAATACAACGTTATGAAAATAAGTTAAGTTCGTGGAATCCCTACAAAGTTCTCAAATGACGATATTGTCGAAAATATCAAGACCCCTCCTGAATGCGGCAAATTTATAAAGATTAGGTGGTTAACCTTTCCCTTCCTGTACTAAAATAATCCGCCCATTCCGGTGACGTGTATTCAATACACATGTAAAAATGAGCGATTTAAAATCGGAAAAATAAAATTATTCATAGCCAATCGCTTAAATTCATTAAATTTGAAGTCAAAAGTGATAATAATTGAAATTTAATTGCTGAAAACATGAAAAAAAACATCGGCCGACGTTAACAAAACTGGCGATGTTACTACCTCAAATGGCTGCCTGAAAGCTACTGAAGCGAGCGAACTGAGATTCTATTCTTGCGTTCCCATATACCGAAGTAGAATGAGAGTGAGACGTAAATAGCGTCGCTTCCTCACCCATAGCGGTTTTTAGAATAAATATGCCTACGTCACACACTGGCACACGTTTGATTGTATTGGTGAATGTATTCCCGATTTTCACAAAATATCTCTGATATGGCCGATAAGTGCTAATTATTATTTTTTCATTCAATGTGTAAATGTATTACGGAGGAATACCTAAAATCTGAACCCAGTATTTATTATATTTTTAGAGATATTAAAGGTTTTAGCAGCAATGTGTACAAGTTACACATCACAGGGAAGGAAGGGTTAAATTACAAAAATACCAGTACCGCAATAACAGTTCGGAAACCTTTATTCAACTATTGTTCTTACATTTGAAGACCAAATTCTTACCAGGTATACCTATTTATTTTTTTATTCTCTAGCAATGGAATCAATTATACGCATTTCCAACTATATTTTGTTTTAAGTGTTGTAAATATAGACAAACCAAATATAATGAAGATCTGCCCTTCGTTTTTTTTTCAAATGTGCAGATGACCACCTGAGCGACGAGTGTCCTTTCTCAGATGGACCTCTAAAATGTGTTAACTGCTCGGAAGTCTACCCAGCCTCTAGCTTTATATGCTCGGAACTGTTACGGCAGAAAATAATTAAACACTCAATGACCAGAGATAAACGGCTTCAAAAATGTATCCATTATCGAAGAAAAACTTTAATGATGCTGGAAAACAAAAATACGATTTATATAATTTGGAACTCGTACATAAAAAAACATTTTCATCTCTCAAAACTGTGAATCCTAACTCTGTGAATAACCTCTATTTTCATCTCTCAAAACTGTGAATCCTTACTCTGTGAATAACCTCTATTTTCATCTCTCAAAACTGTGAATCCTTACTCTGTGAATAACCTCTATTTTCATCTCTCAAAACTGTGAATCCTCACTCTGTGAATAACCTCTATTTTCATCTCTCAAAACTGTGAATCCTTACTCTGTGAATAACCTCTATTTTCATCTCTCAAAACTGTGAATCCTAACTCTGTGAATAACCTCTATTTTCATCTCTCAAAACTGTGAATCCTAACTCTGTGAATAACCTCTATTTTCATCTCTCAAAACTGTGAATCCTAACTCTGTGAATAACCTCTATTTTCATCTCTCAAAACTGTGAATCCTAACTCTGTGAATAACCTCTATTTTGACATAAAATCATGACAACATATACAAATGGCCAACTTCCTTCCCCACAGGAACGGGTGTGCCTTGAATTTTAATGTAGATCCATTTAACATATGCCAAGATGAAATATCAAACTTCACTCCGATTAAATATCACAATTAAAACTTGCGCTTAAACTATGAACGTTTTATCTTTTTATTTTTATTTAACTATACTTCTTTTTTCACACGAATGTCACGGTGTGGTACAGTGCGAGCTGCCCGCCTTGAGGAGGTCCCGTTTTATATTAATAATTGTGTATATCGTATGTATAGGATTTGTGTGAGCTCGTGAGTGTGAGTTTCTTCTTGTTGTTTTAATTTTGGTTGTTTTTGTATTTATGTTTCTGTGTATTTTTTTATTTAATTTTAATTTTTCTTATGATTGTGTGCGGTATATTGTGATATGAATATTTTTGATCTTTCTGGAGTGATGAAGTGTGAGGATTTGAATTTCGCAATATGTTTCCAGTTGTAGTTGAGTGTCACTGTTTGTCAGGTTGATGAGAGCGTGCAACGGGGTTTTGTTTTTGTGTAATCAAAAATCGGAAAGAAGTATCGATTTATTTTTTCATGCTAAATATCCTCAGTGAGATACAGGCAAAAGCCTAGTTTACTGGGGATACGACAAATGAAAGGCAACAAACCCAGATACATTAAAATTTTATATACAAATCAAATGACCTGTTGTTTTTTCGCTAATTGTGTATATTTCTTGTCATGTGTAATAATAATGATAATAATCGTTATTTTTATGAATTTTGATGTGCATACCTTTAAGTTATTTTATGATGATTTCATTTTGATGTAATTAAATTTTTTTTAGAATAATTTTTTTTTTGTAAAGAATGAAGCATTCATTTTTCATATTTTTTAAATACCGTTACTAGGTAAATTGTAGCGTTGATAAATAAATAAATATACACATATATACACCGAGATCTCTTTTAAGATTTAGGGAATGATAGCCGAGGACACCCAAGGGAGAAATTGTTGAGGAAAGTCATGGAAAATATTAAAAGCTTTACGCCATGGGATAAATATACTTCAAGATTTTTTTTGTATTTACTACCATTAGGGAGTTCTATTTTGCCCCACTGCTCCATTTGTTTTGTTTATATTTCTATTCTACTTATTTATTTGAGAAAAAAAATACAGCATTCTCTAATAATAACAACAAGAAATGATAAATACAAATATAAAATTATATTCAATTACATTATTTCCTAACAATAGTTTTAACAAGACTAGAGAGTGGGAAAGCGAAGGGAAGCCAAGGGATATGCAACAAGTATCTTACGACGTTGTTATTTTTTAGTGTTTTTTTCTTATTTTTTTTATTTTATAAATATTAGTAAAAATATTTAAATAATTTACGAGTAAATGGATTTTAATTGGTATCGATACCAAGTTTGATACAAACAGGTCAGACTTGATGGTTCACTTGTCATACGCAATGCAGGTTCACTTATCATACGTAATGCAGGTCCGATTTGACGCTTCACTTATCATACGCAATGCAGGTCCGATTTGACGGTTCACTTATCATACGCAATGCAGGTCCGATTTGACGCTTCACTTATCATACGCAATGCAGGTTCGATTTGACGGTTCACTTATCATACGCAATGCAGGTCCGATTTGACGGTTCACTTATCATACGCAATGCAGGTTCGATTTGACGGTTCACTTATCATACGCAATGCAGGTCCGATTTGACGGTTCACTTATCATACGCAATGCAGGTCCGATTTGACGGTTCACTTATCATACGCAATGCAGGTCCGATTTGACGGTTCACTTATCATACGCAATGCAGGTCCGATTTGACGGTTCACTTATCATACGCAATGCAGGTCCGATTTACAAAACCCAATTGCGTAAAGTTGGAACTAGTATGGTTCTTATTAACCTTTCCCTTCCTGTGCTAAAAACATCCGAGCGTTCCGGTGCTGTGTATTTAATACACATGTAAAAATGAGCGATTTAAAATCGGAAAAATAAGAATATCACTGTGCATTATTTAAAAAAATATCAAAGTGAACTTTCAAAAGGAAAATGTCATTTACAGTCTTTCTCAGAAATGAAATATTTATTACGCCATTTACCTTTGAAATGGCACTAGAAGCGTTGCTTGTTAAGTGCCTTCATTTACTAATAACTAAATTAATTTGCCAACACTCGACCACTGTTTCTGAACATAAGACTCGTGGACACATGAAAAAAAAATTATTAAACTATCTGTCATACCTTTGAGCAGCATAGTCTATTTTTTTTTTTTTATCGCGAGCTCAATGCTGAGTTTCGTGGTTTTCGGATGTGTCATGATGTTAAACCTTTCCCTTCCTGTGCAAAAAAAAATCCGCCCGTTCCGGTGTTGTATATTCAATACACATCAATACACATGTAAAAATGAGCGATTTAAAATCGGAAAAATAAGAATATTCAAAGCCAATCGCTTAAATTAATTAAATTTGAAGCCAAAAGTGATAAAAATTTAAATTGAATTGCTGAAAACATGAAAAAACCATCCGGCCGACGTTCACAAAACGTGCAAAAAGACCACTTCACATGAAAGCCCGTAAACTACTCACGGGGCGGAAATACTAACACTGTGTATGTTATACCTTGAAGGAAGAAACTAAACGATTCTATTTCTTGCATTCCTATATACCGAAGTAGAGTGAGAGTGAGACATGAATAGCGTCGTTTTCTCACCCATAGCGGTTTCTTAGAATGAATATACCTACGTCACACACTGGCACAAGTTTGATTGTTTTGGTGAATTTATTCCCGATTTTCACAAAATATCTCTGATGTGGCTGATAAGTGCTAATTATTATTAATATTATTTTTTCATTCAATGCGTAAATGTATTACAGAGGAATACCTAAAATCTGAACCCAGTATTTGTTATATTTATAGAGATATTAAATTTTTTAGAAGCAATGTCAACTAGTTACACATCACAGGGAAGGAAGGGTTAAAAACAAAGATAAATTTATCTAAAAGTAAGACTTCTTTTTTTCAGAATCGATCTAATATCCACTGCTTTATGACTTATCCTGTTTTTCAATAGCATGGTTTGACTCCAATAAAATGCCGTTGAAAAAATGCTGGATATGCAACATTTTTTAAAGCCATTTATGATCTATTCGGATTCAATTTTGTTCTGAGCTCTTACAATCCCTTTACCTTGGTGAGAAACTAAAGGTCTGTTAAATTTTCTTTATGGTATCATTGAGGGATTTCCTTCTTATAAGCAATTGTTATATTTTCTACTTCTCAACTTGTTCTTGAATATCTTATACCATAAACAATATCAAATGTATTGTGTTCCAAAAATGTATACACACTTTTGCACCATGTCGTTTACTTGATTTGATTGCAATAATTTATCATACGACGTATTTGTGAGGAGTTTACAGATTAAAAATCTTATATTCCTAACAAGATGGTTTTAGTTCCTTTTAAAGTGTCTATTTTTTTTAATTCTTGCATAAAACACACAATTTGCTTTTGATTTCAATTTTTTTTTATTGTTCATTGAAGTGTAATGTATGACATTTAAACACAAAAAACAATATCCGCAAAATGCTCACCTCTTGCAGCTTCACAGATGTCCACTCTTTTGTCAATTTTTTCGACGATATTTTGGCATAATTGCGGTTCTAACTCACCAATAACGCGAATAATTTCGTCCTTCAGCTCAGGAATTGATCGGGGGTCATTATTATAGACCTGGCTTTTCACGTAACCCCAGAGAAAATAGTCCAACGGTGTCAGATCACATGATCTTGGTGGCCAATTAACATCAACGTTTCCGGAGATTACAATACATAAAATAATTCTCAATTTGAACGCGTTGTTGTATTGTACATGACTCCACTTTTCAAATGTCACAAGACCCAGGCAAGTTCGCGACGCCATCTGTGTTTTATCCAAGAATTTAAAAAACCACTCAATTTGAAAGACCCTTTAGAATCGTGATGCAAGAACTTATATTTATGAAAATTTTACAAACAAATGCATTGTACCTAGAGGTAGCATTAAATACCATCCCTCGCACTCCCCAGAACTTACGCTAAAATACTGTTTTTTTTTTTTTTTTTTTTTTTTTTTTTTTTTTTTTTTTTTTTTTTTTTACCTGGCGAGTTTATTGCCATGTGGCAATCTCTTCCAACCAACCAGAAATTAGTTTTTATAGCCCCGAAGTGTAAACCAGACTGGAATCCTATTTAAAAAAATCTGGGTTCCAGCGGGGACCGAACCCGCAACCTCCGGATCGGCAGACAAGTGTCTTACCACCAGGCCACGGAGGTCGACTTTTTTAAAGCCATTTATGAAAATATTTGTGTAAATATGAAGACGCATCAAATATAAGGTTTACGGCACAACGCCAACAACAGTTAATAAATTGAGAGCAGTCATTGAAAAAGATTGTGCCCAAATATCAAAACAAATTATTAGTGATGTTTACAACATCATGTTGTCAACAGTGCATGGATCAGAAAGGCCGTTAATTTTAGTATTTGGGATAGTAAAAACACGTTTATCTTCTTTAATTTGATGTTTTAATGCAAGATACTCGTATATGGATTAAAATTGGTAACATACTCGCCCCACTATGATGTCCGTATTAATAAAATTGAACGCATGCGGTGAAGATTTTTACTACTAGTAAACCGCAGATCCCAATTACTTGGACTATGATATGCTGTTCATAGTGATGAGGCTTATAGCCTTGTCAGGTAGAAGAAAGACATTTGACCTTACAACATTGTTTAAGATTGTCAGTTCATATTTCAATAGTCCAGAACTAACTTAAGTTTGTCATGCTACACATTCCTTGTAGGCCCACTCTGCAAAATATTTTCTTTCATAGTGAATCAGTTGCATCTATTTGTACAACTTTTGAATAATAAGACTTCACAGATTGGGTAATCAATATGGACATTTTATGTATTTTCATGACATTGGTTACTTACAGGAAAAAAGTGACGAAGTCATTTTTGCCAGGATGAATTGATTGAATCGTATGGATTTATTTTATTGTCTTGTTGGAGTTATACTTTTTTCCCCATTTTATAATACTGCTTACATGTTGTATCTGATATATGCGTCACCTAAAATATATAATTTTATTTGTGTAAATATTGTTGAGGTGATATCTGTACCTATTGTAACGAAATGCGTGACCTTCGCAATAGTCACTATAATAATCGAACTGCCCATGTATGCAGAGATCGCGTGGTATACATGGTATCTAGCAAGTATCTAGTAAGCCGTGACGGCATAAACGGCCGAATAAAGGTGCTTACAATGAGCGATGGGCGAGTATTGAGCGACAGTCATCCACTTATTTTACAGTCTTTGTACCGGTGCTGTACACAATGTACACATGTCAATGTTAAATTCTGTACGTTATTGTTTTTTAATCTTTGTATTTAAAAGGTCATTTGACCGTTGAAAAAAAATAAAATTAATGAATACTGATTTCATAATGATTCAAAGTGTAACATGTATGCATTTTTTGTGTATACCTGCAACTATCATTTAATTCCACTTATACTTGAGAAAATGTAGGATGGTCCCTGTGACGTATGAAATGTCATGTCTCAAAGGGATGGGGTAAAATCGTTTTTTCTCACAAATCGAATCGTTTTTTTATAAATCGAAAAATTGTTTATCTCTAAACTGACGTTTTGATTCCTAATTTTCATTATACTGACTTTCCAATGTATTGTATGATTTGTATTTATCTTTAAATAGGCCAAGATCCACTATGAATTAATACTAATTACGAACAATTAATTTTAGGTATAAAAAAATCGTAAATCCAATTATCGTATACCCCATCCCTTGCCAATGCAGACTAACGTAGTGACTTTTGACAAACGTCACCAAATATTATTTGATTTTAACAAACTGCCACATTTTTTGCTAATTTGTAAAAAGATGTAATAATTTGTCATTATTGTTAGTTTTATGTAATGTATTTACCTAAATAACTTGCTATTTATTAGAATCGAGGCTTATATTAAAGTTGATAAAATAATTAAAATTACTGAACATCGTTACAAGTTTAGGAGTTAGTCCTTAAGGGAGAGATGATGATGATTTGTTGATAAATAAAACTCGTTAGATCGCAATGCGGAAAGAGAGAGTGATTTATTTGGTAGATGTAAGTATTTATATCATTTTAGAACGTGCGCGGGAATGCGCTCGCGATATGCCTACGTCTCGTTCCTGCTAATGCAAAAACGATTAATGTTGTATGTAGGTGACAATTTATTTACGAAACTGGCGCGACAGCCGTGGTGCGTTCTCGCTCCGGCGTGGAATGCTGTTCTCTCCCGGCTACGGGTTGAATGGCGGGCGTGTGAACTTTGGAATTGTTTGTTTAAAATTGTCGAAGAATGCAAAGGTCACTTCATCGGTCATTGACCGTGTGTATGGACGCCCACAGTGTTCCGAGTGTGCGACTGAGTGTGCGACGACCGCCACACAAGGTTGTATTGGGGCAAATTTGTGAACTGTCACAGGGAACATGCTACATTTTCTCAAGTATAGTACAATTGTTAGTATTCAAATTCATTATATTATAATTTGTTTTGAAATTTGGCGTAAGGTGTCCCCGAAATGCATCAAGTATATGGTAAACATCTTACGAGACTTCCTACGTGATCCTGGTTGTTGACTCCATATTTTAGTAACCTTATTATAAAATTTAAAAAATTGTCTTTAAAGTCTGCATCACATTTCTTACTAATACGGTACGAGTATTTACACTTTTGTTGTGTATAAATATTACCACCTGTCGGATTCATTTACATATGGCAATCTCTTTCAGCCAACTATTCATTCGAATTCGGATAGAGTCAGTTTCCAGTTCACCGCTCCTCTTTCTTTACGTCGTCCTTTATTGTCCATGCAGTGAGACTCTGGAATCAGTTACAAACCAATACAAGACTCGCTCCGTCCTTGGCATGCTTTAAGAAGCTACTGAAAAAACTCTTAATTTCTAGTCAGTAAAATAACGTGTTTCATTCCTGATTTTTCTTTTCCTTTCCTCTTCACCATCCTTTCATTTCCTTTTGATTGATGATATCTCACTTTATATGACAAGGAATGTTCGGGTGGTTGTCCGTCTTTGTGGGGCTCGTGGGCATGTTCTCACGTATATGTTTATGGATTCCGTGGGGATGGATAGTCATTTGAATGATTTATGCGACCACGTAACTTGCTTTATTTACTTTTGTCTGGTTGGTTGGAAGAGATTGCCGCCTGGCAATAAGCCCGCCAGATTGTATTGCAATAGAAGTGTTAAATAAATAAATAGAGTCGGCAATCGAATCCGCAATATCCGGTACTCTGGAAGACATAATATATCTTATATCATGTGCGATCATATGACTTGACTCTTTGAATCATGAGATCTGTTTTTCGAGTCTTGAGCTATATTAAATAAGGGGGATAGAATGTAAATCTCTGTTTTTTTTCGTAATTTTACGATTTCAAGGTGATATAAATCGTCATTTTGCAATAGTGTGAGTAACACTCTCTGTATTACACAGCTTATGTCGTGGTATTGGTTTTAGAATGCCACACGATTGTTTCGCGCAGAGCGCACGTTTGTATTGTTGTTAAAATACTCGGTGATTAGAAAAATACTACCTATATAATTTAGTATCACTATAATTTAGTATCACTCCATACACTATTATTTAAAAACATTATTATTTGGCATTGTAATTATGATACATTAATATGTTAAATAATCTTACATTATTGTATTTTTATTTGCTATAATCTAATTAAAGCTGACGAACATTTTTACTTTATGATACTTGTACTTATATTTATTTTTAATCTTGAAAATTTTCATTATTGTTATTTAATGTTTCCTAGAATCTGCCATGCCTAAACAATTAATATGTGAAGTAAACTTACTTTCATTTTATTTTTATGATTATTACAATTTAAGCTGACAGCTTTTTTAATTTACAAAACATGTGTGTTCATTTCAATGTTTGAATATAAAATATTATTTTCATATTTTTTTGCTTTTTCACTTCATTAAAAAATGAAAGGGGCAAGTTTTTGTGAACGCACTGTTACTCACACTATTGCAAACTGACTGTTTTATCTGAACGATCTATACAAATAACGTTCCACCATGCGCGTTCCATTACTAAAATAGTAGGACATTTTTTCATACCACTATGCTTCAAAAAGTTAAACGTCTAAAACATTGTTCTGCCAATTTTCAGGCTTTTACGAGGACATATCATAGTGAATTGAATGTAGGTATGCATAACAATGATAAATTAAAAAACTTCGTTCGTATATCATAAGGCGTATCCGAATTGATAATTTGGACATATTGAAGAGCATAGCCGGGAGACAACATTATCTTTGCCTCATACAATTGTGCCTTCAGGTTTAGAACTATTTGATTAGGCGTTTGTGGCGGTCGCCCACTCGAAATACTGTGGGTGTTCATACATACGGTCAATGACCGATGAAATGACCTACGCATTCCTCGACGAAATCTAAATAAACAAGTCCCAAGTTCACACGCCGGCCGTTCAAGTCCGAAGTTCACCCGCCGGCCATTCAACCCATAGCCGAGCGGACCGCATTCCATACTAGAGAGAGAACGCACCACGCTTGTCTCGCTAGTTCCGTATTTGAATGATACCTACATACAACAATGAATCGTTTTGCATTCACAGAAACGAGACGTAGGCATATCACGAGCGCATTCTCGCGCACATTCTAAAAAGATATAAATACCTACGTTACTAATAAAATTGGAACTCTTTTTCCGCATTGCGACCTAACGTGTTTTATTATTTATCAACAAATCATCCTCATCATCTCTTCCCTCAAGGACATTCTCCTAAACGTTGATAACTCGTTGTTCGTAATCGCTCGAGTTACCAATACTATCGAGTATGAAAAAGTAACAACACACAAATATGTGATAACTGTTGCCAAACGAAATTATTGAAATTAGGCACGTGTGATAACTGTTACCAAACGAAATTATTTACCGGACTTGCAAAAAAAAAATGTAACATACGGAAACAAATTTAAAGCTCCCGTCAAAATCAAGCATCTTACCGACTAGGTCACAGAGTTTGTCATCGAAATATTTAAAATATGGAGATAAAAACTTTTGGCTGTATCCTACGGTAATATTTCACCCCTGCTGAGGCTTCACTATATCCTGGGGCTACAATCCCACCTCCTTTCCAACCCTCCTTAGATCTAAGCTGAAATCTAATGGAAACCTACACCATTTTATTCGTTTACTTGAGTTTTTATGCAACTATATAACTACAATTTATAACTCAAATATTTTCTCATTTCTTCATCATACTTAAAACATCAATTTTATCCATACATTCATTTCTGGTGTTTTCCTTCCGCCTTATTTCAAACCACAATTTTTCCTGAGTGCACGCAACATAAATCTACAGCATAAATCTTAGTTCCATTCTTCTTCTGCCAAGTCCAAGTTTGATTTACAAATATCAAGGTGCACACCGACATACTATAACACATTGTTATTTTTGCTACTGTTGATATTGCGCGGTTGTCGTATGTAGCATTTAGTTCTCCATTTACCTTGTTCCCTATTGTTATCCTTCTTTCATTGAACCTTACAACTCACCATTTGCACATAAACATATTGCCCAGATAACAGAACTTATCAACCTGCTCCAATTAATCTGAGATATACTAAACGTACTTTATAAAATAAAAAAACTGACCGTGGAAGAGATGATTATGGGAAGTTGGGGTATGGGACATAGAAATAAATCGTATTACAACATTCTCCAATATACTACCTTGATCAAAACGTTTTAGGACCGGACACCGTGTGGCGTTGTCAGTCACCTGATTGGAATTCTTTTTTTTTGTTAGGTTACCACATCTATCATTGATACTTCGCTTTAAATTTCAATGTCATAGCTTGACATTTGTAAAAGTTACGCTGTACTGAGTACATCTACCTTTGTGCGTGTTTTCGATTTTTTATAAGTTTGAAAATGGCATCAACTGTGCATCAACGAGTTTGCATTAAATTTTGTGTGAAAAACGGATTTAACGGTCCGCAGATCTTGGAAATGTTGAAGAAGTGTTTTTTGGTGGCACGAACGTGAGTCGATCGAGGATGACGAACGCAGTGGCAGTCGAAAACCGATGAAAACATCGATAAAATCAAAGAAATGTTGACCGAAAACCGCAAATTGACCATCAGAGAGCTGGCAGAGGACTTGAACATCGCTTATGGATCTGCTCAAGACATTTTGGTTAGTGATTTGGGTCTCAGACGTGTCGCTGCAAAACTGGTGCCGAAAGACCTCAATTTCATGTAAAAAAAGGACCGCGTTGAAATCGCGAAAGGCATGACTTCCATGAGTTTTTGACTAAAAATAACACGACTACTATCCAGCAGCCTTTGAATTCACCTGATGTGGCTCCCTGCGACTTTTTCCTGTTCAACCAACTTAAAAAACCGCTTCGCGGAACGCGTTTCAGCAACCGAGAGGATGTCATGAAAAAATCGAAGACGGCTCTGATGGACATACCGAAAATTGAGTACCAGCGGTGTTTTGAGGATTGGATCAAGCGCTGGCTTAAGTGCGTTGCAGTCGATGGGGAGTACTTTGAAGGGGACCATATCGATGTTGATGAATAAACTTGTATTTTCGATTTTATGAATAAATTCCTAAAACTTTTTATCAAGGTAGTACTGGACTACGATATGTGGAATTTGCTTGCGTTTTAATAGATCCAAGACAGTTAAGAGTGTTATCACTTCCTTTTAATATCTGAGGAGCATTAAATTATTTTTTATAATTTGTATTTATCAAATAATATGTTTAAACGTTCATATTAAAAGAGAGTACCCTTCCCTGACCAATGCATACGCACACGCCATAAGGGTCTGCTCTTCCTCGGTTTCCTGGAAAGCATCGATCCGCCGTTGATTTTCCAGCCACACTCAACGCCCCGGGAGCCAAAACATATTAAACAAATACAATATAGGTTTTCATGATTGTACATATGATAGCTCAATATAATATAGGTATTCATGATTATACATAGGATAGCTCAATATAATATAGGTATTCATGATTAATTAATAGCGTATTCTGCGATGATAATTAAAACATGAAACTTCGACAACTGTTAGTCAAATGCTACTTTTGGTCAGTGTTATTGCATGGAGTGGAATCATGGACCCTCAAAGTAAGTAGTATGAACCGACTGGAAGCATTCGAAATGTGGATGCACCGGAGAATGCTACGGAAATCCTGGACGGATATGGTCAGCAACACGAGAGTTCTTCAAAGAGCCAAAGCTGATAGAGAGTTGCTGACTAATATTAAAATCCGAAAGGTGTCCTATTTGGGTCATGTACTAAGAGGAGCAAAGTACAAATTACTGCACCTGATCATCCAAGGTAAAATAGAAGGCCGAAGAGGTGTTGGCAGGAGACAATTCTCCTGGCTCCGCAATATACGTGATTGGACTGGAATAAGGGGCGTTGGAGATCTTTTTCGGGCTGCCGGGGACAAATATGTCTACTCTCAAGTAATATTCAACGTTGGGGGGACCTGACATGACACTGGGATGAAGAAAAATCATGATTATACATAGTATAGCTCAATATAATATAGGTATTCATGATTATACATATGATAGCTCAATATAGTATAGGTATTCATGATTATACACAAGATAGCTCAATATAATATAGGTATTCATGATTATACAAAGGAAAGCTCAATAAAATATAGGTATTCATGACTATACATAGGATAGTTCAATATAATATAGGTATTCATGATTATACAGCGAATAGCTCAATATAATATAGGTATTCATGATTAGACATAGGATAACTCAATATAATACAAGTATTCATAATTATACATAGAATAGCTCAATCAATTATAGGTATTCATTATTACACATAGGATAGCTCAACATAATATGGGAATTCATGATTATACAAAGTGTAGTTCAATATAAAATAGGAATTCATGATTATACATAGGATAGCTCAATATAATATAGTTTTTCATTATTACACATATGATGGCTCAATATAATATAGGTATTCATGATTATATATATAGGATAGTTCATTGTAATATAGGTATTCATGATTATACATATGATAGCTCAATATAATATAGATATTCATGATTACACATAGGATAGCTTAATATATAATACAATCATATTACAGTTTCTTTTTGTTTGTTGCATTAATGAATCAACATCATCTTGATTTGTATTTCAGTCAAACCTAAGCTTTCTCGAGTCAACCATCATCGGCGTAAAAAAGTAAAATAATTTATTGTTAAATATTGTTTTGGAACAATCTTTGTAAGTTTTCTTTAAATTCAGCTATGAGTATATTTATTTATTGAGCACTTTTATTGCAAATACAATCTGGCGGATTTACTGCCAGGTGGCAATCACTTCCAGCCAACCAGACAAAAATAAATGAAGCAAGTTACATGGTCGTATAAATCATTCAAATGACTTTTCATCCCCACGAAATCCATAAACACATACCGGAGCATATGCCCACGAACCCCACAAAGACGGACAATCACCCGAACATTATTTTTCATATAAAGTGAGATATCATCAATCAAAAGGAAAGGAAGGGATAGGGGGGAGGAAAGGAAATGAAAAACAAATCAGGAATGAAACATATTATTTTACTGACTGGATATTAAGAGTTTTTTTGTCGCTTCTTAAAGCATGCCAATGATGAAGCGAGTCTTATATTGGTTTGTAACTGATTACAGAGTCTCGCCGCATGGACAGTAAAGGACGACGTAAAAAAAGAGGAGTATCGTTATCAAAGAAAATTATAGAATATTTGTATCATAGCTTAACTTAACCTATCCTAATCTAGTCTAATCTAATCTAACTTAATCTCTCCTACCAACTTGGTCACGAAGGCCACTAAGTTTTTTTTAACCTGGCGAGTTTATTTCCATGTGGCAATCTCTTCCAACCAACCAGAAATATGTTTTTATAGGCCCTAAGTGTTAACCAGACTGAAATCCTATTTAAAAAATCTGGATTCCAACGGGGATCGAACCCGCAACCTCCGGATCGGGAGACAACTGTCTTACCACCAGGCCACGGAGGTCGTCTTAGTTTATATGGTACTGACTTACACTCTCATTGTTTACAATATAAAACCCAGCTGGTTTATTGATATGTGATAATTTCATCCAACCTACCATAAAAAACATGATATTACATTTCGTTGTACAGCACAACCTGGCGGGCTTATTGTCACGTAGCAATAAAAATATGTTAAAGCGGTCTTAAGTGAAAACCAGTCTAAAATCCTTTTTAAAAAATCTGAGTTCCAACGAGAATCGAACACGCAACATTCGGATTGAGACACAAGCGTCTTTCCAACTAGACCACGGAGGTCGTCACATTCAAGAGGTTTCATGTAAAAACTAGACTGGAATCCTTTTGAAACATGTATCTTGGTTTCAACAGGAATCAAACCCGTAACCTCTGAGTTGATAGATATCTTACCAACTACGCTACAGTAGTCGTCTATATGTTTAACAACAAAATGATAACGGGTCTGACATATTGTAGGAATAATGAGTTATTGATGAGCAAACACTGTCATTCAACGTTGACAAGATAAGACCATAAGACGTAGCGATGACATGCGGCTGCCTCTAGAATTGAGTGCCCGTGAGAAGCGCACACATTGCTTAAGGGGGTAACGGCCCTGAATTTCTTCCTTACCCTTGCCACTGTAGGTTGGGTTTGATCAGTGTTTGCCCAAGACGTCGCGGCTTGTGATTGATAAAAGTTCGTGCTAGCCCGGGGGCAGCAAAACATCGATGTGTGTAGACCCAACCACTGTGCCTTGAGCCAACAATGGCTTTATCTTCTTCTGACAGTATATTTATCTAGCACTCGGATGCTTTTTGACATAACAAAAATATGTGTAGTTTTCTAGACAGAACTTCTTTTATTTATAATACTTAATATTTTTGAAATCCCAACAATGAGCAAGGTTTGGTATAATCACTAAGTCACGTCATTTGATTATCTGTGTGCTGGGAGAAAATTATCTGTACTTTTTAACATTACTTCATTTATTATTAATTGTTATTATTTTTGGAATCCCAACAACGAGTAAGTTGAAGTATAATTACTTAGTCACGTCATTTGATTGTCTGTGTGTTGGGAGAAAATTATCTGTACTTTTTTAACGAGACTTCTTTTATCATTAATACTTATTATTGTTGGAATCCCAACAACGAGTAGGGTGTAGTATAATTACTTAGTCACGTCATTTGATTGTCTGTGTGTTGGGAGAAAAATATCTGTACTTTTTTAACATGACTTCTTTTATCATTAATACTTATTATTGTTGGAATCCCAACAACGAGTCGGGTGTAGTATAATTACTTAGTCCCGTCATTTGATTGTCTGTGTGTTGGGAGAAAGATATCTGTATTTTTTTAACAGGACTTCTTTTATCAGAATTACTCATTATTTTTGGACTCCCAAAAACGAGTAGAGTGTAGTATACATAATTACTTAGTCACGTCATTTGATTGTCTGTGTGTTGGGAGAAAATTATCTGTACTTTTTTAACTAGACTTCTTTTATCATTAATACTCATTATTTTCGGAATCCCAACGAGTATGATTACTTAGTAACGTCATTTGATTGTCTGTGTGTTGGGAGAAAATTATCTGTACTTTTTTTAACTAGACTTCTTTTATCATTAATACTTATTATTTTCGGAATCCCAACAGTAAGCAGGGTGTAGTATAATAACTAAGTCACGTCATTTGATTTTATTTTTGCTAGGTGAAAAATAACTGTACTTTTCTAGACTTTAAATTAAAAAAGTCATTTTTAAATGTTGTGCTTACGATCTCTTTAATATTTATGAATGATATTTGTTGACTATTAAGACACTGTAGGCTGTTATTATTTTCTGACGATTTGCATGTCTTCAGAAAAAAAATGTATGAAGATTGATTACTTTTTTAGCCGGACATGAGTTAAATAAACAGACTTAATTTCAATATATTGAAAAGTAAACTTCTTATCTCTATGTTCATATTATATTTGTACTGGCAAGAAGATAACCAACATACCAAGTGCTCATTCTTTGTCAAAAGGATTATCGCTTTTAAAAGGGGATTGGAATATTGATATATTTAACATTTCAGAAAATGTTATTTTAAGAAAGCATTAAACAACTAATGAAAGCATTAAAAACAAATGAAAGCATTAAAAACCAATGAAAGCATTAAAAAACGAATGAAAGCATTAAAAAACAAATGAAAGCATTAAAAAAACTTATGAAAGCATTAAAAAACAAATGAAAGCATTAAAAAACTAATGAAAGCATTAAAAAACAAATGAAAGCATTAAAAAAAATAATGAAAGCGTTAAAAAACAAATGAAAGCATTAAAAAAACAATGAAAGCATTAAAAAACTAATGAAAGCATTAAAAAAACTAATGAAAGCATTAAAAACCAAATGAAAGCATTAAAAAACAAATGAAAGCATTAAAAAACTAATGAAAGCGTTAAAAAACTAATGAAAGCGTTAAAAAACAAATGAAAGCATTAAAAAACCAATGAAAGCATTAAAAAAACAAATGAAAGCATTAAAATAAACTAATGAAAGCATTAAAAAAACTATAAAAAGAGTAATGAGAGCTAATTATTACAGCTAAATAATTATTTCTTTATTGTTACTTTTTATTTTTGTTACTGTACTACATATAGGAGTGTGATATTTATCTTTGATGTTTGATTAATTGGGTAAAATTTAAACTGTAATCTTTTCAAAATATAGTTTTTACGAAAAAAACTGTTCTTCGTTTTAATTTAAAACCTCATGTAAGCGTCTGTGGTTCGTTATTTGTGAGGCAACTTATTTTTTTACCAATAAAGTTAAACTTCAATTATTTATTTATTTGATATATCTTTGTTACACAATCTAGCGCGATCAAACAACCAACTAGACTAAATGAAGTATTTACATGGTCGCCAAAAAAATGTCGAATTATTATTCCTCTGTATAAAATTCATAAACTGTATAAGTACATAGTAAAAAAATGTGAGATGTAATTTAATGGAAAAGAAAAGGATGGCGGAGAAGAAAGAAAAATCGAGAATTGTATCATATAAATGAAAAAAAAAAGATCTAATTCAAGTTAATTTTTTTTTAACCTGGCGAGTTTATTGCCATGTGGCAATCTCTTCTTGTTAACCATACTGGAATCCTATTTTAAAAAATCTGGGTTCCAGCGGGGATCGAACCCGCAACCTCCTTTTATATTTGTTAAAGATTTCATCCAATTACGGAAATTTAAAGACAAAGGGATACATAACAACAGCAACAGTGATATTAATCTTTTCCTGTCAACTGGCTAAATTATGTCTACAACGTTTACTGGCTAAATTATCGAAGATCACGGATCTCCAACGAAGATCGATACAATCAGAATGAGAGACGCGGACAGACTAAGGAAAATAATATGACGATTGGTAATAGGCAGAAACGGCAGAACATACACGGTGCAACCAGATGGAAGGCTTTGAACAACTGACTAAAAATTAAGAGGTTTTACAGTCACTTCTTAAAGCGTGCCAAGGATGGAGCGAGTCTAACATTAGTTTGTAACTGGTTCCAGAGTCTCACTACTTGGGCTGTAAAGGACGACATGAAAAAAGAAGAGTTGTAAACTAAGAAGGTCAATATGTTAATCAATCTCTGTTTGGTCTCCGTGCAAGTCCATGATCAGAAAGACGCTGAAAATTTTCGATGAGATAAGATGGGGTGGCGGGTCAATTAAGGATATTATACGATAAAGATAGTATGTAAATTTGGCGTCTATCTCTAATTTTCAACCAGTTCAGCGCCTTCTGGTATGAAGTGATGTAATCGTCCTTTCTTAGGTTAAAAATTTCGAAGACGCTCTAATTTGTCCAGCTGTTCTTCCGTTATATCCAAAAATCTACTTCAAGAAAAATAATCAGCGAACAAAGCATAAAAATTAAGTTTTCTTTATGTAGCCAGATACTCTGTTGAGTGTACCGAGGAAAGCCTGAGTATTCGAGCGCAATGCAAGTACTTGGTTACAAATGCTTAATTAAACTCGCCAACTTTATCTGATAATCGATATTACAAATTTTCATACGAACAATGGTAAGGAAAGCGCGCAACACCGATAAAAGGGTAGATACGAGGTTGTATTCTAGCCAGGGGTGAAGACACTCGGGGTTCATGATACTTCTGCTAAGCATCGAGTCCAAACAATGACGAACCAGTCAATATCATAAACAGGGTCATCGAGATGAACATAGATTTTATATAGTTCAGTTCGAACTTTGTATCATTTACGCGGATGACGTCGCAATGCGCCGATAATACAGCACAGCTGGAAGGTGCACTGCAGGCCTGGAGGGACCAGCTGAGTGGTGGTGGACTGAAGCTAAGCGTCTCAAAAACCATGTATATGGTTCTGAATGACCCTGGCACAGACACAACGCCAATCAACATCAGTGGCCAACAAATAGAAAAGTGTCAGGAGTACAAGTACCTGGGGACCATGATCCACTCATCAGGAGACCTAGATTCAAATATTCAGCACCGAATATCCTCAGCTTGGCTGAAATGGCAGGAAGTCGCGGGTGTGTTAAAAAGATGCCCGTCAAACTCGAGGGGCTAGTTTACAAAAGTTTCAGTCGGCCTGTGCTCACATATGGCTCAGAAACCTGGAATACCTCCCTAAGGCACGCCCGTGCCATACAGACAGCTGAGATGAAAATGTTGAGATGGATGTGTGGTATCACAAGGCTTGACAGGATCCGAAACTCCTACATCCGCGGGAGTCTATGTGTACACGACATCTCTGACAAGATTTAATAGAGCAGGCTGCGATGGTATGGACACCAGCAGAAGACCGCCAGAGTATATAGGAAACAGGGCGCAGACACTTAATGCCCCTGGTAAGAGGTCCAGAGGAAGACCCAAGCGCGGGTGGCGCGAGGTGGTTGGGCGGGACATGAGGGACGCCGATATCGCTCCGGAAGATGCACAGGATCGGGCGAAGTGGCGGTGAATTATTGGAAGGGCATACCCCACCACCATGTGGGAATAATAATGCCAAGGAAGAGAGAGAGAACTTAGTTTCATTCTCGTTGTTTCGTCTCCATCGTTTCTCATTACGTGATCTATGATGTTGATGGTAAATAGTGCGATAACAGTCTCCACTCTTTCAGCTTTCCTACTCTCCTTTACCTGATTACTCCGTTTTCCTGGAACTTTGCCTCTTCGGTCTCGGCCACACAGGTAGTATTCTAGTTTGGTGCTTAGAGCTACGCTGCGAGTTAGGTGACTTGTCCTAGCGAACCAACACACTCCATACTAATGGCCACACTGCACGCATCGCGCCACGCTACGTGACTATTATAGTCACCTAGTAGCATAGCTCTAAGCACCAAGCGCGGCTCCTACCTGTGTGACCGAGGCCTTCCTGTTCTTTCTGGTACATTTCATATGACCATCATTATCTCCATGTTATCTGGCTCACGTTTAAAACTATGCCAGAAAACCACAGAATATCCTTAAAACATATTGAAATAAGTCATGCCATCATATTTAACTCTTGAAGGATGGAGAAGCTCATTGGAGACTTATTGTGGATGGAGAAGCTCATTAGAGACTTATTGTGTTCCCTATTACGTGGTGGCGTCGATGGTGGTGAGACCAAACTGAACTATCATGATGATTACTCAATAAAAAGAGGTTTTAAAATGATTACATTGTGTATCATAATAATAAAGTTTCCATGATAACGTAGATTATCAGATAATTAAATTTGGAGAACATACTAATGACAGTTTCAAGTATTAGGAAAACCTAATTACTTGTAACCTTGATACGGACAGGGAATTTATGCCGAATTGAAATCGCACATGCAGAATTTCTCATGATGAATATAGTTTTCTGCAATGATAACTCGAATATCAACTTTGGCAATGCCTCAAGACGACGGTTTCAAATATCTAGAACGTCTTATTCTACGTGAACTTGACCCAGATAGAGAAATTAGATGCTAAATTGATTTTTTCCGTACAGGATTCTTAGAATGGTAACTAAAATCATTTTTAATTTCAAAACGTAATGAGTGACAAGGCATCAAAAATAAATAAAAAGGTGTGATGCTCCTGAAGTGAAGTGATGGGGTTGAACACCTCAGAGTTGGAGACACCCTCTCTCCTCACTGGTGCCCCCTTCACCAAGGTGGCTCCAGCTCGAGCATTCGCTAGGACGACCGATTAGGGGCTCGGATTACCTTTACCTCAACTAAGGTGAGGATTGACGAGGGAATGAGAAAATCCATCACGGTCACATGCTGACTAACATTTTTTTTTCTGAGAATCATGGACGTCAAGCTAGACAAATTATTTGGGGAGGGGGCATGAAAGAAACTCCTAATAATATCACGGGTCTACACAGTTGTTATACATCCTTAATACTACCTTTATCAAAAAGTTTTAGGACTTAATTCATAAAATCGAAAATACAAGTTTATTCATCAAAATCGATATGGCCCCTTTAAAAGTACTCCCCATCGACTGCAACGCACTTACGCCAGCGCTTTATCCAATCCTCGAAACACCGCTGGTACTCAATTTTCGGTATGTCCATCAGAGCCGTCTTCGATGTTTTCATGACATCCTCTCGGGTGCTGTAACGCGTTCCGCGAAACGATTTTTTAAGTCGGTTGAACAGGAAAAAGTTGCAGGGAGCCAGATCAGGTAAATTCGAAGGCTACTAGATAGTATTCGTGTTGTTTTTGGTCAAAAACTCACGGAAATCATGTCTTTCGCGATTTCAACGCGGTCCTTTTTTTGCATGAAATTGAAGTGTTTTGGCACCAGTTTTACAGCGACACGTCTGAGGCCCAAATCACATACCACAAAATGTCTTGAGCGGATCCATAAGCGATGTTCAAGTCCTCTGCCAGCTCTCTAATGGTCAATTTGCGGTTTTCGGCCAATATTTCTTTGATTTTATCGATGTTTTCATCGGTTTTTGACTGCCATTGCGTTCGTCATCCTCGACCGACTCACGACCACTTCTGAAGCGTTCGTGCTACCGAAAAACACTTCTCCAACATTTCCAAGGTCTGCGCACCGTTAAATCCGTTTTTCACACAAAATTTAATGCAAACTCGTTGATCTACAGTTGATGCCATTTTCAAACTTGTAAAAAAATCGAAAACACGCACAAAGGTAGATGTACTCAGTACAGCGTAACTTTTACAAATGTCAAGCTATGACGCTGAAATTTGAAAGGAAGTGTCAATGATAGATGTGGTAACCTAACAAAAAAAAGAATTCCAATCGGGTGACTGACAGCGCCACACGGTGGCCGCTCCTAAAACTTTTTGATCAAGGTAGTATCCTACAGTCTCGTATTTCTCAATGGAATTTGGAAGTCAATCGATTCCAGTAACTTCGAACAGTCAATTATCCTATTTGCTATTTAGAAAAGCAGGATCAAATCAAGCGTCACTTTCCTGCTACAAATAATTTATTTGGTGTTTTGAGTAAACGTTAATTTTTCATATAATACCATTGTGTTTCCACATTTGAATCTGTGTTCCTAAGTTATTTAGTTAACCCATCCGTTTTAAACAGTCATAGTTTGTATTTTATTTATTTTACATATGACAAGAAATATACATGATTTGCAAAAAAAACAACACGTAATTTTATTTGGACACACAATTTTAATGGATTTGGGTTTGTTGCCTTTCATTTGTCGTGTCCCCAGTAAACTAGGCTTTTGCCTGTATCTCACTGAGGACAGTGAGATACAGGTAAAATGTTCCGGATACTTATATGAGACAACGCACTCACAGATTGTTCTATCAACCTATAAGTCGAACCAACCTACCTTGAGGAACGCCGGTAGGTAGAGCAATCACACTGTTTAACCGTGTGTGTCCTCATATAGACGTGTTTCATGTGTCGCTCAGCTCCTTCAGGAAAAACTTCTTAAATTTAGTGTATTACTTGAAATAATTTCATTGTTTATACAATTCAACATGCTATATTGTGTCATCAGGTTTTAGTGTAACTTACGTATTTTTACTATTGTCCTAATCAAATAAGTTTTAAAATATAGAATTGTTTAATACATGTTTTTTGATCCTTGTACGAATTAGGGAAACCTGTAATGTGCAAAGGACCTGAAAAATTAATTAATTAATGTAGTTTAATAATTGAATCATCTCGTGCGGCTTTTAATAAAATGAGAAGCGTTTACTGCGATGAAAATCTAAACTCGAAACTTCGACAACGGTTAGTCAAATGCTACGTTTGGTCAGTATTATTGCATGGAGTTGAATCATGGACCCTCAAAGTAAGTAGTATGAACCGACTGGAAGCATTCGAAATGTGGATGCACCGGAGAATGCTACGGATACCCTGGACGGATATGGTCAGCAACACGAGGGTTCTTCAAAGAGCCAAAGTGGATAGAGAGTTGCTGACTAATATTAAAATCCGAAAGGTGTCCTACTTGGGTTATGTACTTAGAGGAGCAAAGTACAAATCACTGCACCTAATCATCCAAGGCAAAATAGAAGGCCGAAGAGGTGGTGGTAGGAGGCAAATATCCTGGCTCCGCAATATACGTGATTGGCCTTACTATAAGTTATCGTGCAAACCATTGTCAAGCTTATCGATGTCAACCATATCTCTGTACTATGTAATCTCTAGAACCTATAAATATTAGTGTTATCACATGTATGTCAACTTAACTCGATGTATTATGTTGAGCGTTGGGGATCTTTTTCGGGCTGCCGGGGACAAGGATGTCTACTCTCAAGTGATATTCAACGTTGGAGGGATCTGACATGACACTGAGAAGAAGAATTTTAATAATAAATGGAGTAAATTACTTAAATATTGAACAAATTATGAGTTGATAGTATTTCTTATGTATCCGGATCGAAGTTTTATAATTTTTACGTAACGTACATATAATTTGTGTCACTTCTGTGTGTGAAAATCGATATTTCTATAATATTTTGAAGTTCCTTTCAAATTCGAATACCGTTCGAAACTGACAGTAATTAGGGTCATTTTTGAAATTACAATGTATATTTTGTAAATTTTTCATGGGTAAACCATGCACTTATAAATAATTGTGCGTGTTATCAAACCACAATATCTAAGGAATAACTCGTGTTATTATAGTTGAATCAATTGTTGAAAAGTCAACCTTGGAAGATCACGATGGTTTGAAAATACCATAACAAATATATGGCAATATATTTGTGATGAAATCGTTTTTAAATTATTTATTTATCACTTTTCTATAAGATATATCAGGTGAATTTATTGTTTTAAAGCAAATTCTTTTAATCAATCTACTTTTAATTATTGGTATCTATGATCGTGTCTTTAACGTAGAGAATGAAAACAATATTTGAGAAAGACTTAAATTTGCTATAAACCAACAGGATTCAAGGTTTTCACCTCATCATTAGGGAGCACAAACAAACAAACTCACAAACAAGTCTTGTTTGTGCTCCCCTGATGATGAGGTATGGTCAGTAACACAAAGGTTCTTCCAAGAGCCAAAGTTGATAGAGAGTTGCTGACTAATATTAAAATCCGAAAGGTGTCCTTCTTGGGTCATGTACTGAGAAGAGCAAAGTACAAATTACTGCACCTGATCATACAAGGCAAAATAGAAGGCCGAAGACGTGTTGGCAGGAGGCCAATCTCCTGGCTCCACAATATACGTGATTGGACTGGAATAAGGGGCGTTGGATATTTTTTTCGGGATGCCGGGGAGAAATATGTCTACTCTCAGGTGATATTCAACGTTGGGGAGACCTGACATGACACTGGGAAGAAGAAGAAGAAGATGATGAGGTAAAAACCTTGAAACCGGTAGAGTGTTACATGAAACCGGTAGAGTGTATATACTAACATATGTTGCTATCAAGAAATCAAAATTTATTCATTTATTCATATGTTGTGTGGAAAGCAGTTTTGTATTTGCAGATAGATGTCGCTAGGATAACAATTGTTTTCACTAACTTAATTTCAAACGTGCTGAATGTGTATTATTATGAAATGTTTAACACATTTTTTGAGCTAGTGTTTACACAAACTGCTTGAGCGGTTTTTTGGCGTCATTTTGAAGATGTAACAAAACAAGTTGTTTTTTTTTGGTGCTTCATGATTTTTACTATCGCAATGAACACAATGTTATATACAAAAAAATATATGTACAGTGTATGGTCATTATATTGTTAACACTCGTGTGTAAAATGTGGTTTAAAAAATCTTTTAATGGTGATATCACACTGTTGATGTCCGCTCTGGAAGACTGATTAACATTGATGACGACCACATCAAGGTTTTAATCGAGAATTAATAGCGTTCAAGATCATTTGGTGTAATTTTGCATATGACCTAAAAATACGAAATTACTTTCCAGACAAGCCGATATAATAGAGATAGTAATCCGTAACTTACCTTTTCTTATCGTTACTACATTTTAGTATAAATAGCGCTGTCAAGTGCTGGTTACAGCCTTATCATGAAATGGTAATTAATCAAAGTAAGGAACATGTTATCTTAATTACGCGGTTGGGCTGGGCCGGGGTGGGGGAACTCTTTCAGAAGGCTTCCATGGCTGAAGACTGAAGTCTCTGGTGGGGTAACAGGATTAGTTCTGCCATGTGCATAACCGCTAGAGTGTTATCTCCCTTGATGCGCGTCAATCGCAAGATTTATGAAGATAACATTTTTCAAACTATGAACATGAGCAAACGAGTAAGAGGTTGAATTTCCATTATCAACAACATCACTCTATTTAGGTAGGCAGAGAGAACAACGCTTCTATACTGGCATGTGGCATAAGTCAATACATCGTATCATGTTGTTAATGCTCGTACTGACAGTAGAGCCTGTGTTTGAGCGAGTAATATATTGACTTGGTGATGGTTTTACATTACAAAAGGAGTGCAGCAAGGATGCTTAATGAAACTCTGGTTATTCAGTATTAAGAAACACTCATGTGCAAAGATTTCCAAATGTGGAATTATTGTGGAAGTGCTAATTATTATTAATATTATTTTTTTCATTCAGTGCGTAAGTGTATTACAGAGGAATACCTAAAATCTGAACCCAGTATTTATTATATTTATAGAGATATTAAAGTTTTTAGAAGCAATTTGTACTAATTACGCATCACAGGGAAGGAAGGGTTAAAACGTTGATTGACAACTTATGTAGACTCTTGTATGTTGATGACATGATTGTGTTAGCAGACAGACAGTGACATTATTTCAATGTTTTTTTAATGATAAAAGTTAATATACCGTATTGTGTCGTTATATGTTATGCTGAAATAAGAGCTTGCATTTGAGGGAATGATACATTGACTTGATGGTTAAGTATTACTAAAGGGGTGCAGCAAGGATGTTTAATGTCACCCTGGTTATTCAGTATTTATAAAGACTCATGTGCAAAGGATTTCCATAGATGATGTAACGATGGTCGCTATAAGTGTAGCATGTGTTCTATTAGGACGTGCTGATGATCTTGATATCGACATCGTTATCTTCGTTTTAACTGATTCTGCGTTACTTCTCGTACAGAATCATCAATATAGCGAATTGCTTATTTCTATAAGTCATGATGATCTTGATTTGTTTACTTATAAATATAGACTCAGGAATGCGGATATAAATCGATAAGTGGACAGCAGGTAAATAAATAACAAAGTCTTGACAGTTGACTGGATGACAATAAAATGTATGTTTATTTCGCATAGTGCAGACAATTTATACCAGTGAGTGAATACATGGGATATATATATATATATCTGCCTCGCTCTATCACATGGACGGGAGGTAGGTTAATTATTTATATTTGGAGATCACTAGCCAATTTGCGCGCTGTAAATAGTAAATATTGTCGTTGTTTGAAGTGTGTAACAATCATTGAATTCTTGATCGGTCAATGACCCTGTATGTTTAAATCAACAATAATTAATTTAATTTATTTGTGTTTTAACAATTCACTCGTTATTTTTGACAATTCATTTAGGTAGGTATACAGGTAGGTACATAGCTCCCTTCCTAGTGAACGCAGAGGGCGCGTGCCTTGCGTGAACGATAGGTTCCGGTGCATCTGACGTCGGGCTGGTCGTCCGTTCCCTGTGTCGAAGTAGGTACGTGGATACAACAGCGCGTGGCGTTTTTTCCCAGATCTGTCGGTCAGATGGGTGATGCGGAAACAGGGGGTAGGCTTGGTCGTCTGTCGCTAAATTTTGGATTGTCTGCGGTGCTTGGTTGGTTGTTGCGCTGATCGTCGATGATTGGTTGTGTGGGTCAAGCTGCAGATGGCGTCCGCGGTGGAAGGTGGATCTGCAGTTGCTTGATGATGGTGGTGATGATGAAGATCAAGTTGCAGATGGCTTCCGATGTGGAAGGTTGATCTGCGGTGGCTTGATGGTGATAGTGATGATGTAGATCAAGTTGCAGATGGCATCCGATGTGGAAGGTTGATCTGCGGTGGCTTGATGATGATGATGATGGCGGAGATCAAGTTGCAGATGGCGTCCGCGGTGGACGGTTGATCTGCAGGTGCTTGATGATGATGATGGAGTCTGCGGTGCTCGTTGCTGCAGCGTGGTTGTAGCATGGTTGTAGCGTGGTTGTATCGTGGTTGTAGCGTGGTTGTAGCGACGTTGTAGCGATGCTTGTCTGCTCCAGCGTTTTGTCGGTCAGTAGTTCGTCGAGGGAGGCAATCCTGTAAATCGTGTGGCTGATCGCCAGGACTGACCTCACATGAGCTGGCGTCGGGCTCGTCCAAATCAGATGTAGTGTTGTATCTGAGTGACGGCTCTGCTGTCCTTGTTGATGGCGTGCTTGGCCAGTTCGCCGGGGAGTAGAGTCTGGACGGTTGTCTGGATCTCTCTGCTGGTGATGATGCTCATCTTGTTGTAGTGGGCGAGGCGGTTGGCGTTGGCGGCGGTGCGTTCGAAAATCTCGTTGACGAAATTGTTCATGATGCTCATCGCGTTGCTGCTGATGCCGGTGTCGAGTTGCAATTGTTTTGACATTGCTGTCGAGTCGGCGATATTCGATATAGTCGAGGTATGTATTCGTAGCGATGTTCAGTTTTCGTGCGGTTCGGTTTTCGTGCGGGTTCAGTTTTCGTGCGGGTTCAGTTTTCGTGCAGGCTCAATTTAGCGATGTTCGATTTTCGTTCGGGTTCACCAATGTGGCGATGTTCGGTTTTCGTTCGGACTCACCAATTTAACGGTGGTGTAGTTCGTCGATGTACGTGTTCTGTTTTCTTTCGGGGTCACCAATGTAACGATGGTGTAGTTCGTCGATGTACGTGTTCTGTTTTCTTTCGGGGTCACCAATGTAACGATGGTGTAGTTCGTCGATGTACGTGTTCTGTTTTCTTTCGGGGTCACCAATGTAACGATGGTCGCTATCAGTGTAGCATGTGTTCTATTAGGACGTGCTGATGATCTTGATATCGACATCGTTATCTTCGTTTTAACTGATTCTGCGTTACTTCTCGTACAGAATCATCAATATAGCGAATTGCTTATTTCTATAAGTCATGATGATCTTGATTTGTTTACTTATAAATATAGACTCAGGAATGCGGATATAAATCGATAAGTGGACAGCAGGTAAATAAATAACAAAGTCTTGACAGTTGACTGGATGACAATAAAATGTATGTTTATTTCGCATAGTGCAGACAATTTATACCAGTGAGTGAATACATGGGATATATATATATCTGCCTCGCTCTATCACATGGACGGGAGGTAGGTTAATTATTTATATTTGGAGATCACTAGCCAATTTGCGCGCTGTAAATAGTAAATATTGTCGTTGTTTGAAGTGTGTAACAATCATTGAATTCTTGATCGGTCAATGACCCTGTATGTTTAAATCAACAATAATTAATTTAATTTATTTGTGTTTTAACAATTCACTCGTTATTTTTGACAATTCATTTAGGTAGGTATACAGGCAGGTACAATGACATTAAAACGTTGAATGAAAAGCTTATGTGGACTGTTATATGCTGATGACGTGATTGTGTTAGCAGACAGTGACATTCTTTCAATGAACTTTTAATTGCATTAACTAACAAAAGGGGTGCAGCAAGGATATTTAATAGTACCCTGGTTATTCAGTGTTTATAAACACTCGTATCCAAAGGATTTCCAAAGGCGCTATTAAAACGTTGAATGAAAACTTATGTGAACTGTTGCTTACTGATGACATGATTGTGTAAGCAGACAGTAAATCGATATTTCATATGTTATAAGCTACCAGAACATTCCTTCCATATAACAATACGAAGAAGATATCACATCTACAATTCGAATTCATACTATTATATTTAGTCACGATTGGCGAAATTTAAAACCCGTTTTAAAAGTCGGATTAAAAACCTTTGAATTAAGCAGACTTTAATTTTCCTACCTTTTTAATCCCACGAATTATTCTGTCTCTTTTCAACCCCGTCGCAACTTTTTATCCCGGGCAGAATTTCTCTTGAGTGAATTTCAATTTGACACTTTCATCCGAGTTTGCGAAAAAGTTTTAAATTTCCAAGAGGTAAAAACCTCAAAGAAATGTTATACGATATTCTCTTAGTTCATGGCAAAGAGAATTGTTTTTTCAGAAATTTAAAAAAAGGTATGAAGGAGGCTTTTCTTTTAAGTAAAACACAGATTACTTATTCCCCTTATCGAGATGTCGTCCCCCATCAGAGATTAGCCACCATCAAGGCAACCCTTACCTCGATTACTGCAGACCGGAACACCCAAACCATTCATGAAAGTTCTTAAACCAATAATTGCGGCGTCTTCCTCTTTGCCCCGTTTGCCATTTATTTTTCTCTGGATGATCAGTTGTGTTATAATGGTTCCAGATCATTTATTTATTTAACACCTTTATTGCAAATATAATCTGGTTGGCTTATTGCCAGGTGACAATCTTTTCCAACCAACCAGACAAAAGTAAATGAAGCAAGTTAATTTTTTATATAAAATAATATTATAAAATATTATACATATACACGTATTATTTATAGTTAAGGCATTAACATTGTGGAGGTTTAAAGACGTTGTAATTTGTTTTATCAAACACTGTTTATTCCACTTTTTGTAACGGTATAACCCTACCGGTTTCAAGACTTTCACCACATTATCAGGGGAGCACAAATAAGACTGAATTCTGTTCGAATTGGTACTGAGATACACGCTTCTAACGGTAAACATTTATTTGGATTGGTGACTGGGGCTTGAGAGAGGCACGGGACAACCTCGGCGAACAGCGGAGATATTCTTGGTATATATGTGTTTGCCAGATGTTCGCCTCGATGCACTGACTTAGAAATTTCTAGGGCCTCTAATCTGTCCGATTTATTTCCGTTACTACTGATATGTAAGAATTTGGCATCATCGATAGAAAAAGTATGGTTTTCACTGTGACAATGATTAGCCATTTCAGAATAAATTAGAGGATTTGTTAAGGCGGATTTGTGTTCACGAAATCTCTTTTCAAAGGATCTTCCTGTCTTTCCTATATAGAAATTATCACAGTCAGCACATAACTGTTAATACACACAGCACTGTTGCTAAGTATTCTATATTTGCCTTTCCCGTTAAATAAGAGTTTTCGGAGATTAAAATTAGTGTAAAAAGCTGGCTTTATGTGACGGATTTTTTTTGGTTATTTCGTATATGTTTTTTTATAAATAGGACTTTGCTCCATTTATAGGTATGCTCGGTACCAGATCGAACAGAATTCAGTCTTGTTTGTGCTCCCCTGAAGATGAGGCGAAAGTCTTGAAACCGGTAGGGTTATACAGTTACAAAAAGTGGAATAAACAGTGTTTGATAAAACAAAATACATACACACGTATGTTACAAATTTATATACTTATATTTTTATATGTCACATGCGTTTATATGTATATATATAGAGAGAAAGGATAGAGATATATGCACAAATATAAATATTTTATTTTATAATATATTACGAAAATGTAGGAGGGGGGTGATGGCGTGGCTTTAAAAGATAAATATTTTAAAAAGATCAATACTGAAGGATCGATAAATATATACTATAGTACTATATACTCGTGTGTGTGCTGTCAATTTGGCGTCTACCGTTGCGGATCGGGGGACGTGGGGGGGTTCGTAGAATTCGTTTGGGTTTGGGATGAACTAAATTAATGTCCGCGTCCTAGTCTGCTAGTAAACTTACCAGAGGTTTGGGGTAGCTCGAGAGTGAGGTAAAAAGTCACTTGCACAGACAGATCACTAATTCTCGGATGGTGGAGAGACCTGTGTATTATTAAAGCCGTTTATTGTTAACAAAGTACGGCATAACCATAACGGTGTGCGTAGCTTTTTATGCAGAACCTGAAATTTGCGCACTTAGGACCTTCGTGGAAAGTTGAGATTTTAAACTATGTATGCAACTTACAATCACATATATTTCGTTTTGACTTTACTCATAAACACCCACCTGCAAGTAAAGGGTCTGTCAAATTGCTCGGTTTTTTAAATTTGTTATTTAACACTTTTATTGCAATACAATCTGTCGGGCTTGTCAACCGGACAACCGGACAACAGTAAATGAAGCAAGTTACATGGTCGCATAAATCATTCAAATGACTATCGATCCCCATGAAATCCGTAAACACATACGTGAGCATATGCCCACGAACCCCACAAAGACGGACAATCACCCGAACATTATTTTTCATATAAAGCGAGATATCATCAATCAAAAGGAAAGGAAGGGATGGTGGAGAGGAAAGGAAAAGAAAAATCAGGAATGAAACACGTTATTTTACTGACTAGAAATTAAAAGTTTTTTCAGTCGCTTTTTAAAGCATGCCAAGGACGGAGCGAGTCTTATATTGGTTTGTAACTGATTCCAGAGTCTCACTGCATGGACAGTAAAGGACGACGTAAAGGAAGAGGATTTTTTATTCTTGAATATAAAACACACAATTTGCTTTGATTTCAAAAAACTTTTTATTGGTCATTGAAGTATAATGTATGACATTAAATTTATATACAAAAAAACAATATCTGTCAAATGTCCACCACTTGCAGCACCACAGATATCCACTCTTTTGTCAAAATTTTCGATGACATTTTGGCATAATTGCGGTTCTAACTCACCAATAACTCGAATAATTTCGTCCTTCAGCTCAGGAATTGATCGGGGGTCATTCTTATAGGCCTAGCTTTTCACGTAATCCCAGAGAAAATAGTCCAACAGTGTCAGATCACATAATCTTGGTGGACAATTTACATCACAGTTTCCGGAGATTACAATACATACTATAAAATAATTCAACAATTTGAACGCGTTGTTGTACTATGTTATACACGACTCCATTTTTATAAATGTCATCCATTAAACTTTTCAAACGTTACAAGACTCAGGCAAGTTTACGACGCCATCTGTGTTTTATCCAAGAACAAAAAAAAAACGATCAATTTGAAAGACCCTTTAAATATGTTCAATCTGGAATATATTGTATTTTTTTTATTTAAAAAAGAAAAGAACAACCCCTCCCTCACACTACCTACTGCCTACATCCCCCCCCCCCCCCTTCGCATTAATTAGAGCATATCACATGATCTTGGTGTCCAATTAACATTAACGTTTCCGGAAATTACAATACACAAAATAATTCAACAAGTTGAACGCGTTGTTGTATTGTATACGACTCTATTTCTTATAAATGTCATACATTACACTTCTCAAATTTCACAAGACTCAGGCAAGTTCACGACGCCATCTGTGTTTTATCCAAGAATTTAAAAAAAACGCTCAATTTGGAAGAACCTTCACATGTGCCAATAATACTTTACCTCTGGTGATAAAAAAATCTCCGTTGTACGAAGTATTCTTTATTGTATCGCAGTACATCTCAATACCGGATCCATACCTAATAAACGAGAGAGATTTTTTCTGTTCCTTGAGAGGGTTTCACACGAGAGAATCCTGTCGCATAGAACGCGGATTATCCAGTTGATGTGTTAATGTTAATGCGCGTTTTTTTACGCAGATGTGTACGTCAGGGATCAAATACATTTTTTTTAAATATCTATTATCGAATTTATAAATTTTAAATTACAAAATGAATACAAAAAAAATATTAAAGTTCCCAGTTTATTTAACCCTTCCCTTACGGTGATAAAAATAATACGCGTGCTCCGGTGTTGGGTAGTGAGTACGCTTTAAAAAATTTGCGATTTTAAATCGGAAAAATAAGAACATTCATAGATAATCCCCTTAATTAATTATAATTGAAGTTAAAAATTATAATAATTGAGATTTATTTGCTGAAAACATTAAAAAATCATCTGAAAATATTAAAAAACGCTCACGGAACGGGCGTACGTCTAACCTATTTGCAAGCCTAGAGGCTACTAGTGGCGCGGAACGTCAGTCGCATACCCCGGCGCTTACGCCTTTGCTTGCGACGTTGAGACAATTCAACTCCTCGCAATTCAGTCTAGTATGCAAGAGTGAGATGCGAATATAGTGTCGCGCTTCCCGCATACTATTCACCTATCGTCAAGACGATGCACTCGCAGCGTTTAAATGCGAATTTGTTTTCGATCTTTACAAAACACCTCGATGTAGTCGATAAATTCTGATTATTATTAATATTATTTTTTAAATCAATGCGTAAATATATTATGGAGGAATACCTAAAATCTTAACCTTGTATTTATTATATTTATAGAGATATTTATGGTTATTAGAAGCAACGTGTAGTAGATACCCAACACAGGGAAGGAAAGGTTAAAGTTAAAACTGATACTTATGATTTGGATCCACTGGAGTGATCTATTCACAAATGTCACGGTCCTGCAATGCTTCAACTGTAGACTTATGTTATAAAGGATATTATGGTTGTAAAGATGAAATTGCGATAGACCTCAGGTAAACCCTCAGGTATTTCGAACATATTCCTTTCTTATCGTATAAACAAGGACTGGCCAACCCTCCGCCCGCGGGTTACGTGCTGCCCGCAGCGCCTTAATGTGCGGCCCGCGGTCATATATGACGAATAAGGTTTTTTTTTTTTATTAACCGTTCCTTCCCTGTGATGTGTAACTAGTACACATTGCTTCTAAAAACTTTAATATCTCTATAAATATAATAAATACTGGGTTCAGATTTTAGGTATTCCTCCGTAATACATTTACGCATTGAATGAAAAAAAATATATTAAAAATAATTAGCACTTATCGGCCACATCAGAGATATTTTGTGAAAATCGGGAATAAATTCACCAATACAATTAAACGTGCGCCAGTGTATGACGTAGGCATATTCATTCTAAAAAAACGTTATGGGTGAGGAAGCGATGCTATTCACGTCTCACTTTCACTCTACTGCGGTATATGGGAACGCAAGAAATAAAATCTCAGTTCGCTCGATTCTCTCGCTTCAGTAGCTCGCGGGCATCTATTTTATGTGGTCTCTTCACCCATTTTGTGAACGTCGGCCGATGTTTTTTTTATGTTTTCAGAAATTAAATTTTAATTATCACTTTTGACTTCAAATTAAATTAATTTAAGCGATTGGCTATGAATATTCTTATTTTTCCGATTTTAAATTTCCGATTTCGAACACACAGGAACGCGCGGATTTTTTTAGTACAGGAAGGGAAAGATTAACGTAAAAGTATGCATAATCCGACAGGGTAATGTCTAGATAGGAAAGACTGTCGCTCTATCGTGTCTGCATAATCCGACAGGGTAATGTCTAGATATGAAAGACTGTCGCTCTATCGTGCGTGCATAATCCGACAGGGTAACGTCGAGATAGGAAAGTCTGTCGCTCTATCGTGTCTGCATAATCCGACAGGGTAATGTCTAGATATGAAAGGCTGTCGCTCTATCGTGTCTGCATAATCCGACAGGGTAATGTCTAGATATGAAAGGCTGTCGCTCTATCGTGTCTGCATAATCCGACAGGGTAATGTCTAGATATGAAAGGCTGTCGCTCTATCGTGTCTGCATAATCCGACAGGGTAATGTCTAGATATGAAAGGCTGTCGCTCTATCGTGTCTGCATAATCCGACAGGGTAATGTCTAGATATGAAAGACTGTCGCTCTATTGTGCGTGCATAATCCGACAGGGTAATGTCGAGATAGGAAAGTCTGTCGCTCTATCGTGTGTGCATAATCCGACAGGATAATGTCTAGATATGAAAGGCTGTCGCTCTATCGTGTGTGCATAATCCGACAGGGTAATGTCGAGATAAGAAAGACTGTCGCTCTATCGTGTCTGCATAATCCGACAGGGTAATGTCGAGATAGGATAGTCTGTCGCTCTATCGTGTCTGCATAATCCGACAGGGTAATGTCTAGATATGAAAGACTGTCGCTCTATCGTGCGTGCATAATCCGACAGGGTAATGTCTAGATATGAAAGACTGTCGCTCTATCGTGCGTGCATAATCCGACAGGGTAATGTCGAGATAGGAAAGTCTGTCGCTCTATCGTGTCTGCATAATCCAACATGGTAATGTCTAGATATAAGGCTGTCGCTCTATCGTGCGTGCATAATCCGACAGGGTAATGTCTAGATATGAAAGACTGTCGCTCTATCGTGCGTGCATAATCCGACAGGGTAATGTCTAGATATGAAAGACTGTCGCTCTATCGTGCGTGCATAATCCGACAGGGTAATGTCGAGATAGGAAAGTCTGTCGCTCTATCGTGTCTGCATAATCCAACATGGTAATGTCTAGATATAAGGCTGTCGCTCTATCGTGCGTGCATAATCCGACAGGGTAATGTCTAGATATGAAAGACTGTCGCTCTATCGTGCGTGCATAATCCGACAGGGTAATGTCTAGATATGAAAGACTGTCGCTCTATCGTGCGTGCCTAATCCGACAGGGTAATGTCGAGATAGGAAAGTCTGTCGCTCTATCGTGTCTGCATAATCCAACATGGTAATGTCTATATATAAAAGGCTGTCGCTCTATCGTGTGTGCATAATCCGACAGGGTAATGTCGAGATAGGAAAGACTGTCGCTCTATCGTGTCTGCATAATCCGACAGGGTAATGTCTAGATATGAAAGGCTGTCGCTCTATCGTGTGTGCATAATCCGACAGGGTAATATCGAAATAAGAAACAATGTCGCTCTATCGTGTCTGCATAATCCGACAGGGTAATGTCTTGATAGTATATACGTATTGAATATATTAATTTTTTTCGAAGAACTTTCAGAATTCGCATCAATGAATTGTGTTTTTGAACATTAATATATATTTCTTTCGTTTAAATAATTAATGCAAAACTTTATGGAAATCCATAATTAATGGAATACAATAATAAAGTACCTTAGTTTGAAGTTTCTTATCCACTTCTTATTGTTACTCATTCTACCATAGACATCATTATGTATAAATTATAGTGCGAGGCGGTGGTTCCAAAACTGTTTCGGTTTACGGCACCCTCAGTGTGTCAGGATTTTACCACATTCAAAATTCTTAAAGTAATCTTGAGATAATTGATAATGGAGTAAGATAATGATAATGGCCATTGAATGGTGCTTGAAATTTTAAAAAACTTAAACTTAAATATTTAATAATCGTAATTAGTGTATTAATTAGAACTTGAAAATAGCTTATGAATTTAAACCTTCAAATGAAAAGATGAAAATGATAAAAATCCCACTTTAATGGATAATTGCTCAGCACATAATATAACATGTAAACTATAGGATGGCGCAACAAGAACTGCAATTTCATTCAACATGTTGATGCGTCGTCGTTGCCGGGCCTCGCAGTCGAGGACCCCGTCGCCACTCCAACGTCAGTCTTAAACCGCTGTCCCACGTCGATCGTGTGATCTTCATTGAGATAAAAGCCTGATCTTGGATGCGCACTTCCTCTTGCAAACGCCACATACATGTGGATCCTGTTGAGCCGCCTGGCCATGCTGACGCATGTTCGTAGCGCGCTGACTGTTTCTCACACGTCTAGCCGATGAAACACCACTAGCCCGAGAACATACGGCTGTTCACCCCTCATGGTCCCGAGCCACTCGCTCCCAGTCTTCAGGCGCCCCGCACAAAGTAAACGACTCTCGCAGACTGTCCTTAAAGCGCTTCCTCTGCCTACCAATTCTTCGCTTGCCCACCACATCCCCGTACGCCTATGATCGCCCATGCGTATCACATGCCCTGTCACCCACCCGCTCCCAGTCCTCAAGCGCTCCGCACAAAGTTAGCGACTCTCGCAGACTGTCCTTAAAGCGCTTCCTCTGCCCACCAATTCTTCGCTTGCCCACCACATCCCCGTACGCCTATGATCGCCCATGCGTATCACATGCCCTGTCACCCACCCGCTCCCAGTCCTCAAGCGCTCCGCACAAAGTTAGCGACTCTCGCAGACTGTCCTTAAAGCGCTTCCTCTGCCCACCAATTCTTCACTTGCCCACCACATCCCCGTACGCCTATGATCGCCCATGCGTATCACATGCCCTGTCACCCACCCGCTCCCAGTCCTCAAGCGCTCCGCACAAAGTTAGCGACTCTCGCAGACTGTCCTTAAAGCGCTTCCTCTGCCCACCAATTCTTCGCTTGCCCACCACATCCCCGTACGCCTATGATCGCCCATGCGTATCACATGCCCTGTCACCCACCCGCTCCCAGTCCTCAAGCGCTCCGCACAAAGTTAGCGACTCTCGCAGACTGTCCTTAAAGCGCTTCCTCTGCCCACCAATTCTTCGCTTGCCCACCACATCCCCGTACGCCTATGATCGCCCATGCGTATCACATGCCCTGTCACCCACCCGCTCCCAGTCCTCAAGCGCTCCGCACAAAGTTAGCGACTCTCGCAGACTGTCCTTAAAGCGCTTCCTCTGCCCACCAATTCTTCGCTTGCCCACCACATCCCCGTACGCCTATGATCGCCCATGCGTATCACATGCCCTGTCACCCACCCGCTCCCAGTCCTCAAGCGCTCCGCACAAAGTTAGCGACTCTCGCAGACTGTCCTTAAAGCGCTTCCTCTGCCCACCAATTCTTCGCTTGCCCACCACATCCCCGTACGCCTATGATCGCCCATGCGTATCACATGCCCTGTCACCCACCCGCTCCCAGTCCTCAAGCGCTCCGCACAAAGTTAGCGACTCTCGCAGACTGTCCTTAAAGCGCTTCCTCTGCCCACCAATTCTTCGCTTGCCCACCACATCCCCGTACGCCTATGATCGCCCATGCGTATCACATGCCCTGTCACCCACCCGCTCCCAGTCCTCAAGCGCTCCGCACAAAGTTAGCGCCTCTCGCAGACTGTCCTTATAGCGCTTCCTCTGCCCACCAACTCTTCGCTTGCCCACCACTTCCCCGTAACAGACGCATTTTGGGAGTCTATGATCGTCCATGCATATCACATGCCCGGTCCACCGCAATTTCGCCTTTATAACCATATCTTATATAGGTTTACAGTTGGAGCGTTGCAGGACCAAAACATATCTGACATAATCACTCCAGTGAATCCGAAGAATTCAGCGAAGGAAACGCTGGTGAAAAATTTCAAGGCCTTGAATGTGCGTTCTATAAGGACCCCAAGTCTCAGACCCATAGAGCAGCGTGGGGAGGACAACAACCTTGTAGACTGATATCTTTGTACACTGGGAGATGTCTCTGCTACAGAATACTCCGTCATTCAATTTAGCAACAGTCGCTGACGCACTCCTGATGGAACTCTTCAGTTCATCATCAAGAGAAGAGTGTTGATGCAAGGGTTATTCAATTCCAAAGTATTGCCCTTATATATTTAGTTTATATTAAGTTATTTATATTAATAAAGGAGAACACAAAATTAGTAACTTTTTCTAAATATTGTTGTCGAATATGGAGGTCATCTTACATCGTATTAAAGGTAAAACTTCAACTGTTAAAGTTGTCTGCAGCATGGATAGATTCCTCCACTCTTAAAAGGTTTATGACTCATAGAAACCAAAATCACAAGAGCTCCTGAAGTGGCCACAGTGGAATAGATCTTCGAATCACTGACATAGGACACAAATGGATGGAAACACACAAAACGCCGATGGGAATAAATTCTTAGACCTCGTAATCATTGTTGTTACATCTGAAGTAAAACAGCAATATTTATTCATTTATTTAAATTTATTCATATACAATAAATAAACGGTACAATATACCTTTAAAAATTGTAACAAATTAAAGTGTCAATAGTGAGTACTTTTAATATTAAAAAGAATAGAAATATATAAAAATACAATAATTTAACACAATTACAACAAAAACAGATATCAAATCGTACAAAATCACATGATACCAACATATTACGGAGCCGTCCAAAGACGCACAGCAACTAAAAAATAGTTAACACCTACATATTAAATTATAACTAGATAACAATTCTTACATCTAATTATTTTAATACTTATTTTTTAGCACGTACATGTCCACTCGTTCAGGCTACTTGCATTTCATCACATTCACTCAGACCTTGGTCCTCTCCGCTAATACTGTAGGCAGACTAGTCAGGCACCAAATGATGCTTCAGAAGCGGAACAAATAGTTAACACCTACATGCTGACTTTGAAATAGTTAACACCTACATACTAACTTATAACTAGATAACATTTCTTAGAACTAATTATTTTAATACTTATTATTTAGCATGTACATGCCCCCTCGTTCAGGCTACTTGCATTTCATCACATTCACACAGACCTTCGTCTTCCCTGCTAATACTGTAGGGGGACTAGTCAGGCAATACATGATGCTTCGGAAGCGGAACAAATAGTTAACACCTACATCCTAACTTAGAAATAGTTAACACCTACGTACTAACTTATAACTAGATAACATTTCTTAGAACTAATTATTTTAATACTTATTATTTAGCATGTACACGCCCCCTCGTTCAGGCTACTTGTATTTCATCACATTCACACAGACCTTGGTCCTCCCTGCTAATACTGTAGGTGGACTAGTCAGACAACAGATGATGCTTCGGAAGTCTGTCCTTATAACGGAAAGGTAGGTCAAACTTACTCTCGTAAGCCCCCTGGGTGAAAGAAAAAATGAAGCAATTTTTTTCTAGTTCACTCAGTTTATTATTTTTCTGTTCATGGTTATATATGGTACATCTTGCGAACTTATTGCTTCACACCAATTTAACCCAGCTTTTTTTTGATACGTGTTAATGTATCCAAATCTAGCCACGCGCCTCACGTTTCCATATAAACAAACGCCAAGTACGTACAAGCCAGACGTGTTTTGTTGATAATCGCTTTATACATATATTTTTTTTTCTACAGATATGGCCATTTTATATACTTATTATGAAAGATGAAACGTGTCTTTTGGAGGTCGTCTTCAGAGTCTGCAACAATTGTTGAACTATCAGCATAGTTGACAATACGAACACTTTGGATCCCCTATTTTAACGTGTTACACGAGATAGTCTTTGAGTCCCAGTCCTCTGGTTTCACGTGATCGACAACCCTTCCAAAAAAAGTGCATCTCCTTCTTCTTCCTCTTGGTTTAGGTCAAATGACCTGTTTGTGACGGTGGGCTGTCCTGGGATGTTGACATCCAGCTGTCCTTCCATCTTTTCAGCGGCCTTCCTGGTAATCTCTTCTCCTGCTGTTAGGGTTTTCAGTCTTAGCGAATCTTGCCAGTCTTATATCTTCCATGCGGTCCACATGATCCCTCCAGCAGCGCCTTCTGCTTCTTACCCACCTCACTATGTCTTCAACACCATAAACATACTCGTACCTTATCGTCTCATTTCTGATCCGATCTCTAAGAGTTCTGCCTGCGATGGAGCGTAGGGTTTTAATTTCTTCCACTCTGAGAAGGTTTTTTTTACTGGAAACTAGTAAATATTTTTGAAAATAATTTAAATTTTAAACGATAATGTCTTGATGTCTAACATTGGCATGGCCCTAGATACTAAAAATATGGATGAATTGATGTATAGTGAAGAGTCTAATGTCGCGTCATCATTCCCTAGAGAAGTGTCATGTCTGGAAGATTTTAACATATTAATTTGGAGACCAGCTTCAGTTCCAGGTTCAATTAGAATGAAGAATTGATAGGATCCTACAAACAGGTTGTCAAAGAGCATCTCTAAACATGTTTTGCTATGTACGCTATAGACTGACAAAAAACCCCCAAAGAACTTGCAAGATATATGAAATGAGACTCTTGAGATATGTACCGGGAGTATCTTGAGTGTCTTGAGATATGTACCGCGAGTGTCTTGAGTGTCAAGAGTGTATTGAGATATATACCGGGAGGGTCTTGAGTGTCAAGAGTGCCTTGACATATGGACCGGGAGGGTCTTGAGTGTCAAGAGTGTCTTGAGATATGTACCGGGAGTGTCTTGATATATGTACCGGGAGTGTCTCAAGTGTCAAGAGTATCTTGAGATATGTACCGGGAATGTCTTGAGTGTCAAGAGTGTCTTGAGATATGTACCAGGAGTGTCCAATTAGAATAAGGAATTTGCAGGATCCTCCAAACAGGTTGTCAAAGAGCATCCCTAAACATGTGTAGATGAACAATTCAACCTTTAAACGCTTATATGTTGATTTCTAATATAAACAATCTTCTAGACCAGCGATTGTTAACCGGGGGGTCGCGAAATGTTTTTTTAGGAAGCCTTGTGGCGCTTGGGGAGACCGCTTTAATCGCCCCACCCTTGCTTGTATATGTGCTTGTATTATACTCAGCAAATAAAACCACTATTTGAAAATAAATCTTAATATATTATTTATAGTTAAGGCATTATTAACATTGTGGAGGTTTAAAGGTATTGTAATTTATTTTTCCAAACACTTTTTGTAACGGTATAACCCTACAGGTTTCAATACTTTACCGTTAGAAGTTGTTAGAATGTTTACAGTTAGAAGCGTGTATGTCGGTACCAGTTTGAACAGAATTCAGTATTATTTGTGCTCCCCTGATGATGAGGTGAGAGCCTAGAAACCGGTAGGGTTATACCGTTACAAAATGTGGAATAAACAGTGTTTGAAACAACACATTTAAATCTTAATAATTATTATCTTAGTAAAAACTAAGGGGCCGAGAAAATATTTTGGGGGTATTTAAGGGCCGCGAGTGGTAAAAGGTTAGGTTAGGTATTTAAGGGCCGCGAGTGGTAAAAGGTTAAGTTAGGTTAGGTATTTAAGGGCCGCGAGTGGTAAAATGTTAGGGTAGGTTAGGTATTTAAGGGACGCGAGTGGTAAAATGTTAGGTTTGGTTAGGTATTTAAGGGCCGCGAGTGGTAAAATGTTAGGTTAGGTTAGGTATTTAAGGGCCGCGAGTGGTAAAAGGTTAAGTTAGGTTAGGTATTTAATGGCCGCGAGTGGTAAAATGTTAGGGTAGGTTAGGTATTTAATGGCCGCGAGTGGTAAAAGGTTATCACTGCTCTAGACAAAGAAAATATTCATGAATTCTGATATCGCGTTATCCACATGCAGTGAATTTTCAGATGTTGATGATTTTGATATATGATGAATCTGCAGACCAACTACAATCTCGTAGGATCAAAAGAAATTCGTAAAATCTTCCAAATTGGCTGTCAAAAAATGTGCCTAAATATGTTTTAATGTATGTTCCATCAATTGACAAAATAGAAAAACCCTTCAGTAATATACTTGAGAAATTGTAGCATGGTCCCTGTGATAGTTCACGATTTTTCCTCAATACTCATACAACCTTGTAACGACGTTTAGTAATTTTAATTATTTTATCAACTTTAATATAAGCCTCGATTCTAATAAATAGCAAGTTATTTAGGTAAATACATTACATAAAACTAACAATAATGACAAATTAATACGTCTTGTCACAAATAAGCAAAAATGTGTCAGTTTGTTAAAATCAAATAATATTTGGTGACGTCTGTCAAAAGTCACTACGTTAGTCTGCATTGGCTAGGGATGGGGTATTCGGTAATTGGATTTTCGATTTTTTAATACCTAAAATTAAATGTTCGTATTTAGTATTAATTCATAGTTGATCTTGGCCTATTTAAAGATAGATACAAATCATGTAATACATTAGAAAGTCAGTATAATGAAAATTAGGAATTAAAACGTCAGTTTAGAGAAAAACAATTTTTCGATTTATAAAAAAACTATTCGATTTGTAAAAAAAAAACGATTTTATCTCATCCCTTTGAGACACGACATTTCAAATGTCACAGGAACCATCCTACATTTTCTCGAGTATAGCAAGGTATGAGCTGCACACAAAAAGAGAAATGAGACCCGATACATGGGTAAGGAGTGTGATGTAGCTCTCGACAAAGGAAAATGTTGCCAGAATTGTTAGAGAAAACTAAATTATTAAAGTGTTTTAAACAAATATACGAGGCATATCCAGAAAGTAAGTGTACTGAATTTTTGTAGGTTACAATTTTTTTTATTTAAACAAAAAAATTACGCGGTTACCGTAGTACATATGTAAGCTATTTTTCAACATAGTCGCCATTCCTCTCAATGCAGATGGTGAAGCGGGGTATCAACTTGTTGATGCCTTCCTCGAAGTAGTTTCCCGCCAACCCCTCCGTCCACTTCTCCACCTCCTCATTTAGCTCCTCGTCGGTTGAAAACCTTTTTCCACCCATGTACAGCTTCAGGGAGGTAAAGAGATAGTAATCTGAAGGTGCTAGGTCAGGGGAATGCGCGGGATGGTTTAGGACATCCCATTTAAACGAGGCGAGCAGTTCCTTCGTGGCGTTGGCCGTGTGTGGTCTGGCATTGTCATGCAGCAGGCAGACTCCCTTTGTCAGCATGCCTCTCCTCTTGTTCTGAATCACCCTCCGAATTTTCTTTAGGGTCTCACAGTATCTTGCAGAGTTGATGGTCTCCCCTTGAGGCATATATTCAATTAAAATTATGCCTTGACAGTCCCAAAACACGGATGCCATGATTTTCTTGGCTGAAATTGTGGTTTTGAACTTTTTGGCGGAGGGTGAAGAGGTGTGACGCCACTGTTGAGATTGCCTTTTGGTTTCAGGCGTGTAGTGTGCAACCCAAGTGTCATCTCCAGTAACGATGGAGCGGAGAAATTCATCTCCATGGAGTTTGCAGCGCCTCAAAAACTCTTGCCTTTTTACAAAATTTCGCACTTGGCGGGAGATTGGGTTGACATTTTTCACGAAACGTGTTGTCGCGTCGGCACTTTTCAACGTACTGAACTCGAACCGGTCTCATTGCGGAGGGGAAGAGTCAGGCTACACGGAAGTGTAGCCAACATGTCGAAAATAAAATCCATCCGGTCGTGAGAGCCTCAGTACACTTACTTTCTGGATACGCCTCGTATTATAAAGTTTCATTACAATATTCCTAAATATTAGGTCCTTACATATGAAATTGGCGTTTTGCCGTACTGACAACTTTGATCTCAAATATCTTCTCTTTGGTTAGGAATTTCAAATTCAAATTTATACAGCTATTTACTCAAGTATTTGTGTTCCAAAAATTTTAATTCATTTGTTTTTTCCTCAATTATTTTTTTTCTTTGCGTCACTCAGTTTACAAAATGGAAAACTTGAAATATCGCGTTATTTACGAGTACGAGTTCCACCGTGGCACCAGTGCTGCAGAAACGGGTCGAAGGATTAATGATGTGTATGGCGACGGTGCCGCAAAAGAAAACACAGTGCGTTTTTGGTTCCAACGTTTTCGTTCTGGAAATTTCGACCTGCAGAAAAAGTCCCGTGGACGGCCGGAGACCAAAGTTGATAATGAAGAATTGAAGGCTATTGTGGAAGCGGATCCATCGCAAACCACGTCCGAGTTAGCTGCAGGCTGCGGTGTTAGTGATAAAACTGTTTTAATCCACTTGAAGCAAATTGGGAAGGTGAAAAAGCTTGAAAGGTGGGTACCTCACGAATTGAGTGAAGCAAATCAACAAACGCGCGTTGACTGCTGCGTTGCATTACTCAACCGGCACAATAATGAAGGGATTTTGAATCGAATCATTACCTGTGATGAAAAGTGGATCCTGTATGATAATCGGAAGCGCTCATCGCAATGGCTGAACCCTGCCGAACCAGCCAAACCATGCCCCAAGCGAAAATTGACTCCAAAAAAGTTACTTGTGAGCGTTTGGTGGACTAGTGCTGGTGTCGTTCACTACAGCTTTCTTAAATCTGGCCAGACGATTACGGCAGATGTCTATTGTCAGCAACTGCAAACCATGATGGAAAAGCTAGCTGCTAAACAACCGAGGCTGGTTAATCGCTCTAGGCCACTGCTGCTTCATGATAACGCTAGACCACACACTGCACAACAGACGGCTACCAAATTAGAAGAGCTTCAATTGGAATGTCTAAGACATCCACCGTACTCTCCGGACCTTGCCCCAACAGATTACTATTTTTTTCGAAATTTGAATAACTTCTTGCAAGGGAAAAAATTCAACTCCGATGGGGCAGTCCAAACCGACTTCAAAGATTTTATTGATTCCCGTCCGAATGGTTTTTTTAGTAAAGGGATCGATGAACTACCTATGAGATGGCAAAAGTGCATAGATAGCAATGGTACATACTTTGATTAAATAAATATATTATATTAAAAAAAAATCAACTTTATGTTCCTCCCAAACAAAACGCCAATTTCATATGTAAGGACCTAATATTTACTTAGATATAATAATTGTAATAAACTCTTCACAAAAATCAGAATTCTTCAAAAACTAGCCGGAGTCTGCAAAATATTATTTTGATATCGATCGGGTTTTAAAGTGTTAATAAAGATGGTCCTCATTAAAATATAAATTTATGACAAATACAAATTGTTTCTCTTAAATAAGGCAATTTAAATTAAAAGGGTTGAATAGACTGCGAGAAGGGGGTACAAAAGGAAAGGTGAACATGTAAAGATGGGGTTTCTTGAACGAAAGTAGCACTGAATGTGATCATAGGGGTGTACAGGATACACAATACTTGCTAGTTAGTCTGATCATCGTGACTACATGTTCTAGGTTCAGGACATGATTGATGGAGATGATAGGGCGATCTCTATTGTTTCAAACTTAAAACTCGTAGCATAAATTATAGTTATTTTACGGAAAACAAATGAATGAGTTGAAACTCTAATATGGTATCTGTATCGGACGTATGCGTCACCCAAAACATATGATGTATTTGTTTTCCTGTTTGTTTATATTTTGATGTTATTTGGTATTTTTTAAATATAATTTTATGTTTTTTGATGTACGCACGATGTCACCCGGCGAACGTGCTCCGAAGAATGCGAAGACTGTCCTATCGGCCGGAAAGGTGATGGCCACCGTTTTCTGGCATTCAAAAGGTGTGATCTACATCGACTTCCTGGAGAAGGGCAAAACGGTCACAGGGCTCTACTATGCCGAATTATTGGGCCGATTCGACGCCGAATTGCAGAAAAAACGGCCCCATTTGGCGAAGAAAAAAGTGCTCTTCCATCATGACAACGCACCGGCTCACACCTTCGCCGTCGCCACGGCCAAATTGGTAGAATTAGGCTACGAACTGCTGCCCCATCCACCGTATTCTCCGGATTTGGCCCCGTGCGACTTCTTTTTGTTTCCAAATTTGAAAAAGTCACTCGCCGGGCAGAAATTTGAGTCGAATGAGGAAGTTATCGCCGCCACGGAGGCCTACTTTGCAGACCTCCAGAAAACGGATTTTTCAGACGGGTTAAAGAAGTTGGAGCATCGCTGGGTCAAGTATATCGAACTCAAAGGAGATTATGTCGAGAAATAAATCGCCACTTTTCCAAAATTTTTGTTATTCTTTTGTAGGCTAAGTACTTATCGGTCCACCCTCGTACGTGCGGTGTCACGACCCCAACGAAATGTTCCTTATGCGTGGCCATCGCACGAGATAGTATCAAAAATCGGCCAGCCCATGCATGTGAAAACTTGCGAGAATTGTGATATCTTGCAGGTCATGACGGCATGCTCGGGCGAAAAAAGCGCTTGCGATGAGCGATTTGCCGCACATAAGGAGCGCGAAAAGTAAAAAATATATTCATAGTTCACTCCAGTCTACTGCCTTTTACTTGCGACCATCTACTACCTGCTAAAGAGGAATCTCTTCCCCCTGCTACTTATCACCATGAGCCGAAATCTCCGAGCATTGAGCAGCAGCCATCCACCTATTTCTACAATCTTTGTACCGGTGCCGTACATCTACTACCTGCTAAAGAGGAATCTCTTTCCCCTGCTACTTATCACTGTGAGCCGAAATCTCCGAGCATTGCGCAGCAGCCATCCACCTATTTCTACAATCTTTGTACCGGTGCCGTACATCTACTATCTGCTAAAGAGGAATCTCTTCCTCCTACTACTTATCACCGTGAGCCGAAATCTCCGAGCATTGCGCAGCAGCCATCCACCTATTTCTTCAATATTTGTACCGGTGCCATACATCTACTACCTGCTACATAGGAATCTCTTCCTCCTGCTACTTATCACCGCAAGCCGAAATCTTCGAGCATTAAGCAGCAGCCATCCACCTATTTCGGCAGTCCTTTGTACTGGTGCCGTACAGTATCCAAAAAAAATTTTTAGCTTTTTATTTATTACACGTGCACATTTCACTTTCATGTATCAAAATTGGCACTAAAATACTATCATCTTAGCAGAGTTTAGTTATGTCCAGCTCGAGTATATATGTTTAAGTTTCCCTTGACATTGTTTCCTATCGCTACACATTTAAACATCAGAAATGAATACGTGGATAAAATAAATGTTTTCAGTAAGATGAAAAAAGTAGCTTAAATATGGTTTGGACATGTGGAGACAATGAATTACTTAAGAAAGTCTTAGCGAATATACCATTCAGAAGTGCAAAGTATGCGTGGAAGGGACAGACCGAGGAAAACATGGCTTTACCAAATATACTAGATTTTGGAAGAAGGTAAAGTGAGAAATATTAACCCTACAGTGCGCAATGATGCACGTGTGAATCAACCAAAGTTTTTCTAAATATTTTTGTGTTGAGTGGTATAAACAACGGCTCACGCGATGTTACTATGAAACAATAATCTCCATGCTTTACAACCACATAGGTTTAATAGGAAACTGTTTTACCGGTCAATTTGGCAGTTGAAGTTTGACTTGTTGCGCGTAGATGACTTTTGTGGTTTGCTCCAGTTTGCAATCAAATTACTTTATTATTGATGACCAAGGTAATCTTATTTTGTTTTATTTTATTCTTTAGTACATATGTGTAAAATAATTGAAGTAAAATATATAATTTCATTTATAACATTATATCATATAATTAACTTACAAATGCGCAGTGATTCATATATGAACCATACTCTTTTTTTTAAATATAAATTTATAAAAACAAAAAAAATCCATGTTTTAGTACATATTTAATGCATAAATATATTTTTATTTTTGAAATAAAAAAAATCGCGCATTGTAGGGTTAATAAAAGATGATTGTGCATGACGAGATGTATGAACGTGATGGAGTTAAAAATTGTGTTCTTGGATATAAAAGTTTAAAGATCTATTCTTTCCGTCTACCCCTCAAAAGGCATCGTGTGATGATATGTATGTATCTATACTACATATTTCTTTCGATATCTCTCGTTATTTTTTATTATATTAGAAAATACAAGCTAAATAGTAGAATTCTTCCATTTGCTTTAATTTTGATATCGAATAAAAATATTTAATTGTGTGAGAAATAAAGGTGTTACTTTATACCTGATGTGCGGTCAATTCACTCCTAAGATCTGGTCCATTGATCATGTTTGTTTAATAAAGAGCATTAAGAATCGAAAGATTTCTCACATACAAATCTTCTGACCTATTTTATAACTCTACATCATGAATTCATTCTTAAATATATAATATTTGACATTTAATGTTTTATTTATAAATGTGAATTTAAGATCTTCTCAGGTTTTTTATAAAAATAGTAAAATAACATAACGGAAGACAGTATCTATGTCGGTTACCCAATTTTACGTTTATAAAACACTTTCCTGACCTAGATTCTGCTCGCGGCCCGGAGGTAAGAACACGTTGCTCAAAGGAGGTCCGATAAATTCTGCGGCAAGGGTGGTTGGTGGGCAAAGGGGTGGGGGAGGGAAGGAGGGACAAGAGGGAGGAAGGGGCATCACAAGAGTGGGGGTAGCAACCCCATCTCTAGGGACATTTTGGTTTTTAACTGATATTTTTGCAATCCATTGTTGTCATTTTTTATCTGTAAAAATCCATAACCGTTCATGTATTGAACACGACTAAATGATTTATAATATAAGTATCATCATCACAATTTCTATGATCTTTATTTATTTAAACAAATAAATAAATAAACAATAGATTTATTGGTAGCAACATATTTATTGGTAGCCTGGGGGTCACTGACATAAACAGTAAGCTGGAAGAGCGACATCTGAGATGGTACGGACACATAAGACGGTGACCACCAGACCATACTGTAAATCAGGTAATGTCTATGGATATTCCTCGACAGCCGTCCAGAGGAAGACCAAAGAACTCCTGGATGACTCAATGCTCCAAAATTATGCAGAGAAACGGCCAAGATGAAATCGACACCCAGAACCGAAGAATATACAGCCTGAGAACGGGAAGAGCCGACCCCAACAGCATACCTAGGCAATGAGTTGGGACAGTGCCAGGAAGAAGAAGAAGAGATTGATAGCAACGTAATATGTATATATGTATCCTGAAATGACACATTACTTTCAAGACAATGGGAAAGAAAATACGTTAGAGATAAGCTATCAAAAGGTCTGGTCTTATTTCATAACATCCCCCCCCCCAGTCGTAATACACTCCCACCAATAGAGGACGAGATATATCTCCATCAAAAAGGACAGTCCGCATTGCACCAAATCGGTGACTTTTTTTTGCTGTTGGTTTGGCCCTTTTCGCATGTAACATATACGTCCATGAGCCATGGCTTAGTCACAAGAATTCAATTTGAATAAGTATAAACTTGATGATTACAATCTAGTTGTCAGGTCAATAATGAGATGGAAAAGGACAATACATACAATGACTTCAATATCAGAATAGAAAAGTGGTAAAGATCTGCTCAGAACAGAAGTTGGTAGAACTAATTATGAATGCAGTACATGTGCGTGGGGAATTTAAAAAAATTAAAACGAGGAGTTTCCAAAAAGAGTTGCTCAGCAATAGTGATCTATTTATCGACATACAAAAAGAGTTGCTCAGCAATAGTGATCTTTCTATCGACATACAAAAAGAGTTGCTCAGCAATAGTGATCTATTTATCGACATACAAAAAGAGTTGCACAGCAATAGTGATCTATCTATCGACATACAAAAAGAGTTGCCCAGCAATAGTGATCTATCTATCGACATATAAAAAGAGTTGCTCAGCAATAGTGATCTATTTATCGACATACAAAAAGAGTTGCACAGCAATAGTGATCTATCTATCAATATACAAAAAGAGTTGCTCAACAATAGTGATCTATCTATCTACATATAATAAGAGTTGCTCAGCAATAGTGATCTATCTATCTACATATAATAAGAGTTGCTCAGCAATAGTGATCTATCTATCTACATATAATAAGAGTTGCTCAGCAATAGTGATCTATCTATCGACACACAAAATTTTTTGAACAAGTTAATAAAACCGCTGTCATCCGTATTTCCACTTGGACTTAACCAGACGGTCAAATAAATTTAAAAACTGTTTTATTATTTGATAAAAGGTTCACTTTTTATCCTCTTAGTAATTAAATTCATAAAATATTGTATATTCAACGTTTTTATTTCCTTTTTGAAACAGTAAAAAACTTCATAAATAAGGTATTTTTCTAAAATTATTTTAAATCCTTTAAGTATGGTACAGTAGATTTTTATAAATTGAATAAATTTGTGTAAAAGCTACGTGTCAGAGTTTCAAAAAAGATTTCGATGGATTAAAATCATACAGCAAAGGAACCTTCACGTTCTGTCAACATTACTTTGCGTGTTTCACAATCTCAATTCTACCCATACTCGTATCTTTGTGGAAAATTCCACTTTCCTTCAGATGTTCCTTTAGGTAAGCTGATGGGAGACTCCTTTGCATACCAATACACCACACCTTGTTTTTACACTTCTTTCTAACCTTATCCTAAATCTGGAGCCAAAGGACGTTCTTTATAAAGAGCTAGCTCTGCAACGCAAAGAATCTTCACGGAAGATCATCGTTTCCATTTTAAAAACGTGCGTAAAAGACACTTCAAATATTTTCAAATGGACACTGACGAGTGAAAGTATTTTGCTCAAACCCTTCGAAAATGGAAAGAGATAGTCCGAATGGGAAAAGTGGTCCATGATACCAACTGGTTAAAGGAGCTGTAGAAGAGAATGCAGTGTGAGTGGTCAATATCAGACGAGACCTTCAGAGCATCTCGGAGATGTGATGTCTAGATTTGATCTGCATAATCACAAAAAAATATTATTGCTCCACACAGCTTCCCGAGACTTAGATGGAACATCATATCCCCGTCGTCTTTCGTAGATGTTCAACTGTCTTGATTCCAAATCTTAAGTAATACTCTGTTGGGGTAACTTCTTCATGTACACAAGCCGTAGTTTCTTCTGTTTTGGATATCGTTCTTCTTCTTAGTGTCACGTCAGGTCCCCCCAACGTTGAATATCACCTGAGAGTAGGCATATTTGTCCCCGGCAGCCCGAAAAAGATCCCCAACGCTCAACATAATACATCGAGTTAAGTTGACATACATGTGATAACACTAATATTTATAGGTTCTAGAGATTACATAGTACAGATATATGGTTGACATCAAAAAGCTTGACATTGGTTTGCACGATAACTTATAGTAAGGCCAATCACGTAATATTATATTGCGGAGCCAGGATATTTGCCTCCTACCAACACCTCTTCGACCCTCTATTTTGCCTTGGATGATCAGGTGCAGAAATTTGTACTTTGGTCCTCTAAGTACATGCCCCAAATAGGACACCTTTCGGATTTTAATATTAATCAGCAACTCTCTATCAACTTTGGCTCTTTGAAGAACCCTTGTGTTGCTGACCATATCCGTCCAGGGTATCCGTAGCATTCTCCGGTGCATCCACATTTCGAATGCTTCCAGTCGGTTCATAATACCAACTTTGAGGGTCCATGATTCCACGCAATAACACTGACCAAACGTAGCATTTGACTAACCGTTGTCGAAGTTTCAAGTTTAGGTTATCATCGCAGAATACGCTTCTCATTTTATTAAAAGCCGCATGAGATGATTCAATTCTGCACTTGACTTCAGTTTCTGGGTTGAGGTTTTCCACTAGGATACTTCTGAGGTATTTAAATTAATTTTACAATGTTGATAAATTGGTTCGAAGGTCTTGAAGTGCAAGGTAGAGGACTGACCACAACAGCGAAGTTATATGGCATCCCTTTGTTCCAGATGGAATATATAAGGTGATAATAATTAATAAGTAAAAATAATTATAACTACCTTAGCTCCAGGTGTGGGTGGAGCTAAGGTAGTTATAATTATTTTTACTTATTAATCCGTCCAGGGTATCCGTAGCATTCTCCGGTGCATCCACATTTCGAATGCTTCCAGTCGGTTCATAATACCAACTTTGAGGGTCTATGATTCCACTCCATGCAATAACACTGCAGTTCTATTGTATTTGCAGTTAATTCACGTGACTGTGGAAAAAACTTCCAAGCTTAATTAGCTATGAGCCATCCTTATTAACATTTAAGAGAGAGTGAAAAAAATCCCTTACTTAGAATGTCCTTTTCATCCTTATTTTCCTGTTTTTAATCTTAGACCATTTTTCATCTGAATTTAAATATCCAAATGGCGTTCTTGTAAGTGATACTGAAGCCTCTCAACCTTAATTCCTTATTTCTTTAATGAGTTGAAATAATAATCACAATACAAGGACGTAAACCACTAATAATAATAATCACAATACAAGGACGTAAACCACTAATAATAATAATCACAATACAAGGACGTAAACCACTAATAATAATAATCACAATACAAGGACGTAAACCACTAATAATAATAATCACAATACAAGGGGTAAACCACTAAAGAACACCAAAGAGTTTGTCTACCTCGGGAGCAAAATAACATGGGACGGTCGGTCTAAGAGCGAGGTCGACAGCCGTATACATCAGGCCAGACTTGCATTTAATAAAAGGTCGAAAATAATAGAATCAAATAATATAGACCTAAAACTGAGAATACTCCTCATCAAGACCTATGTATGGAGTATCTTGATGTACGGCTGCGAGACATGGTGCCTGTCCGAAAGAGATAGACGAAGACTAGAGGCTTTTGAGATGTGGTCCTATAGAAGACTATTAGGAATTTCCTGCAGAGACCACATCACGAATGAAGAGGTTCTCCAACGAATCGAAGGAGGAAGGCACCTGCTCAGGATCTTGTCCGAAAGGCGTGCAAGATGGATCGGTCATATAATACGACAAGAGGGCCTTTTGCATGCCATAATGGAAGGTATGACCGAGGGGACAAACTCTAGGGGACGCCCACGCCGAGAGTACCTGGAGGACCTGTTGGTGGACGTGCGCTGCTCAACATATACAGATTTAAAAAGAGCCGCACAGGACAGGGAGGAATGGAGGAGAAGAGTTGAAATTGCTGCAAACCAGTCTTAGGACTGCAACCACAGAGAGAGAGACAAGGACGATTTATAAAGCGTCGTTAAGATAGCAGACTATCCTTAAGGGCGTTCTAGCTCGGGAGTCAAACCCATTTATTATTGATAGATCAAAAATATTTAAAAGTAAATGCACATATTGAGTGTTCGTTCGTTGCTTCATAGTTGAGGATCCCCTCACTAATTTAACTTGAAAGCGAAGCTGAGCCTTGGAGTCTCTTTTTTAAATTTTGAGTGAACCGTTGCACACCAGCAAGCCTACCGGCTACTCTGCTGTACTAGATCCGATGGCACATCAAAGTGCGACGTTCGGAGTACACCGACTTATGAAAAAACATATGGTATATGCCCGAAGTTATAGATATCCCGAATGCTAGGCGGAAAAATGCCTGTGTCGTTCATGGAGAGTAACACAGCGCAGGGTTTGAACCAACGACCTTCCGCACGGAAGTTCAGTGCGTTACCGCACGACCATGCACCTCTTAGTTGAGTGTAAGGATAGGAAAAAAGTGGTTGCGTTCTTTAGATTAGGGCTACATCTGTATATGTTCGGAAAAACATATAAATAAGCCCAGATGCACTTCGTAAATATGTAAAAGAATGAAAATAAAAATAAAATTATAACAAAATTTCAATAAGACCTTCTAAAGTTGTCTTCAAGTACTTCCTAAAGCTGCATCCCCTACCCATATCTTTAAAACTTAGAAGCAGACTTTTCCACGCCACAGGATCAGCAACGACGAACGTCTTTTCATAATAACCCGCCTTATAAGATCGATTCGGAATAATCAATTTATTCGATGAAGACGAAATCGACCTCAAAATTTACGATCATTATTCAAGAAGAAGAAGAAGATGACCTCAAAGTTCTACTCCTCGTTCTTCAAAGCAACATCTAAAACACTGATCCACTCCATCCATCTCTGCACTCCGCGGCTCGAAGGGCAGTTGTTAAGGGTAGTCCAGTTACGTCTTTCACTTGGTTAGTCCAACGCATTGGGATTCTTCCTCTTGTGCGTCGTCATTCTACGCCTCCAGTAACCACAAACCTCTCCTTGGCCATGAGGACTCGTCGAAGACATACCCACAGCCATCTATCCCTGCACTCTGCGGCTCGAAGGGCAGTTATAAAAGATAGTCCAGTTGCGTTTCTCACTTGGTCAGTCCAACTTATTAGGGTTCTTGCTCTTATGCATCGTCTTTCCACGCCTCCAGTAACCACAAACCTCTCCAAACTATACATCTCCTTGGCCACGATCAATGTGCCTAAAGAATCGGAGGACTCGTCGAAGGCAGTCGACAACCTATAGGTGATTCTCAGTTCTTCGACAATGTAGGCGTTAGTTCGCCTTGCTGTCCATGGAATTCGTAACATATTTTTCCAGCACAACATTTCAAATGCATCTGTTGTACGTCTCTCGCTTGCTCTCAGCCATTCTTTGCCATTCGAGTTTTTTTTCACTTCATCCTTGAATACTCCATCTTTGCTAATATGGGAGCCTAAGTAAATAAAGTCAGTTGCTCTGTATACTCGCTTAGCCAGTGTCGACTCCCGACCACGCTCTTCAACGTGGAAGAAGGGCATACGAATAAATTTAATGTATCAAGCTAAATAATGAATTGAGAATCTTTGGTCGTAAGTCTTTGTATTGGTGTTTCCATTATCAGAGCAGGAAAGAGGACAATGGGTGCCCCACAGGGCAGCCGTACACGCTTCGTCAATTATCTTGGCGCGGGGCGGAGCGCCCCTGTGTGTGTGTGTGTGTGGGGCCCATCTCCCTAGCCATTGTTGGCGGCTTTTTTATTTGTTAGACAAAGGAATCACTTTCGCGAATTTCCCAAGAAATCTCCAGTCATTTATGAACCAAATGTCAACGTCATTCCCCGTACACTTTAGATATTCAATTCCGTTGTATTATATATAGTATATAACGACCTGGTGGGTTTATTACCACGTGGCCAATATCTCTTAGTTTAAACCCTCGTTTTTTTTTATCTTTTATGTTACAGAGAGAGAGAGAACTGAACACTCATTACTCAAAGCATAGACAAATAATTAATTATGAAAATAATGACATAGAAACAGATATACAAAACTACATTACCTCAACACGATATGGGGCCTTTTAAAGACGGATTGCCCGCACTGCACAAAACTAGGTGTCACTATTGACATCATTATGAAAGGAGATACAGCTGCGAATAAAAAAATGAAAACGGAATATAAAGGACGAAATCGGACAGCTGTAATTTCAAAAATCTCTTTCAGCACGGGAAAAATACGAGAATAGATAAAGAAATAGAATTATCAATTGAAAAGCAGTGCAAAAACGTTATTTAAAAGCCCTTGCGGTATCCCATCCTTTATTCCAGCAAGTGTTCAAAGGGAGGCTAAATATTTTAATGCATATACTCGTACATCCATGCCTATACACCGCGCATAAAATGTTGGGTGTCTTGTTCCATATCAATCTTGCATTTGGTCCTCATATGGAACATATTCCGTTGTTGGTCCTGTTGTGTGAAATTGTCTAGCTCTTAGTGTTAAAGAGTGGCGTGTATAGCTTTAGGAACCACTTAAGACACCCATTTTCGTAAAGTCTAGCTAAAATTTATGATGGCACCATACTCGTATATGAACACTCGTCGCCATTGTTGGGCCTCATAGTCGAGGATCCCATCGTCATTCCAAATATCTTTTTAGTTGGGAATCAAAGCTGTTTCGTGGAGTTTATTTTTTTAGGTAAGTGAGCCGTGGCACACCAGCAAACTCACCGACCACACCGTTGTACTGGATTCGATGCCACACCTGAAGCGAAACGACCTGTTTTTTTTTTATCCAGATTATTTTTAAGAACATATATAAGACCGAAGTCATAGATATGATTATACCGTCGAATACTAGGTGGAAAAAATAACTGTGTTATTCGAGGGGGGTAGCACAGTGCCGGGTTCGAACCGATAACCTTACGCACCTAAATCCAGTGCGTTACCGCGCGGTCATACACCTCAAAATTAATATGAACACTACATGCATACAGTATATACTACACAAAAACCCCAATGCGTTAATATCACATATCGGAAGATCTATAATGGTTTCAATGTTTTAAGTTTGTCTTCTCTAAGTAAGTTTTCATCCTAAATATGTTTTTTTTAACATATGCTCTCTCCGTCGTCCTGTCCATCATGTCTGAGGATGGCGGCAGCCGTCGATGACTCTTTTAATGGTCTCCTTTCATTTGGATCTGTCCCAGGTCAATCGAAGAGCATCCAATATTGAAGATACCATTGCAGTCCTGATCATGTCACTCCATCTGATTGGAGGTCTTCCTGGAGATATCGTTCCATCGACCATAATTTTCTCCAGGCTATTCGACTCTCTTCTCATCATATGGCCGAAGTACTGCAGGACACGTCGCATACACAATGATTTATTTACTTTTGTCTATGTTGGTTGGAAGAGATTGTCATCTGGTAATAGACCCGCTAGATTGTATTTGCAATGAATTGTTAAATAAATTAATGAACGCATGCAGATACGAGGAATTACCTAACCTAAAGTTCGCAGCCACTACCTTCCCGTCCTTACACTCAACTTGTAAATATTTATTTTGTAATAGCTTTAATGGAATGGAGCGCTCTTGAAGAGACTGCACTCTAAACGGCGCTGTATAATTTGTCATTTTAGCAATACTACAAGAATTATAAAAAAAACACATCCGTGAGACTCTCGCGCGGTAGAAGTGAAACTTCTTAGCTCCTAGGAAAAATTGATTTTATGCATTGCTTTTTATCCATTTGTTAAAGATTTTTTTTTTAGGATTAGGAAATGGTTATGAGGAATTTAATTCAAGAAAACCCCTCTTAACTAAATAAAAAAAAATATATGATATATTTTTTATAATAAATAATAATTTTAATAATAATATAATACACTTAATAATATTAAATTTATATTGTTTAATATAAAATAAATGAATATTTTTATGTTATTATTAATTATTAAATTAATTATTTTTAAATGATTATTTAATTGTTATTTTATTATGTTATTAATAATATATCATTAATAATATATTATTATTAATATAATAATAGTATAATTATAAATATAATAATAACATATATATCATGTTATAATTAAATATTAAATATAAATTATATATTGAATAAATATTAAAATAAATATTAAATGAAATAAAATAATTTAATATAAAATAAAATTAATTATTATTAAATATATTAATATAAAAATAATAATTAACAAAAAAAAAATTATTTTATTTTTAATAATAATAATTTTAATAATAATATAATGCACTTTATAATATTAATTATTATTAATAATAAATAATTATTAATATTAAAATAATTAATTATAATTTATTAATAAATAAAATATTTAATAATGATAAATAATAATTTAATAATAATAATATAGTACACCGTTTCACTTTTCGTGACGTTCAGGCCAATTTGCCCTACCGCGCCTATAGATGTTTTACTTCAAATATACCTGTGATGAGGATTTGCTTCTTTCTCTTGGTTTAGGTCGTATGACCTGTTTGTAACGGTGGGCTGTCCTGGGATGATGACGTCCAGCTGTCCTTCTAGGGTTTTCAGTCTTAGCGATTCTTGCCAGTCTTATATCCTCCATGCGGTCCACATGATCCCTTCAGAAGCGCCTTCTGCTTCTTCCCCACCTCACTATGTCTTCAACACCACAGACAGACCTTATCGTCTCATTTCTGATCCGATCTCTAAGAGTTCTGCCTGCGATGGAGCGTAGGGTTCTCATTTCTGCCACTCTGAGAAGGTTTTTTGTCCTGTTGGTATCGGCTCTTACTTCTATCTCAGATGTCATGATGGGGCAAACGCATGTCTTCTATGTTATATCCTGACCTTACTTTCGGTTAGCGTGTGTATTTGCAGTGAAGTGTTAAATAAATAAAAATAATTGACTTTTTTTCCAGAGATAAAAAAGGCCCTAAAAAGAAAACGGAAGCTCAAATTTGGATGTTTATGTAGATTAACTTTTGGGAAAACCACTGGTGTGTGAAAGGGAACTTAATTGAAATGAGGGAAACAAATAGAAAGGGAGACAAAACATAAAGTCAGCAATGAATGGAAACTGGACAACAAGCGAAAACTAGGGAACAAATGAGAAGGGTGCGACAAACGGAATAGAAAAGTGATGACGTGACAAAAGCTCTCTGTACAAATCACCAAATAAATGATCACAAATAAAAGCTGTCGTGTATACGGGCTCTGAAATATTCAGAGCGACACAATCGATACTTTAAATGGAGATTTTACTCAAAGCAAAACGAATTCATAATTATTATTGGACCGCGAATACACCGAATTTATTAGAACAAAACATTTTGAAATAGTATTATTTCGTTGGAAGAATTATTCGATTGAGTTGTGCGAAAAGTATTTTTTGAAATATCAGGTCAAATTCTATTTTTGAAATATTCAGGTTAAATTTTTTTTTTAAATTAGGTCAAATTCATTTTTTTAAATATTAGGTCAACATTGCATCAAATTATTTTGGACAGTGATTTTTTTTTAATATTTTTAATATCTCACCAATTTGTCTCTCGTAGAACGTTGGTTATTCTCGATAAAAGCTTTTTGCTGTTTTCCGACCACGCTCTTCAATATGTCCGAATCAATTTGACATATTATTATCATATGATTGAATAAACTAACATAGAAATATTTATCAATTTGATTGTACTGTGTATATACTCGTATATCATATTATATGTCGAGTTTATTAATTACCAAATGGCAATGCCTTCAAACCAAACATAAAATAGTTTTACAAAGTTTGATTTGAATTCACTCGGTTTTGTATTTGATTTAATAGTTTTAATGCGTGGTTGTTATTGCGACAGGATTTTGAGTACTTGGGCTTTCAGGAGGAATGACGAGTGGAAAAGATTTGTGTGAGCTCGTGAGTGTGGGTTTCTTGTTGTTGTTTTAATTTTGGTTGTTTTTGTATTTGTGTTTCTGTGTATTTTTTGTTTTAATTTTAATTTTTATTCTTATGATTGTGTGCGGTAAATTGTGGGATGAATATTTTTGGTCTTTCTGGAGTGATGATGTGTGAAAAGTTGAATTTCGCAAGATGTTTCCAGTTGTAGTTGAGTGTCACTGTTTGTCAGGTTGATGAGAGCGTGCAACGGGATTTTGTTTTTGTGTTATCAAAAATCGGAAAGAAGTATCGATTTATTTTTTCATGCTAAATATCCTCAGTGAGATACAAGCAAAATCCTAGTTTACTGGGGATACGACAAATGAAAGGCAACAAACCCAGATCTATTAAAATTGTATGTCCAAATCAAATAACCTGTTGTTTTTTCGAAAATTGTGTATATTTCTTGTCATGTGTAATAATAAATAAATAAATAAATGCATAGAAAAATAATCATCCGGTGTCAAAATAATAATGGTAAGGAAACGGATATTGGAAACAAGAATGGCGGAAAATTACGCTATGTCACTGAAGGGAGACGTAACGTTTTTTAGTTCATTTTTTGACGTCGACGATGATGCGAGTGTTATAGTGTCAAAGAAGCATGGGAAAGACATGCGTCTGTTGTTTATAATTCCTCTAAAAAAGCATGTCGTTATGATTTGCATGAATGAATTATCTTTACTCGTTATGTTATGCATGTACACATTAAATTGAAACAATATCTCGAGAATTGAGTCAGAATATGGTATGTTGTTGAAAGAGTCATATGTGGTCGCAACTAATAATTTGTACAACTCTTGCATAGCAAGGCTGCACAGCTTGGACATTGTATGGATTTTTAAGCGACTTTGATTATGATACGATAAGTTACTCCTCGTGATTGAGCATGATTGTCAGCCATCTTGTGGATACAAGTAGTCTGTGTGTATATTGTTTTTAAGTGTGCAAGCTGTTGCACTTTAGCAAGCTGGCACTTAATACTATTGTTTTCCAAAGTGGGAGATACCGCTTCCCTGCGGATGCTGGAGAAATCTGGGGGAGTATTGCTAGCCCCAGTGGCAATTGGGAGGCGTTGAGGAGGAAGTGGCGAAAATAGAAGGATTTAGTATGGTCACAGTCTTTTGAAAGAAAGAGGAACATACTGAAAAACATTGACATTTTAGTGAAATAAAATATGGACTCAGCGACACTAACAAATTTATTATTAGTTGAGATAGAAATAAAGTTTTCTCGAGGGGGACGCTGAAAACAAATCTTTGAAAAGGGGCGGTGAGCCAAAAAAGTTTAGGAAACTCTGCTGTAGACAGATCAAACCCAAAGTTTCGATGGCAACGATATCAATATTCCAAGATGATCGGCGGGTATAGTCTTTCGTTAGACAGAGTTATATAAAGCGCTTTTTTTATGATATATAGCGAGTTTATAGTTTGTAGCATATCTCAGTCGTCCCGTCCCTCATGTCTGAGGATGGCGGCAGCCGTCGATGACCCTTTTAATGGTCTCTTTCCATCTTTATCTGTCACGGGACGATTGGAGAGCATCCGATAATGAAGATTCCGTCGCAGTCCTGATCAGTTCACTCCATGTGGTTGGGGATTTTTCTCGAGATCTCGTTTCTTCGACGACCACAAGTTTCTCCAGGTTATTCGGTTATATTCTCATGATGTGGCCGAAATACTGCAGGACAGTCGAATACATAATGACGAAAGGTGAACACATATGGCTATTCATGATATCTGGAGTGTTCTGCGCCAACGCCACATTACAAAGGCATCGATCCATCGTCTTTCCGATTCTCGTAGCATACTCGTATAAGCTAGACATAAATTCAAACGTAAAACGGTCTTAGAGTAAAATCAGTCCGTAGTTGAATCATCCAGGAATCAAACCTGGGGCACTCGCTTTCTTAGAGAGAAGGCCAACCGTTAGACTACAACTTTTGGTTACTTACAGGAGTTAAGTAAAGAAGTTGTTCTTGCCGGAATGAATTTATTTAATTGTACGGGTTAACTTATATTGTCCCGGTTTCGTCGTGTACAATTTTTTTTCAATTGTGAAAAACTGCTAACATATTCATGTTGAATTTTATTCTTTCTTATTTTTTAATCTCTTTTATCAAAAAAGTAATTTATTTGACCGTTGAAAAAAAATAATATTTATATATATAAAATATTGGGGCGAAGAGATTAAATACGTGGTACAAACCAACTGTGGCAGAACGGGGTAGGAAGGTAGGGTCAGTACTCCACTCCCGATAGGGTGTGGGGAGGGGATTAGCTACTGTCGTATCAGCTGCCTCTGTTGAGATCAGCAAATCAGGAGAAAATACTTTTTTCCATCATATTATTGAGTTGAACGAAGTCAGTGGCTTAAGAAAGCTTGCTTTGAACGAGGGGGCAACATAATGAAATATTAACACTTTCATTTTACTTACAGAATATGTTGCAAATTTTCTTCTTCTTAGATGTTTAGGAAAAGTGTTGTTTTTCTTCTATAACGACTACTTTAAGAACGCTTCCTGTATTATTATGATTTGCCTGATTCGTTTTACACTTCAGTCTGTGTTTTTACACTATTTTTTAATTTCTGTATTAAAAACGTTAATTTACCGTGGAAATAAAATAAAATGACGAAAGAACAAAAATTATTCACTGATTTTATATTTAAATACTTATTAAAACAAAATGATTTAACACTTACATATTATGCATTAAACTTCAATTTGGCCCGTTTCACTTTACAAAATCAAAACTGTCAATATACAATTGAATGATTGAAGTAAAATAGGCACTAAGTACACAAAAAAAATAAAAAACTAAGTGTGCAGTTTTATTCTATATGAACGAAACTGCATACTTAGCTTTTTTTTGGTACTTAGTGCCTATTTTACTTCAACCATTCAATTATTTAGGAAAGTAACACAGACTTGTCATTTTAATTTAAGTTTAGTGTGTAGATTTTTTTTGGTACTTAGTGCCTATTTTACTTCAACCATTCAATTATTTAGGAAAGTAACAAAGACTTGTCACTTTGATTTAAATTTAGTTTGTAGATATTTTTTACGTTTAAGTGTAAAATCATTCTGTTTAATATAGAAAACATTTTCATCGATGGTTATTATGAAGCAAAGACGAGGAAATTAAATGTTGCTGTTTATAATAAGTATTGAAATGCCAAAGTGAAAAGGGTAACCGGGGTATTATGATTTCATGAAGTCACTCTCTTCCCGGAATCCTGTTTATCTCTTAAGAAGAAATCCCTTCCTACTTTTCCTTAACTTTACATTTCCCTTCCTGTGCTAAAAAAATCCGCGCTTTTCGGTGCTGTGTATTCAATACACATGTAAAAATTAGCGATTTAAAATCGAAAAAATAAGAATATTCATAGCCAATCGCTTAAATTAATTATTGTATATTTGAAGTCAAAATTGATAATAATTGAAATTTAATTGCTGAAAACATGAAAAAAACATCGGCTGACGTTCACAAAACGGGCGAAGAGACCACCTCAAACGAAAGCTCACGAGCTACTGAAGCGAGAGAAGCGTGAGAAGCGAGGGAATTGAGATTCTATTTCTTGCGTTCCCATATACCGAAGTAAAGTGAGAGTGAGACGTGAATAGCGTCGCTTCCTCACCCATAGTGGTTTTTTTAGAATGAATATACCTACGTCACATACTGGCACACGTTTGATAGTATTGGTGAATTTATTCCCGATTTTCACAAAATATCTCTGATGCGGCCGATAAGTGATAATTATTATTAATATTATTTTTTTCATTCAATGCGTAAATGTATTACGGAAGAATACCTAAAATCTGAATTCAGTATTTATTATATTTATAGAGATATTAAAGTTTTTAGAAGCAATGTGTACTAGTCAGACATCACAGAACAGGAAGGATTAAACACTCCTGCAAGATCGCTCCCCATTGGAGGGTATTTAACACCTATATTAAAGAAATGAAACGGACAATTTATATAGCGTCGTTTAGAGATCAGACTCTCTTCAAGGATGTTCAAGCTCGGGATTCGTACCTACTATTATTAACAGGTTCATCATCATCCTGTCTTGTACCTCATGACTAAGCATCGTGATACCATGATAGCCTCTGACGACTCCTCTCCATCCAGTTCTGCACTCTGCGGCTCGAAGGACAGTTGTTAAGGGTAGTCCAGTTGCATCTTTCACTTGGTCAGTCCAACGCATTGAGATTCTTCCTCTTGAACGTCGTCCTTCCACGCCTCCAGTTACCACAAACCTCTCCAAACTGTCTCCTTGGCCACGAGCAATGTGCCCAAATAACCGAAGAACTCGTCGAAGGTATATTGTAGCCAATCTGTCGGTGATTCTCAGTTCTTCAAGATGGAGGCGCTAGTTCACCTTGCTGTCCATAGACTTCGTCTCATAATTCTTCAACACCACATTTCAAATGCATTTATTCTGCGTCTCTCGTTTGCTCTCAGAGTCCAAGTTTCCGCGCCATATATGAATATTGCAACGACGAAAAACTTAACTTAGCGCAATTTCTTTGTGATAGTGATAGTTCTGCTTTTCCATATCTTTGACATCGCATTTTTTTGCAATTCCAGCTTTTCTTTTCATTTCAGCCTCGGATCCTTCATTTATGGGTTAAATATTATGTGTTAACATAAGTTATGTTTGTTTTTTCCAAATTTAAAAATGAGCACCAAAAGTAAAACAAAACTGTAAAGGTTATACGTCATTCGAAAATTTCTACTCTACAAGATATTGTGTTTGCTTTTAAGTTATACATATTATTTTATTTGATTACAAGCCTTCAAAATGGAATGTCAAGTAGACGAAAGTGAGCATTTTCGACACCTCCTTCTGTTCGCGTTCAATCGAAGGAATAAAGCTGCCAAAGCTGCTCGCGATATTTGCGAAGTAGACGGTGAAGATGCTATGAATGAAAGGACAGCTCGTCGATGGTTTTTGCGTTTCAAAGACGGTAATTTCGACCTGAAAGACATGGAGCGTTCCGGACGACCAGTGGACTTCGATGAGAACCGCTTAAACCCCATGAAGATCCCCTTCAAACCACCGTAAAATTGGCTGAGCAGATGAATTGTAGTCACATGACTGTATACCGCCATCTTAAATCAATGGGAAAAGTCCAGAAGTTCGGCGCTTGGGTTCCACAGTTATCGCACAGGCATTGAAAAACTTGTAGCACGTTGGCAAAAAGTTGTAAATAATGAAGGAGAATACATTATTGATTAATTTGTTGTATTTTTTTTTGTGTCCTCTTGTTCTCTTCATTTGGAAAAAAATGGAAACAACTTGTGTTAACACCCAATATATTATAAAATAAAGAAACAAGTTGAGTGTATGGTAATTGGAAGGTAATTGCTGCGGTTATTAGAATAGGAATTACCATGCATCTGAATTTGTTTTAAAAAAATTGTTATTATGTTAAAAAAAAAGCGCCATTTAGAGAGCAAACTCTCCCTAATGGCACTCTTACTCGGGACTCAAATCTAATATTTTGTAATTTGTTTTATCAAACACTGTTTATTACAGTTTTTGTAACGGTATAACCCTACCGGTTTCAAGGCTTTCACCTCATCATCGGGGGAGCACAAACAAGACTGGAGCACAAAGAAAATTGGACAAATTAGAGGCCCTAGACATTTCTAAGTCAGTGCAACGAGGTGAACAACTGGCAAACACATATATTCCAAGAATCTCTCCGCTGCTCACCGAGGTCGTTCCATGCCTCCCTCAACACAGTCCCATAGTCCCCAACCCGAATGTTTACCATTAGAAGCGTGTATCTTGGTACCAGTTCGAACATAATTCAGTCTTGTTTGTGCTCCCCTGATAATGAAGTGAAAGCCTTGAAACCGGTAGGGGTATACCGTTACAAAAAGGGGAATAAACAGTGTTTGAGAAAATAAATTACAATGTCTTTAAACCTCCACAATGTTAATGCCTTGACTATAAATAACAAATATAATATTATTGATTAATCAAAAATATTATTAAATAAATCTGTATAAGTTAAATGTAAGGATAAGAAGGGAGTTATTGCGGCCATAAAATATGATATTTTTGCGCATCCGAATATGTTTTTGCGCATCCGAGTATGTTTTTGGGCATCCGAGTATGTTTTTGGGCATCCGAGTATGTTTTTGGGCATCCGAGTATGTTTTTGGGCATCCGAGTATATTTTGAAAAATAAGAAAATTGAATATTACGTTAGAGCAAGGTAAACGGAGCACTTATTTTTTTTTTCTTCTCCCTGGCTCCATCCGAACTCACTGTCTGCGAAGACTGTTAGGGTCAGCTCTCCTCGTCCTCAGGTTGTATGCTCTTCTGTCCCGGACCACGTCCCCCAGGCCGTGCCTCTGCATCAGGTTATCTTTTTGCACCACCCATGAATTCCTTGGTCTTGCTCTGGTTGTTATTCGAGAAAGATCCATGGAGATTGACTGGTTCACAATATGATCGGGTGCTCTGCGTCCAACGTGCCCATATCATCTCAATCGCCTCTCCTCCATCTTGGTGTTGATGTCTGTAACACCTAGGCTTCCACGAATGCGTGAGCTTTTTTATTTGGTCTCTTAGGGACAAACGGAGCACTTAATGTAATATAGAATAACCGCGCTACATCAAAAGTAGTAAAAATGACAATACACAATAGAGTGTTGGTGCTCACCTTATGTATGGAAGTAAAAATTGAACGGTAGAAGGGTAAAAACAATATTAACCCTTAAGGAGTCGTGTGACTGATCCCGGATGGCAGTGATTTTTTTAGCAAAAATAAAACCTAATAGAATTATCTTTTTTGTATATATATTCAAAGGATATTATGAAGACTTACCAAATATGTACAATATGTGTCGTTTGTGCCGCCGTTCACTCATAAAAACACAACTAAAACTTTAACAAAATGTCAGGGTTGTCACAGCTTATCACTGAAAATACGGAAACATACATTAATAAAATATTTGATAGAATTAAAGGTATATGTAACACGAAAATATTAATTATTTTAATAACGCACGGTAAGTAAATAATGGAACTGTAAAATCATTTCAACGGTTCAATAAGTAAAACGTTTGCACTGACAACCCTGTATTAGAGACACATGTCGACTGTCATGCGAAGCTTTTAGGTAAATCTCTGTAAATTCGATAATATCTGTAAACTGTAATATTATAGTATTTATTCACCATATCAATAGATGTCTCTATATGTTCCATATTTTAGATTATGCGAATTAGTACTAGACATTAGCAAGAAACAAGCATATAGTTGAGCGATTTAACTCGCTTATTTCGTATGGCCGGCCCCACGGGCACGGTAACAGAGAGTGAGTAAACTCACTTAAGGCACCTAACCAGTTAATTCTGTGGATATATAATACATGCAAGTATGGAATAATGGAAGTTTTGTACGTAGATAGAAAAGTTTGGAGATCTATTCTCCATGTCTTCTAAACAACGGAACTCACCGCTCTTCTTTGTTTACGTCGTCCTTTACTATCCACGCAGTGAGACTCTGGAACCAGTTACAAACCAATGTTAGACTCACTCCGCCCTGGGCATGCTTTAAGAAACGACTGAAAAAAACACTTAATTTCTAGTCAGTAATATAACGTGTTTTATTCCTAATTTTTCTTTCCTCTCCTCAATCCTTTCCTTTTTCTTAGATTGATGATATCTCACGTTATATGAAAAGGAATGTTCGAGTGATTGTTTGTTTTTGTGGAACAAATAGGCATATGCTCACGTATATGATCATGGATTTCGTGGGGATGGGCAGTCAATTGAATGTTTTTTTGCGACCATGTAACTTGCTTTATTTACTGTTGTCTGACTGGTTGGAATAAATTACCGTTTGATAATAAACTTTTTCTTTACTCTTCACCTTCCTTTCCTTTGTCTTTGATTGATGATATCTAACTTTTACTTTTTCTATGCGTAATGTTAGTAAATTTCATAAAAAATGAATTATTATATTAATATTTTTACGATCATGTTACATATTTTATTAACTTTTGTCTGATTAGTTGAAAGAGATTGCTGCCTGGTAACAAACCGACTATATTTTATTTATATTGAAGTCTTAAATAACTAAAATAAATAAACGGACACGGTGGGGTGATATGTATGTATATACTCGTGTGGCGGTCGCACACTCGGTCAATGACCAGCGATCCGACCTTTGTACATCTTGACAAATTGACAAATCCAAAACAAGCAAGTACAAGGTTCACACGCCGGTCATTCAACTCACGTGGATCGCATTCCATACTAGAGAGAGAACGCACCACATTTGTCTCGCCAGTTCCGTATTTGAATGATACCTACATACAACATTAATCGTTTTTGCATTTGCAAAAACGAGACGTAGGCATATCGCGAGCGCATTCCCGCGCACATTCTAAAATGATATAAATACCTACGTTACGAATAAAATTCCTGTCTTTCCGCATTGCGATCTAACGAGTTTTATTTATCAACAAATCATCATCATCTCTTCTCTTAAGGACATATCCCTAAACTCGTATACAGTGGGTGTATGCAAATATAGCCAGGCAGCTTAGCAGGGTCCATATGTCTGTGGCATTTGCGGGAGGGAGTGCGCATCCAGGATGGGGCTGTTCTCTCACAGAAGATCACACGATCGACGTGGGAGAACGGTTCAGGATTGACGTTGGAGTGGCGAGGGGATCCTCGACTGCGAGGCCCGGCAACGACGATGACGCATGCAAATATATACATAGCTTCACAGGCATATTTTTGTCTACAAGTACCGTGTTAAAAACAGTTGCTTTAAAAGTTTTAAACCCCTGACCTCATCTAATGAGTTCATTCTCCAGCCCTTGCCCCTAATTTTCTTTGAAAATTTATTGCGTAACTGTTTAAGAAAATGTCTTCATTTCTCTCGTAACAACTTATATTAAGTACATAATAAGTAATGACAAAACCGTCCATAAAGTAGGGAGCCAACTGAAGTACTTGGCTTTTGGAATGATTGTATTCACAGCATGTCCCGGTATTCAGCTATTGAAATAAAGTAGCGCGAAGAGAGGAGGAGAGAGAGAGAGAGCCGGGGAAAGGCGAAAAGGGGTAGAAAGGGTTGAAGACATTTTCCAAATTGCCCGAAGCTTAGTAATAATTAAAATTATTCTTATTATTTACTCCCATTTATTTCACAACTCTGGGAATTGTTATTCTATAGGCGAGTCGAGTCAACTACCGAGAAATTTACAATTATCTAAGAATTTTATAGATGATATATTGGGTGTTAACATAAGTTGTGTCCGTTTTATTCCAAATTTAAAAATGAACACCAAAAGTAAAACAAAATGGTAAAGGTTATACGTCATTCGAAAGAAAAATTTTGGCCCCACAATATATTGTGTTTGCTTTTACGTTACATATATTATTTTATTTGATTACAATCCTTCAAAATGTAATGTCAAGTAGACGAAAGTGAGCATTTTCGACACCTCCTTCTGTTCGCGTTCAATCGGGGGAACAAAGCTCCCAAAGCTGCTCGCGATATTTGCGAAGTGTACGGTGAAGATGCTATGAATGAAAGGACAGCTCGTCGATGGTTTTGCGTTTCAAAGACGGTAATTTCGACCTGAAAGACATGGAGGGTTCCGGACGACCAGTGGACTTCGATGAAGACCGCTTAAACCATATAATTCATAAAGATCCCCTTCAACCCACCGTAAAATTGGCTGAGCAGATGAATTGTAGTCACATGACTGTATACCGCCATCTTAAATCAATGGGAAAAGTCCAGAAGTTCGGCGCTTGGGTTCCACGTGTTTTGAGTGAAAACAACAAAAATCAACGTTCGACAATTTCTGCTGGTTTGCTCGCGCGTCATCGAGCTACGCATGGCCACAAGCAAAGGTTCCTTCACCGCATCATTACTGGTGATGAAAAATGATTTGAAAATGGTGATGAAAAAAAAAATGATGATGAATAATGTTTGAAGGGGATCTTCATGAATAATATGATTTAAGCGGTCCTCATCGAAGTCCACTGGTCGTCCGGAACGCTCCATGTCTTTCAGGTCGAAATTACCGTCTTTGAAACGCAAAAACCATCGACGAGCTGTCCTTTCATTCATAGCATCTTCACCGTACAATTTGCAAATATCACGAACAGCTTTGGTAGCGTTATTCCTTTGATTGAACGCGAACAGAAGGAGGTGTCGAAAATGCTCACTTTCGTCTACTTGACATTCCATTTTGAAGGCTTGTAATCAAATAAAATAATATATGTAACGTAAAAGCAAACACAATATATTGTAGAACAGATTTTTTTTTTTCGAATGACGTATAACATTTACCACTTTGTTTTACTTTTGGTGCTCATTTTTAAATTTGAATAAAAAAATGGACACAACTTATGTTAACACCTAATACAGTGTTAATGTCAAATACAGAGTATCACTTGTCAAATTATGTTTTAAGAATTTTATTTTTGATACTATTGTATAATATATAACTGATCTCTTCCGGCCAATCAGATAAGTGTAACAAATTTAAGGTGTTTTAAAAAAATATTATTCATGAAATCGCAACGTATACAGCGTCATTTAGAGTGCAAACTCTACTCAATAGCGCTCTTACTGAGGATTTGAACCCTCTACTTAATATCCTGTCGTGTAGCTCATGACTGAGCACCTTGACTCCCATGATAGCCTCCGACGACTCCTCTCCATCCATCCCTGCACTCCGCGGCTCGAAGGGCGGTTGTTAAGGGTAGTCCAGTTGTGTCTTTTACTTGGTCAGTCCAACGCATTGGGATTCTTCCTCTTGTAACCACAAACCTCCCATTGGCCACGAGCAATGTGCCAGAAGAATCGAAGGACTCGTCGAGGGTATACCCATAGCCATTGACAAATTAAAAATATAAAAAAAAAATTATATTAGATTTGGATAAGAATAGGCAAGGCAGCTGATGACATTGGTCATTAGATTAAATACTTTTTCACATCTACATAGTGGTCATTAGATTATATACTTTCTCGCATCAACATAGTGGTCATTAGATCATATACTTTCTCACACCTACATAGTGGTCATTAGATTATATACTTTCTCGCATCTACATAGTGGTCGTTAGATTATATACTTTCTCGCATCTACATAGTGGTCGTTAGATTATGTACTTTTTCGCATCTACATAGTGGTCATTAGATTATATACTTTCTCGCATCTAGATAGTGGTCATTAGATTATATACTTTCTCACACCTACATAGTGGTCATTAGATTATATATTTTCTCGCATCTACATGGTGGTCATTAGATTATATACTTTCTCGCATCTACATAGTGGTCATTAGATTATATACTTTCTCGCATCTACATAGTGGTCATTAGATTATGTACTTTTTCGCATCTACATAGTGGTCATTAGATTATATACTTTCTCGCATCTTGATAGTGGTCATTAGATTATATACTTTCTCACACCTACATAGTGGTCATTAGATTATATATTTTCTCGCATCTACATGGTGGTCATTAGATTATATACTTTCTCGCATCTATATAGTGGTCATTAGATTATATACTTTTTTCGAATCTACATAGTAATCATTAGATTATATACTTTCTCGCATCTACATAGTAGTCATTAGATTATAAACTTTCTCGCATCTATAAAGTGGTCATTAGAATATATACTTTCTCGCACCTACACAGTGGTCATTAGATTATATATTTTCTCGCATCTAAATAGTGGTCATTAGATTAAATACTTTCTCGCATCTACATAGTGGGCATTAGATTATATACTTTCTCGCATCTACATAGTGGTCATTAGATAAGATACTTTCTCGCATCTACACAACTACGTTATAAAACATATTTAGTAAGAAAACCGTAGAAAAGTTACTAAGGAAATACGAAATACAAAGAAACTTTTGTAGATCTTCCCATGTGTGATAGTTACACATTTGGCTTTAGGTGACTACGTATGTGCAGTGTAAAAAAACTTAATGCTATTTTCTGAAGAGTTTGAAGACAAGCTGACACAATAATTCAAATTGATCCTGGATCAATCCGCCAAATATCCACCTCTTGCAGGTCCACAGATGTCCACTCTTTTGTCAAAATTTTCGATGACATTTTGGCATAATTGCGGTTCTAACTCACCAATAACGCGAATAATTTCGTCCTTCAGCTCAGGAATTCATCGGGGGTCATTCTTATAGACCTGGCTTTACACGTAACCCCAGAGAAAATAGTCCAACGGTGTCAGATCACATGATCTTGGTGGGCAATTAACATCACCGTTTCCGGAGATTACATTACATAAAATTATTCAACAATTTGAACGCGTTGTTGTATTGTATATAACTCCATTTTCATAAATGTCATACATTACACTTCTCAAATGTCACAAGACCCAGGCAAGTTCGCGACGCTATCTGTGTTTTATCCAAAAATAAAATAAAAACACTCAATTTGAAAAACCCTTTATAATGTGTTACATTCAAATGTTTTTATCCCAGATTGTTCTTTGTTTTCGCACGTCCTTGGACGGGCTTTTCTGCTAGTATTTATAAATATCGATTTCAATAGGTCTTTCTCTACCTAATTCTTTTCTTAATACATCATATTGGTTTTCTCAACACATCCATCTCATCACCCTTCTTCTATTATCAACACCTTTGCTATTCACACTAAACAACCGTTCAGTTAAAGGTCAAAGAAGCGAAAGATTTATGAAATTCATTTTCTCCGTATCGATATACTTGTATATATTACCCGACAATCTTCAGACCTGTAGCCGTTATTATTGCTGCAGACGTCAGATAAACTTCTTTTTGAAATTTAAGATAAACAATTAGCTGTATTGAGACGCTTTACTTCTTATATTCAGCAACTTACTCTGGTCTGACGTTTTAAATAACATCTCAAACAATTTCCACTGGGTAAAATGATTATACGTGTTTGTGAATACTGCAAATATACATTACACTCCACCTAAAGCCAAATGACTATACATGTTTATAAATACTGTAAACATACATTACACTCCACCTAAGCCAAATAACTATACGTGTTTATGAATACTGCAAACATACATTACACTCCACCTAAAGCCAAATAATAAATACTGCAAATATACATTACACTCCACCTTAAAGCCAAATGACTATACGTGTTTATGAATACTGCAAACATACATTACACTCCACCTAAAGCCAAATGACTATACGTGTTTATGAATACTGCAAACATACATTACACTCCACCTAAAGCCAAATAACAAATACTGCAAATATACATTACACTCCACCTTAAAGCCAAATGACTATACGTGTTTATGAATACTGCAAACATACATTACACTCCACCTAAAGCCAAATGACTATACGTGTTTATGAATACTGCAAACATACATTACACTCCACCAAAAGCCAAATGGCTATGCGAGTTTATGAATACTGCAAACATACATTACACTCCACCTAAAGCCAAATAACAAATACTGCAAATATACATTACACTCCACCTTAAAGCCAAATGACTATACGTGTTTATGAATACTGCAAACATACATTACACTCCATCTAAAGCCAAATGACTATACGTGTTTATGAATACTGCAAACATACATTACACTCCACCAAAAGCCAAATGGCTATGCGAGTTTATGAATACTGCAAACATACATTACACTCCACCTAAAGCCAAATGACTATACGTGTTTATGAATACTACAAACATACATTACGTTCCACCTAAAGCCAAATAACTATCCGTGTTTATGAATACTGCAAACATACATTATACTCCACCTAAAGCCAAATAACTAAACGTGTTTATGAATACTGGCAACGTACATTACACTCCACCTAAAACTAAATAACTAAACGTGTTTATGAATACTGCAAACATACATTACCCTCCACCTAAATCCAAATGACTATACGTGTGTATGAATACTGCAAACATACATTACACTTCACGAAAAACCAAATGGCTATGCGAGTTTATGAATTTTGCAAACATACATTACCCTCCACCTAAAGCCAAATGACTATACGTGTTTATGAATACTGCAAACATACATTACACTCCACCTAAAGCCCAATTACTATACGTGTTTATGAATACTGCAAACATACATTACACTTCACCTAAAGCCAAATGACTATACGTGTTTATGAATACTGCAAACATACATTACCCTCCACTTATAGTCAAATATGTGATAATCATGTATCGAAAGATCTTAAAAAGTTTTATCGTAGTTCGTCTTCCTGTAGTAAGTTTTCTTACCAAATATATTTTTCTAAACCTTAATTACCTTATTAAATGGTCGCAGCTTACACCTTCGTATCTTTACAGTCAATTAATTTTGTTTTTATTATTACGTTGCAAAATCGGGCCCATTCTCCATATAGGAAGACTTCATACATACTCGTAGATACTATATCTCTGTCGGGGTAGGCAGAGAGGACAGAGTGCCAGAATTTCCTTTCTTGACACACATCCTTAACCTGTTCCATATTCATAGAACTTCTACGATTTATCTGAGTTTCCACCTTTCCTTCTTTCAAAATATAAACTTGATCCAACCATACTTTCCTATTCCTCTCACACGTCTTCCACTTACATTTGGACTGTATATTTTTTTGCTTATATATGTTTATGCTAAGATCAAGATCCATTATAGCATTGCTTCTCTTGATAAACCTCGATCGGTTAAAAAAATCTATTATCTACCGTTCACTCTATTATCTGCTGATACTCTTCTTACATTTGTACATTATTTTGTTTTATTAGTCTTTCTTCATGCCCAAACCATTTCAGCGTGCTCTTCTTCATCTTACTTAACACATCAGCCTTGAGTTCACATTTATCCCTAATCACTTCACCTCGTCATACATTGTTACTTCATATATTCTTCTTAATGTACGCATTTATACAGAATTTATTCGACTTTTATCAGTCTTTTTCTACGTTCACATTTCCCTCCCATACATCAAAGTTGGCACTAAAACACCTTTGTTGACCATCATATTAGCAGATGTTGATACTTTCCAGTTCGACCATATATGTTTTAGTGGCCTAAAGGCTTTGTTTCTTATTGCTACATGCCGTTCGATGTATCTCTTAACTGTCCGATCGTTTAAGAATATAATACCCAGAATTCTCAACGTTCTCCATTCTTTAATTATTTTTTCAATGGTTAGAAGAGATTGTCACATGGCAATTTCGTCAGGTTTAAAATGGCGAAACACAACACATTCTCGAAAAGTTTAACACACAAACAGAAGTCCGAAAAAGTCACAAGTAAACACGTCTGATATATAAAAGATTTTGAAAAACTGGGAAAACAAAACACTTCCTCGACAAGCGAAAAACACAAACATAAATCACGAGTAAAAATGTCTCACATATGAAAGATTTAAAAGAAAACTGGGAGAATATAATACTTCCTCGATAAGTGAAAAATAAAAATCACAAGTCAAAAGTAAAAACATTTGATATATGAAAGGTTTTGAGAAAGCGGGGAACACACAACACTTCTTTGACAAGTGAGAAATATAAACATAAATCACAAGTAAAAACGTCTGACATATGAAAGATTTTAGAAAACTAGAAAAACACAACACTTCCTCGACAAGTGAAAAATACAAACATAAATCACGAGTAAAAATTTCTGACTTATAGAAGATTTAAATAAAAACTGGGAGAATATAACACTTCTTCGACAAGGGTAAATTACAAACACAGGTCACAAGTAAAAACGTCTAATATATAAATTTTTTTGAAAAACAGGGAAAACAACACTTCATCGACAAGTGAAAAATACAAATATAAGTCACAAAGAAAAATGTCTGATATGCGAAAGGTTTTAAAAAATGTTAGGAAAACATAGCGATTCCTCGATAAGTGAAAAACAAAAATTACAGAAAGTCACAAGTAAAAACGACTGATATATGAAAGATTTTGAGAAAACGGGGAAAACACAACACTTCTTCGACAAGTGAAAAATACAAACATAAGTCACAAGTAAAAACATCTGACATATTATAAAAATTTTGAAAAACAGGGAAAACACAACACTTCTTCGACAAGTGAAAAATACAAACATGTAAAAAATCACAAGTAAAAACATCTGACATATTATAAAAATTTTGAAAAACAGGGAAAACACAACACTTCTTCGACAAGTGAAAAATACAAATATGAGTCACAAATAAAAATGTCTGATATATGAAAGATTTAAAAAAAAGCTGGAAAAACACAACGCTTCCTCGAAAAGTGAAAAAAATAAAATCACAACACGTCAAAAGTAAAAACAACTGATGTATGAAAATTTTTGACAAAACGGGGAAACCCCAACACTTCCTCGACAAGTGAAAAATACAAACACAAATCACACAAAGTCACAAGTAAAAACGTCTAAAGTATGAAAGATGCTTCGCTTTATTTACCCTGAAAGGATCCCGGAGTCCATTGTGATGTTCCCGTGCGGCGTGGCATGGTACGGTGAAGGCAGTTCCCATGAACCGTTCAAAGCTCTCAAACTCTGTAGATATGGCGCAAGGAATAAGGAAAGGAGGTGGCGAAGTCTTTGAAAATTATTATTATTAATTATTACCTCGAGGTGAGAGTGCGGTTTCTTTGGTAAGTTTTTTTAACCATGTTGGATTTACTTCACAGGGATATGGAGTACAATGCAATTGTTATAAGCTATACAGGATTATTGGTATTTTGTACATAATATAATGGAGAAATATCTACTCGCAAAATATATGATATACAAGCAGATCTTTTAAAATTGGATACAAAAGTAGCGTCTTCAGTTTGACCCTTTCTTCCCTGTGATGTGTAACTAGTACACATTACTTCTAAAAACTTTAATATTTCTATAAATATAATAAATACTGGGTTCAGATTTTAGGTATTCCTCCGTTATACATTTACGCATTGAATGAAAAGATTATATTAATAATAATTAGCACTTATCGGCCACATCAGAGATATTTTGTGAAAATCGGGAATAAATTCACCAATACAATCAAACGTGGTGTGTGTGACGTAGGTATATTCATTCTAAAAAATCGCAATGGGTGAGGAAGCGACGCTATTCACGTCTCACTCTTCTTCGGTATATGGGAACGCAAGAAATATAATCTCAGTTCGCAGATGTTTCTTCCTTCGAGGTATAACATACACTGTGTTAGTGTTCCGATTCCCGTCTCTATTAATGGACAAAATCAAAATGTATCTATTAATGGATAAAATCAACCGCACCTTGTTGTTTAATGGACAAAATCAATAAATACCTTAGAGGTTGTATTTGATATAATTTAATCGAGATGAAATCGGTCTTGCGAAAGAGCAAAAGTGTCTAATATAGTCTAATGTAGGACAATTTATATAGCGTCTTTTATAGAACAAACTCTTCTCAAGAGCGGTCTTACTTAGGTTTCACGCCCTTTATTATTGACATATTAAAAATATTGAATAACAAAAAAAAACACCAAATATGTTTGTTTCTAAACATATACAGATTAAGTTCGTTATCTAATGACCGCAGTCACTACTTTCACATTCTTACATTCAACTTGTTATATTTTCAATAATAGTGGGTTCAAATCACGGGCTAGAGTACCCTTGAGGAGAATCTGCTTTCTAAACTGGACTTTATAAATTGTCTTATTATTATTAAAAATCATGACGTTAGAAAGTAAGTCGTCTAAAGAAAACTAATCACTCTCCTCTCTGCCTATCACGACAAGAAAATAGCTGGATAGTATATATACTCGTATATATGTGTACTTGAATCCTTTTTTCATGTCCTTTAAACGCTCCTGACGGAAGTAAATACCCGTCAGGCTGACGGGAGAAATCAGTTAAGACCGACAGTGATTTGGGTCTATTATAAACTAGTGCGCACAGAGGTTGTCAAACATTGACAAACGGTCTTAAAATATTATATGAAAATTTATTGTTAAGTTTTTAGTATTCTCCATAGAGTATTTAGTATTGAGTGGAAACATGAACGATGAGAAGAAAGGAAACGTCTGCGAATTTTATAAAATATAAAATTCGCAGACGATACAACACTTATGACCAACGAAGAAGCTGAGATGGCCAAGCTTCTTCATAGAGTTGAAATAGAGGGAGTCCAACTAGAACTAGAAATAACCCAAACATGAACAATGAAAAGAAAGGATACATTAAACATAAGACTCGCAGACGATACAACGCTTATGGCCAACGAAGAAGCTGAGATGGCCAAGCTTCTTCATAGAGTTGAAATAGAGGGAGTCCAACTAGGACTAGAAATAAACCAAACATGAACAATGAGAAGAAAGGATACATTAAATATAAGACTCGCAGACGATACAACGCTTATGGTCAACGAAGAAGCTGAGATGGCCAAGCTTCTTCATAGAGTTGAAATAGAGGGAGTCCAACTAGGACTAGTAAACCAAATATGAACAATGAGAAGAAAGGATACATTAAATATAAGACTCGCAGACGATACAACGCTTATGGTCAACGAAGAAGCTGAGATGGCCAAGCTTCTTCATAGAGTTGAAATAGAGGGAGTCCAACTAGAACTAGAAATAACCCAAACATGAACAATGAGAAGAAAGGATACATTAAACATAAGACTCGCAGACGATACAACGCTTATGGCCAACGAAGAAGCTGAGATGGCCAAGCTTCTTCATAGAGTTGAAATAGAGGGAGTCCAACTAGGACTAGAAATAAACCAAACATGAACAATGAGAAGAAAGGATACATTAAACATAAGACTCGCAGACGATACAACGCTTATGGCCAACGAAGAAGCTGAGATGGCCAAGCTTCTTCATAGAGTTGAAATAGAGGGAGTCCAACTAGGACTAGAAATAAACCAAACATGAACAATGAGAAGAAAGGATACATTAAACATAAGACTCGCAGACGATACAACGCTTATGGCCAACGAAGAAGCTGAGATGGTCAAGCTTCTTCATAGAGTTGAAATAGAGGGAGTCCAACTAGGACTAGTAATAAACCAAACATGAACAATGAGAAGAAAGGATACATTAAATATAAGACTCGCAGACGATACAACGCTTATGGCCAGCGAAGTAGCTGAGATGGCCAAGCTTCTTCATAGAGTTGAAATAGAGAGTCCAACTAAAAAAACCTAATTCATCATATATGACCGCGGACCGTGGGTTGGCCAGCCCCGATAACAATGAAATGAAAGTATAATATAATATAATACAATATAAAAAAGTGTATTATTTCTATTGTAAATGGTTGAGAACCCCTTTCCAAATTTCTTCAACGTCTTTTCGAGTCTTCTTCGATAAGAGATCTTCTTTGAGTGTGAAAAGTGTCTGAACTGAAATTCTATCAATAAAAATGCTCAATCGCTAATCTCCACACAAACGATACTTTGAAGCAAAAAGTGTAATATTTCTGTTCTAAATGGTTGAGAACCCCTTTCCAAATTTCTTCCAACGTCTTTTCGAGTCTTTTTCGATAAGATATCTTCTTTGAGTGTGAAAAGTGTCTGAACTGAAATTCTATCAATAAAAATGCTCAATCGCTAATCTCCACAAAAACGATACTTTGAAGCAAAAAGTGTAATATTTCTGTTCAAAATGGTTGTGAACCCCTTTCCGAATTTCTTCCAACGTCTTTTCGAGTCTTTTTTGATAAGATATCTTCTTTGAGTGTGAAAAGTGTCTGAACTGAAATTCTATCAATAAAAATGCTCAATCGCTAATCTCCACACAAACGACACTTTGAAGCAAAAAGTGGGCATACGTGTATTTTTACCCTACACCAACTGATTGACTTCTTATTACGCCCACTTTATTGGGTAAAGGGATCCTTTTGATAATCGAGGGGGAGGTTTTAAATATAAATAAATACAAAAATTGACGTACAAATGTCAAATGGAAATTTATGCGGATTTCTATACGCTGATTACATGACAATGTTTGCGGAAAGTCAAGATAAATTATACAACTCGATAAGTAAATTGTATGAGAGATGCGACGAGAAAGATCTAAGAATTATTATTGCGAAATCTTGTCACGGGGATAGAAAAGTGTGAAAGGAAAGTAAACGCGATATACCTATATGTAACAATGAAATATTAGAGAAAGTAAACGTATTCTGCTTTAAAAGTGTATTTTCTTAAAGGACGTGATGTATTTTACGAGAGATATCGAACGACGATACACGAAAGATATCGAACAAAGATATACGAGTGATATCGAACAGTGACACACGAGAGATATCGAACAGTGGTACACGAGAGATATCGAACAGTGATACACGAGAGATATCGAACAGTGATACACGAGAGATATCGAACGGCGGTACACGAGAGATATCGAACAGCGATGCACGAGAGATATCGAACAGCGATACACGAGAGATATCGAACAGCGATACACGAGAGATATCGAACAGCGATACACGAGAGTTATCGAACAGCGATGCACGAGAGATATCGAACAGCAATACACGAGATGTATCGAACAGCGATACACGAGAGATATCGAACAGCGATACACGAGAGATATTGAACTGCGATACACGAGAGATATCGAACAGCGATACACGAGATATATCGAACAGCGATATGCAAGATATATTGAACAGCGATACACGAGAGGTATCGAACAGCGATACACGAGATATATCGAACAGCGATACACGAGAGATATCGAACATCGAAATACGAGATATATCGAACATCGATACACGAGAGATATCGGACAGCGATACACGAGAGATAGACAAACAGAGATAGACAATATCATAAAATATCCGTACTGTTAATCTAAGAAGGTTATCAAACGGTGAGTGGCGATAGGAAACAAATTCAATAACACACTAAAATATATATCACATACCGGAAAGTATTAAAATTTGTTAAAATCATAGGTCACAATATTATTTTAGTATCATTTTTGATGTACTCGTATAAATAGAGTCGAATAGATGCTGTAGAAATGCGTTGACTGAGAAGAATACACGGGGTGATAATGTGTGGTAGAAAATGGAATGAAGTGATTTGGGATGAGTGTGAATTTAAGGCTGATGTGTTAAGGAGGACGAAAGAGGACTCTGAGATAGTTTGGACATGTGGAACGAATGAATGAAGAAAGCCTGAGACAACAAATATGCAGTTCAAATGTGAGTGTAGAGGAAGACCAAGGAAAGCATGGTTTGATCAGGTGTATGATATTTTGAAAGAAGGAAAAGTAACACATCAGTAAACGCACCGGCCACACCCTTTACTTGATCCGATGGCACACCTGAAGTGAGACAGACGATCGAAGCACACATGCATTCTTTTTTTTTTGTCGTTTTATAAAGAATAGATATGACCGAAGTCATAGGTATCCTTATACCCCCGAATACTAAGTGAAAAAAATGGCTGTGTCATTCGAAGGGAGTAACACAGCGCGGGGTTCGAGCCGGCGACCTTTCGCATGTCGTATATTACCGCGCGCACATATACCTCACGCGTCTCCACAACATTAATCTATGAGTACGTCGTTTGACTAATAATATTGTAAACAAAATATGAAGATCTGGTTGGTTGGAAGAGATTGCCGCCTGGCAATAAGCCTGCCAGAATGTATTGCAATAAAAGTGTTAAATAAAATAAATAATAAGATTGTTGTTTATAGTTAAGGCATTAACGTTGTGGAGGTAACCGGTTATAACCCTACCGGCTTTCACCTCATCTTCAGGGGAGCGCAAACAAGACTAAATGCTGTTCGAACGGGTACCGATATACACGCTTCAACGGTTGGGGCTGAGGAATGAGGGAGGCATGGGACAATTTCGGCCAAGAGCGGAGAGATTTTTGGGAAATAACTGTTCAACAGATGTTCGGATCGGCAGACGTTTGATTGTAGAGGGGAATTTATTCGCGATTTTCACAAAATATATCTGATGTGGCCGATATGTGCTAATTATTATTAATATTATTTTTTCATTCAATGCGTAAATGTATTACGGAAGAATACCTAAAATCTGAACCCAGTATTTATTATATTTATAGAGATATTAAAGTTTTTAGAAGCAATGTGCACTTGTAACACATCACAGGACATGAAGGGTTAACTATGATATATATGACCGCGTGGTAATGCACTAGACTGCCGTGCGGAAGGTCACCTGTTCGAATACCACGCTGCGCTACTCCCCTCAAATGACACAGGCATTTTTTACCGCCTTGTATTCGGCAGTATAAAGACACATATGACTTCAGTCGTATCTTTTCTCATAAAAAATACAAAAAATAACATGCCGGTGTGCTCCAATCATCTCGTTTCGGTTCGCCAATGGGTACAGTATCGCTAAGTTTGCCCACCGATACTTGACCCTATGTTATCGGCTTATTCGCTTGAAAAAATAAACTCCACGGCATAACTTCTCTTTCCAGCTTGAATTAACGTTGGAGTGGTGAGGTGATCTTTGACTGTAAAGCCCAGCAACGATTTCATTAAAACGAGCTTCAATCTGGTTTGTATTAAAGGGCACTTTGATATATTTTTGATTGATTAGAAAACATTGCTTAATGGCTACAAAGCTTTCATGTTTCAGTATATACGAGTATAACGAAATTGTTGTAAAAATAGAAACTCAAGATCAAATTCGAGATCTTCGAAAAATATTACAAGGATTGGAGGTTCAAAATAAGATTAAGGTATACCAGACTATCGTTAGACCCGCGATTATGTATGGTTCAGAATGCTGGACTATGTACAGCTCCTACTCTAGGCAACTTGAAACAGAAGAAATGCGAATGCTTAGGTGGTCGGCAGGAGTATCACTAAAAGATAGAATTAAGTGCCAACGCATTCGTGGTAGGCTGTGGGTCACTGACATAAATAGTAAGCGGGAAGAGCGACAGCTGAGATGGTACGGGCATATAAGATGAAGACCACCAGACCATACGGTAAATCAGGCAATGTCTGTGGATCTTCCTCGACAGCCGTCCAGAAGAAGACCAAAGAACTCCTGAATAACTCAATGCTCCAAAATCCTGCAGAGAAACGGCCTAGATAAAAGCGACACCCAGAACCGAAGAACATACAACCTGAGAACGAGAAGAGCCGACCCCAACAGCCTACCTAGGCAATGAGTTGGAACAGTGCCATGAAGAAGAAGAAAAAAGAAGAAGAAAAACTGAGACCGTCTTCTCCTCCCGCAAAGATTAGGAAAAATTGGCGTCGATGCCCTTATTTATTTGTGGTTGCGTGATCGAGTGACGAAATGTGGTCAAATACCTCGACGTGCACTTTGATCAGCGACTGACGTGGAAAATCCACCTGAATATCATCAGGCAGAAAGGTCAAAAGGACATGGGGACTATCAGTTCAATATTCCACCAACGCGGTTTTCTTTCACCAAAAAATAAGGGCATCCTCTATAAAATCCCTATTCGTCCCATTTTGATGAATGCACGTTTGGGGTAATGTGAGCAGCACTGATCACCTGAACCTTCAACGAGTGCAGAACAAGGCATTCAAGATATCTTTCAACATCCATACAGAACGACTTCTCCCGACTTCACAGCGTGAAGAACTCCTACAACATCATATCCTCGCTTGGACCGTGAAGAAGCCTACAAGATCACAGCAATCCTCTAATCTCTGTCCTGGGGGCTTACGAGAGAAATTCCGACCTACCTCTCCGTCATGAGCACAGACTTTTGAAGCATCATCATCTGCTGCCTGACTAGTCCACCTACCGTATTAGCAGGAAGGACGAAGGTCTGGGTGAATGTGAAATTTTACGTTTTCCTTTTTTTTTTAATCAAAACGATTTTAATGAACTTTTATTTTTGAAACAACAAATGAATAATTATGCATACATTATTTGTCCATTTTGCGGTAGGCAGATATGATATACGAGTATCTCCACACTTATTATCATCATAACCATCACGCCATGTCCTGCCCCTATTGCGATAGGCCGATAGAACATATTTCCCTACATTCCATACTTTTTTATTTTTTATTTATTTATATTACACATGACAAGAAATATACATAATTTGGGAAAAAAACAACAGGTAATTTAATTCGGACACACAATTTTAATGGATCTGGGTTTGTTGACTTTAATTTGTCGTGTCCCCAGTAAACTAGGCTTTTGCCTATATCTCACTGAGGATACTGCCACACATATTTTGCTTTTCCTAGGTCCATACATGTTATCAACAATACTTTTCTAATATAAAAACTTTTTAACTATTCCTCCCTACACATTTGATTCACTTAGTCGTATCACGTTTTTCTAGTTCGTTCGTTCCTTATACTCGTACACTACTCGTATATATTATTTTTGCAAATCTTTATTATCCTCTATTCTTTCTACCTGATCAAACCGTCCCAATGCTTCTCACTCCTCCCCACTTTCTATCCCTCCTTTCTTAATCTTACTTAATGTATCCATCTCTTTCAGGTATATTTTATCCAATCACTCTTTACGCAATGAATAAAGATCATAACGAATATATTTTCTTTGTTTCAGGAACACCCTATGATCTTTTAAAATATAATCCAAGATGGCTATAAACAGTCCTGGATCATACGCGGCACAAATATCACCCAACACAGCAACACCAAAGAGTCCTCGCCACTTTGTCTTCCCGCAAAAAAGTCCATCAGTCGTTTCAAGTGGATCTTCGGGATACTACACGCCACAATCAGGATGCAGCTATGAACGAAGCCCAAGTGCCCTTTGTAAACCTCCAAAATCACCCAAGTTAATGAACCTCCGTAGTCCAAAAAGTCCTAGAAAGTTTAATTTCATCCACGAAAACAGTGAACCTGATATAAATGGAAGTATAACAAATAAGGAGGTGAACTATCAGTCAATAGTTCACATTAATTCTTCACCAGCATTTATGAAAACGGGAAGTCTCAAAGGGCATAGAGTTGTCACACCTCCAGTTCATATTCACACTAATCCAGGATACGTTTCACCAAGTCATGGTTCATCAAGGTACAGTTCCAACAACACTCTCAATAGAAGAAGTCCATACTCTTCTAATAACAACCTTTCTAACGAAGAGAATAATAAGAACAAGGACAGTGACAGAGAAAGCTGTAGATCTGTAGGACGGTGCAGGAAGTCTACGTCGGATTTAACTGACGAAACCAATGAGACAGCTATCACGAGGTCTACAAACTTAAGCAGACCATCGTCGCCAATGAGGAGGGGATCTATGAAGGGAGGTTTGGCCTATTTGGCAAGTAGGAGAGGTTCGAGGGATTCGGTAGTCTCCAGTTGTTCCAAGGAAGACATAGGTCCACTGAATTTTCAAAACACAGTACGAGGAAGACAGAGGAGGACTTCGAACTTCTTGGAGTTGCCAGGTAATATTATTATGTATTTAATTTCTTATATAGTAGCACATCGCACAGAATAAACATAAAATATTTAACACGTTTCTCTCTCCAAAAGAACAATGTTTTTGTTTTGATTTCTGTTGTTAACCATCTGAACTATTTAGACAATATTGTTAATTTCCCATACCACTATTGAACGAAGATGTCAGTATTTTTCTCTTGATTACATGATGTAACAAACATGACTGGTATGTCTTCACGAAGATCATCTTTAATAGATTATTCAACAAGATTGTTGAATGGCAACCTTAGCTCTAACAGAATTTCAAACTTTGATTTGTACATTAACTCTTCCCTTACGGTGCTAAAATTGAAACGCGCGCTCCGGTGTTGGGTAGTGAGTACGCGATCAAAAATTAGCGATTTTAAATCGGAAAAATAAGAACATTCATAGATAATCCCCTTAATTAATTATAATTGAAGTTAAAAATTATAATGATTGAGATTTATTTGCTGAAAACATTAAAAAACCATCTGGCAACGCTCACGGAACGGGCGTACGTCTAATATATTAGCAAGCCCAGAAGCAACTGCGGCACGGAGCAGTAGTGGCTTACGCTTGCGACGATTGAGACGATTGAGCTCCTCGCAATTCAGTGGAGTATGCAAGAGTGAGATGCGAATATAGTGTCGCGCTTCTCGCATACTCTTCACCTATCGTCAAGACACAAGGTCGAGGCACTCACAGCGTTTAAATGCGAATTTATTTCCGATCTTCACAAAATACCCACGATATAGTCGATAAACTCTGATTATTATTAATATTATTTTTTAAATCAATGCGTAAATATATAATGGAGGAATACCTAAAATCTTAACCTTGTATTTATAATATTTATAGAGATATTGATGGTTATTAGAAGCAACGTGTAGAAGATACCCAACACAGGGAAGGAAAGGTTAATGTCGCGTAATACTCGCTCTAATCAAAGCGTTTATCTCTTTGAAGTCAAATACAATAAGTACAGTTCCCTGACAATTATACACGATGGTTGTCATAATATTTTTAAGGTTTGTATCACTTTGATTTTTATAGACCGTGGTGATCCCGAGGGCGCCACTCTTTTAACAGAGGATTATGGTATAATAAAACCATAGTTTCATTCTTCGAGACAATTGACTCAATTATTTTTTTTTTCATTCCCATCGCAGAGCATTGAAAATTAATTGTAACATCCATCAATTCATTGCTTTTGGATATCATTTCGTAAAGTTTTAGCACCCATCTTGCGCTCACTTTATTCATGTTGAGTTAATTCTACCAAATTCAAAACACTTGGTTTTAAAAAGCTCACACCTTGCTGCTATTTGTTTTGATTTAAGTCTTTTATCTTGAAACACTTGTTCTTGCACTAATGTAACTATTTCTAGAGTGAATTATGCTGCTGGTCTGATTTGATAAGGATCAGTTTCAATCTGCTGAAGTCAAACTGTTTAGCCCAGGGGTCTCCAAACTTTTTAGCCTAAGGGCCACACTGACTCCTCCACTAAGTCCCAAGGGCCAAGACCTAGCTAGCTCATCATACCAACTTACTGTAGTTTTGAATTACGCGTAAATTTGCATATTGGGACTAGCCGGCGAGTGAGACATATATATTGTATGATATACTTCCATTGTAAATTTTACAATGTAATCAAAATAAACTATGACGGGCCGGATTGGTGGTGCTCGCAGACCGGTGTTGGCCCGCGGGCCGTAGTTTGGAGAACCCTGGTTTAGTCCAATATTTCACTGTGGAATATGACGTAAAATATTCTTTATATATTGCATCTAAACGTGTTTTCATTTCTGATAGGCTGATCCCATCTTTTGAAAGAAACTTGATATTATCATTCAATTTTCACTATTTTAGTACATAATAAAATAGTGCGTCATCTATCGGATCTAGTTGACATTCTACTGAGAGTGGAGGTATCAAATTTCAACTGTAACATCGCCTAATCATGTGTAGGCGTGGCCGGTGTGGTTTCGGTCCATACACGCTCTATCTTGTTAAGGCCGGCAATATTTAGACTTTACTATATCTAAACAAGGAGAGAAAAAATATTATAACTGCTTAATCATAACTTAAAGTATGTATAATATTTATAGTTAAGGCATTAACATTGTGGAGGTTTAAAGACATTGTAATTTTTTTTATCAAACTCTGTTTATTCCACTTTTTATAACGGTATAACCCTACCGGTTTCAAGGCTTTCACCTCATCATCGGGGGAGCACAAACGAGACTGAATTATGTTCGAACTGGTACCGACTACACGCTTCTAACGGTAAACATTCGGGTTGGGGACTGTGGGTAGACGGAGGGAGGAGATAACCTACCTTAGCGAGTAGCGGCGAGATTCTTGGAATATATGTGTTTTCTAGATGTTCACCCAGATTTATTCTAGAATGGCTTATCATTGTCAACGTGAAAACCATACATTTTCTATCGATAATGCCAAATTCTTACATATCAGAAGTAACGGAAATAAATTGGATGCCCTATTTCTAAGTCAGTGCACCGTTTTATTTGTGCTCCCCTGATGATGAGGTGAAAGCCTTGAAACCGGTAGGGTTATACCGTTACAAAAAGTGGAATAAACAGTGTTTGATAAAAAAAAATTACAATTAACGTACGTATGATATGTATGTATTCACAATTAATGAATTCTCTGTAACCATAAAATTTTAAGGGTGTTTTTTTATTGGTCTCTACTTTGCGTCTTTCCATTAAAACGACGTTAATTGTAAATGTTGAAGGAAAACAAAAAAGTTGTCAAAAACGTAACGTTCAGGGTACCGTAGATATTCTTCCATGTAGAAACGTAGCACTTAAGGTAACCCCCCATTCAGAATGGAAGCTAATACGTTAGATGTTCCCCTGCGGCACTCCGGCTGACATAATTTATCTTCGTCCTCCAGACATCACGTTTCCACTTCCGCAATTTCCAACCAAATGTAATTGAAAGCATCTTTCATTGACAAATCAACGTCATCATCAAGTCATGTTATTGGAGTCTTGGGAAATCGCGTGTCATCGATAGAGTGACGGGGAAACTCTTGTCATACGAGTTTCAACAGTCTTGTATGCACGATTGAGTCATGGACAGTCAAAACATTTGCTAAACTTTTTTAATTTTATAACTTGTTTATCTGGTGTTAATTTTTTTTTATATTTAACCTGGCGAGTTTATTACCATGTGGCAATCTCTTCCAACCCACCAAAAAAAATTATGGACCCTAAGTGAAAATCAGACTGGAAACCCATTTAAAATAAAATTGGGTTCCAGCGAGGATCGAACCCGCATCCTCCGGATCGGCAGACTAGCGTCTTACCACCAGGCCACGGAGGTCATCATTTTGCTATTTCTAATCAAATAAATTCATCCTGGGGGGTCGTCTTCCTTTTCCTTCCACATTTTCCTATTTGTTTCACTTCAATTAACCCTGTTTCCCTTTTTTGCTTTATGATCTTGTTAACTGCTCCCTTAATCACACCACATTCTCTTATTATATCTCGCTGTGATATTTAAGTGTATTTATTTAATGTAACAATATTTTGCTTTATGATCTTGTACACTGCTCCCTTAATCACACCACATTCTCTTATTATATCTCGCTGTGATATTCAAGTGCATTTATTTAATGTAACAATATTTTGCTTTATGATCTTGTTAACTGCTCCCTTAATCACACCACATTCTCTTATTATATCTCGCTGTGATATTCAAGTGTAGTTATTTAATGTAACAATATTTTGCTTTATGATCTTGTACACTGCTCCCTTAATCACACCACATTCTCTTATTATATCTCGCTGTGATATTCAAGTGCATTTATTTAATGTAACAATATTTTGCTTTATGATCTTGTTAACTGCTCCCTTAATCACACCACATTCTCTTATTATATCTCGCTGTGATATTCAAGTGTAGTTATTTAATGTAACAATATTTTGCTTTATGATCTTGTACACTGCTCACTTAATCACACCACATTCTCTTATTATATCTCGCTGTGATATTCAAGTGCATTTATTTAATGTAACAATATTTTGCTTTATGATCTTGTTAACTGCTCCCTTAATCACACCACATTCTCTTATTATATCTCGCTGTGATATTCAAGTGTATTTATTTAATGTAACAATATTTTGCTTTATGATCTTGTTAACTGCTCCCTTAATCACACCACATTCTCTTATTATATCTCGCTGTGATATTCAAGTGTAGTTATTTAATGTAACAATATTTTGCTTTATGATCTTGTACACTGCTCCCTTAATCACACCACATTCTCTTATTATATCTCGCTGTGATATTCAAGTGTATTTATTTAATGTAACAATATTTTGCTTTATGATCTTGTTAACTGCTCCCTTAATCACACCACATTCTCTTATTATATATCGCTGTGATATTCAAGTGTAGTTATTTAATGTAACAATATTTTGCTTTATGATCTTGCTAACTGCTCCCTTAATCACACCACATTCTCTTATTATATATCGCTGTGATATTCAAGTGTAGTTATTTAATGTAACAATATTTTGCTTTATGATCTTGTTAACTGCTCCCTTAATCACACCACATTCTCTTATTATATCTCGCTGTGATATTCAAGTGTATTTATTTAATGTAACAATATTTTGCTTTATGATCTTGTTAACTGCTCCCTTAATCACACCACATTCTCTTATTATATATCGCTGTGATATTCAAGTGTAGTTATTTAATGCTACAATATTTTGCTTTATGATCTTGTTAACTGCTCCCTTAATCACACCACATTCTCTTATTATATATCGCTGTGATATTCAAGTGTAGTTATTTAATGTAACAATATTTTGCTTTATGATCTTGCTAACTGCTCCCTTAATCACACCACATTCTCTTATTATATATCGCTGTGATATTCAAGTGTAGTTATTTAATGTAACAATATTTTGCTTTATGATCTTGCTAACTGCTCCCTTAATCACACCACATTCTCTTATTATATCTCGCTGTGATATTCAAGTGTATTTATTTAATGTAACAATATTTTGCTTTATGATCTTGTTAACTGCTCCCTTAATCACACCACATTCTCTTATTATATATCGCTGTGATATTCAAGTGTAGTTATTTAATGTAACAATATTTTGCTTTATGATCTTGCTAACTGCTCCCTTAATCACACCACATTCTCTTATTATATATCGCTGTGATATTCAAGTGTAGTTATTTAATGTAACAATATTTTGCTTTATGATCTTGTTAACTGCTCCCTTAATCACACCACATTCTCTTATTATATCTCGCTGTGATATTTAAGTGTAGCTATGTAACAATATTTTTATGTTACGAGTTTCATGGACAGTGAACTAACGCCTCCATTCTCGAAGAGATGAGAATCTTCGATAGATTGTCGACAATATGCCGACAGTATAAATACTATCTAGAAATGTTGAGTCACTATTTAGTATAAATACTGCCTGAAAATGTGCTAAGTCTACGAATTCCATGGACAGCAAGGCGAGCTAATGCCTCCATTATCGAAGAATTGAGAATCACCGATAGATTGTCAACAATATGCCGACAGTATAAATACTACCTAGAAATGTTGAGTCACTATTTAGTATAAATACTGCCTGAAAATGCTGTGTCTACGAATTCCATAGACAGCAAGACGAGCCAATGCCTCCATTATCGAAGAATTGAGAATCACCGATAGATTGTCGACAATATGCCGACAGTATAAATACTACCTAGAAATGTTGAGTCACTATTTAGTATAAATACTGCCTGAAAATGCTGTGTCTACGAATTCCATAGACAGCAAGACGAGCCAATGCCTCCATTATCAAAGAATCGAGAATCACCGATAGATTGTCGACAATATGCCGACAGTATAAATACTACCTAGAAATGTTGAGTCACTATTTAGTATAAATACTGCCTGAAAATGCTGTGTCTACGAATTCCATAGACAGCAAGACGAGCCAATGCCTCCATTATCGAAGAATTGAGAATCACCGATAGATTGTCGGCAATATGCCGACAGTATAAAGACTACCTAGAAATGTTGAGTCACTATTTAGTATAAATACTGCCAGAAAATGCTGAGTCTACGAATTCCATAGACAGCAAGACGAGCTAATGCCTCCATTATCGAAGAATTGAGAATCACCGATAGATTGTCGACAATATGCCGACAGTATAAATACTACCTAGAAATGTTGAGTCACTATTTAGTATAAATACTGCCAGAAAATGCTGAGTCTACGAATTCCATAGACAGCAAGACGAGCTAATGCCTCCATTATCGAAGAATTGAAGATCACCGACAGATTATCAACAATATGCCTTCAACGAGTCCTCCGATTCTTTGGGCACATTGCTCGTGGTCAATGTGACAATTTGGAGAGGTTTGTGGAGGCGTGGAAGAACAACGCACAAGAGGAAGAATCCAAATGCGTTAGATTTACCAAGTGAGAGACGCAACTGCACTACCCTTAACAATCGCCTTTCGAGCCGCGCAATGCATAGATGAATAGACAGGAGTCCTTAGAGGGTGTCATAGGATTCATGATGCTCAGTCATGTGCTGTACGACAGGATGATGATGATGCCTCAGGCTAGCGACCAAGTTGTGGAAGGATGACACATACGAGTAAGAGTCCTAATGCGTTGGACTGACTACCATAACATAAGTGAGACCGGCGACAGGACTACCCTTAACAATTGCCCTTCGAGCCACGGAGTGCACGGATGGAGGGAAAGGAGTCGTCAGAAACTATCATGGGGTTCACGATATTCAGCCATAAGTTATAGGACAAGATGATGATGGACATATTATTTTCGTTTCTTCGTAGGGGTATCCATTCAGCCTTTCCAGTTCACCGCTCCTCTTTATTTACGTCGTCCTTTACTGTCCATGCAGTGAGACTCTGGAATCAGTTACAAACCAATATAAGGCTCGCTCCGTCCTTGGCATACTTTAAGAAGCGACTGAAAAAACTCTTAATTTCTAGTCAGTAAAATAACGTTGTTTTATTCCTGATTTTTCTTTTCCTTTCCTCTCCACCATCCTTTCCTTTCCTTTTGATTGAAGATATCTCACTTTATATGAAAAATAATGTTCGGGTGATTGTCCGTCTTTGTGGGGTTTGTGGGCATGTTCTCACGTATATTTTTATGGATTTCGTGGGGATGGATAGTCATTTGAATGATTTATGCGACCACGTAACTTGCTTCATTTACTTTGTCTGGTTGGTTGAAAGAGATTGCCGCCTGGCAATAAGCCCGCCAGATTGTATTGCAATAAAAGTGTTAAATAAATAAATATCCATGGCTCAAGTCTATCACAAAAGTTCACTTATTATATTATTAATGAAAACCGAGTTCGCAATTCTTGTGCACGGCATCGATGAGAGGTGCACGGACGTTCACCAACACGCTGCCTCACTGCATCAATCTTTTCTGGCGTACGTTGGCTACATTGTTGCCCAGACTTTCCTTTATCTCCTAGTGTATGTAAATTTTCAAAATTATTCATTACACGCTGAATGGTTGACTTGCTTAACACATGATTTAAACCAAAAAAAAAAACACGCAATTTTCTTCGCGTATTCACAATTGAACAATTATTTAAATAAAATGTTTTAATAACTTCAACACGTTGTTGCGGAGTTAGATGCTCCATAATAAATTCTTATCGACCACTCTATACGATTGTCAAATATAAAATGACAAATAACAGCCAAATCAAAATGGCGGCGAAATAAAATTGGCCTGGAACATAAAACGCACCCTGTTTATGCATTTATCTCGTCATGCACAATCTTCTAATAATTATGCTTCTCACTTTCCTTTCTTTTATAATTTAGTTTATTTGATCCAGCCACGCTTTCTTCGCTCATATATTTTCTACAGACCCCGCCTTCACAATTAGTTATCAAGGAATTGATAGCTCAATGGCATATGTAGCCAATCAAATCTGAAAATATGGAATTTGGAAATGTTTTTTTCTTGTGGAACTAAGGTTTAGACGGAACGACATGTTCAATTCCATCATAGTACGATATTTTAACTTTTTTCTCAAGAGACCAATGATGTTTCCATTAACGTAGCATGTTAACAAGTTTCGTATTTCTCGTATACATTCCGTACGCTTACTTCAATCTAAATGTACTTAATGTATATAATTATGAAGGTTATAGTTTAGCGCATGTTTTAGACGATTTATTACCTAAATTTATTTTGAATATGGAACAAAAAACGTTATTATTTTGGTGCTTGTTCTTTTACACAACCACAGAAGAAAAAATGTAACAAATTAAGTTTAAAAAAAATGTACAGTGTATGGCGATGACGCAATAAGTGATAGTTTGTGTCGAATGTGGTTTCAAAAATTACTTAATGGTGATGGTACAGATGATGACCAATTCAAGCCTTGATCGGGATAAATCAGCATTCTACGATACGAGAGATTGCAACGATACTCGCACTGAAATCACTGAAAACTATCCTTCACTAGAATTTGGTAAATTTTTGTGTTTGAATTTGATCTGAAAATGTGAAATTACTTTTCGGATAACCCCAATATATTGAGGACTTTGACAAGTTTAATACAGGCAACATTATAGTAATTTGTCCCTCTCATGAAGTTGGTACATTAAGGTAATTATTGACTATAAAGCCTTATTTAAGCTTTACGTCCCTCTCTCATGATAATCGTAAAGGATCGACCCTCTCAACCCTTCAACGCTATTTTATTGGCACAATTTATTTTCCATCAGTCATCTCCCTAAAGATGACAACTTATAGTATTTTCAGTTCAAGGGTAGAAAGGGGAAGACAGATATTTGAAAAGGTTTAAATCCTCAAATTGATTTCGTAATAGACTTAATTCAAACAGCTACTTGAAAATATTACATAAAACGTGTTTCTCCATAGCTACAATTTCCTTGTCCCTTTTCACTTTACTTCTTATATCCCAGTATTTTGTGACATTCCTTTGTCGTATCCCTTCAATATATCCGAATTAGTGTTTCGGACACATTAAACAGTATGTCCGGGAGACAATATTGTCTTCAACCCCTGTAAACGACCCTTTGGATTTGGAACCTCTGGAGTAGGCACGGAACTTGCGATTCGTTACTGCGAAAATGTTACAAAAGGTTGAAAAAATATATTTTTTTAATTATGCGTATGTCCAAACCATATTTGCATGCTCTTCTTCATCTTACTTAACACATCAGCCTTAAGTTCACATTCATTCCTTATTACTTAATTCTGTATTCTGTCATACATTGTAATTCCATGTATTCCTCTCAATGTACACATCTCTAGAGCATTTACTCGGTTCTTCAAAGTCTTTTTCCGCGTCCACGTTTCACTCCCATATATCAAAGTTTCATCCATGTCCACGTTTCAGTCTCATATATCATAGTTTCATCCATATCCACGTTTCACTCTCATATATCAAAGTTTCATCCATGTCCATGTTTCACTCTCATATATCATAGTTTCATCCATATCCACGTTTCACTCTCATATCAAAGTTTCATCCATGTCCACGTTTCAGTCTCATATATCATAGTTTCATCCATATCCACGTTTCACTCTCATATATCAAAGTTTCATCCATGTCCATGTTTCACTCTCATATATCATAGTTTCATCCATATCCACGTTTCACTCTCATATCAAAGTTTCATCCATGTCCACGTTTCACTCTCATATATCAAAGTTTCATCCATGTCACGTTTTACTCCCATATATCAAAGTTTTATCCACGTCCACGTTTCACTCCCATATATCAGTTTCATCCAAGTCCACGTTTCACTCTCATATATCAAAGTTTTATCCACGTCCATGTTTCACTCCCATATATCAAAGTTTTATCCATGTCCACGTTTCACTTCCATACAATCTCGGATCTTTTCAATTTTGGACTATGCGGACGTCTGTTATTTGGATATTATAGAGAAACAGCTGGACAAATTACAGCGTCTTCAAAATATTTATTTAAGATTATTTTTTTAAACTGAAAAAGTTCGAACATCACTTCATATCAGAAGGCACTGGACTGGTTGAACTTGAGACATAGACGCCAAATTCACATACTGTCACTATTGTATAATATCCTTAACTGTCCCGTCACTCTTTCTTATCTCGCCGATAATGTTTCCGATCAGCGTCTTTCCGATCATGGGCTAGCGCTATGCTCAAACAGAGATTGTCTGTTGGCCTTTTCAGTTCACCGCTCTTCTTTTTTTACGCCGTCCTTTACTGTCCGTGCAGTGATACTCTGGAATCAGTTACAAACCAATGCTAGACTCGCTCCGTGCTTGGCATGCTTTAAGAAGCGACTGAAAACACCCTTAACTTCTAGTCAGTAATACAACGTGCTTAATTCCTAATTTTCCTTTCCTCTTCTCCATCCCTTCCTTTTCCTTTGATTGATGATATTTGATTTCCCTTTCACTTTTTCTATGTATATTGTCAATTAATTTCATTAAGATATTTATTACGACCATGTAACTTCTTTTATTTGACTTTGTTTGGTTGGTTGGAAGAGATTACCACCTGGCAATACACCCGCCAGATTGTAATCGTAACCGCCAGGCGGCAATCTCTTCCAACCAACCAGACAAAAGTAAATGAAACAAGTTACGTGGTCGCATAAATCATTCAAATGACTATCCATCCCTACGAAATCCAAAAACATATACGTGAGCACATGCCCACGAACCCCACAAAGACGGACAATCACCCGAACATTATTTTTCATATAAAGTGAGATATCGTCAATCAAAAGGAAAGGAAGGGAGGAAAAGAAAAAGATATTCAGGAATGAAACACGTTATTTTACTGACTAGAAATTAAGAGTTTTTTCAGTCGCTTCTTAAAACATGTCAAGGACGGAACGAGTCTTATATTGGTTTGTAACTGATTCCAGATATGTACAATGCAATGGTTTAAAAAAATCCCTAATGATGATTTGATGATGACTAAACCAAAGTTTTGATTGAAAAAACCAACGTTTTACAATACGAGAGATTACTTAAAATATCAAAAGCCACCGGCCACAAGTATTTATTTGGTGCAATTTTGAGTTTGAATTTTATCTAAAAATACACAATTACTTTCCGGATTATCCAATATTTCACGAGTTTCGCAATATTTACCAAATTATATTATACGAAACACATCCTCAAATGTGGTATTAAAAGGTCGTTTTGGAAACGCCACATTGGAAAATATTAAATATAATTAGAACACTTTGGTGTATTGCGGTGTTTTCAGGTGCGCCCTGGGATACTCCCTACTGAAAGTGCTTTGCGCCCATTGTATGGCTGATTTCAGGAATACAGGATTACGATATTTTGTTTATTAACACTTGCCACACTGTGATGGATAGTGAGTGACCAGGACTTATATTTTATTTGATTATTCGACGTTTTAATACATAATAAAATGATTTTTATAGCTAATTACAAAAAATAACCTAGCAGATTTTGCATTATTTTAATTTAAAACATAAATTTTTCACTGGACGCTTAGCTTTCAGCACCGTAGCTGGCGGATTTTTTTAGCACAGTAAGGCAAGTGTTAATTAATTAACATATTCAACACAAGACAAAACGCTTATATCAGCCGTCTCACTAGACTCATTGCCTAGGCGTCTTACACCCGCCAGATTCATACATTACAATCCAATAAATCCGAACTGCAGCTAATGTCAACATTAATTATATTTATTTATTTACAATTATTTATGACAATATTAGTCTCTCATCGACCATCAAATGTAGTTAAAATTATTAAATTCATATTAGCATTTAGATCGCACATAAATACAAAATCAGAGTGTTAAAAAACACTAAGAATTAAAATGACACACACACAAAATATCAGGAAGGAGTACGTACGAGGGTCATCCAGAAAGTAAGGTTACAACATTTATGTAGGATCGAAAAATGCTTGTATTTAATTAAAATTCACAGGATACTTCACAAATATATTAAACTATTTTTCAACGTAATCGCCGTTGAGATCGAGACATTTCTGTAGTCGGGGCACCAGCTTTTGTATGCCAGTGTCATAGACCTCGGCCGCCAGCTCTTTCAGCTACTTCTTCACAGCTTCCTCGACCTCCTGATCGTTGAAAAATTATTGGGGTGTAGTGATACACCCACGTCTTATCCTTCGTCACGATGGAGTCCAGAAAAGCTTCTCCCCCCTGTGCAAAACGATTTAAAATTTACGCGCGGCGGTCACACGATTTTGACGGTGCTCCGGTATGAGCATTCTGGGCACCCATCTCGCACACAACTTCTTGTAACCAAGTTTTTTTGACACAAAACTACCAAGGAGACTTTGTGAAATGTCAGGAAATTCTTCGTAAAGGTCGTTAAGCGCCACACAGCGGTCATTTTGCACTTGTTCTCACATTTTTTGCACAAATTCGTCAGAAATCACTGCCTTGCCTCGTCGTGAGTATCAGTATGGCCTTCTCTGAACAACCTAACCCACTTCGTGACATCTTGTCGACTCATCACATCACTACCATAAACTTCCACTAGTTTCCGATGGATATTCACGGCGGTATTGTTCTGAAAAGTCAAAAAACGGATGACCGCGCGAGTCTCGCACGGACGAAAGGTGGCGGAAACCCGCGACGACCTCTCCATCGGAAGAATTTACTGTGACTGAACAAAATGGCCGACAAACACGCGGGAGCAAACAAACTGAACGTTAGGATCCCCCCTACACGTCAGGTGCACCAACTTTGAACCAAAAAAATTTCCCCGGCCTCAGGAGCCCTTGTAACCTTAGTTTCTGGATGACCCTCGTACATGCATTCTACCTTCAAAACATATATGTTAAAACGACCATGAGACAGGCCAGGGCTCAACAGGTCCAAAGCCGTAACATACAATTAATAAAAACATAAATATATTCATACAATCTGTCTGGAGTGATGAAGTGTGATGAGTTTGATTTCGCGTAATTAATTATGTATTTAGCATATGCAATTGAGTGTCACTGTTTGTCAGGTTGATGTCAATGTGCAACGGGGTTTTACATAACCAAAAAATCGGAAAAAGTATCGATTAATTTTTTCATGCTACATTTCCTCAGTTAGATACAGGTAAAAGCCTAGTTTACTGGGTACACGACAAATAGAAGGCAACAAACCCAGATCCAATAAAATTGTGTGTCCAAATTAAATTACCTGTTGTTTTGTCATGTGTAAAATATATAAATAAAAAATAAATAAAATAAAATTCCCTCACTCAATCAACATACATAAAAACATTTTAAAATTTCCATATATTTTTTTAAAGATTAGCAAAGTTTGAGAAAAAAATCATGGATAAAATAAAAAATCAATATGAATCACATCGTGGCGCCATTTTTTTTTTTTAACCTGGCGAGTTTATTGCCATGAGGCAATCTCTTCCAACCAACCAGAAAGATGTTTTAATAGGCCCTAAGTGAAAACCAGACTGGAATCCTATTTAAAAATCTGGGTTCCAGCGGGGATCGAACCCGCAACCTCCGGATTGGCAGACAAGTGTCTTACCACCAGGCCACGGAGGTCGTCATGCCATATGTATGGTTCAAATAAACAAAACGCTTCCTTAGATAACTTTTAAATGTACTAAAACTGTATTCAAATATGTCTGCGACTTTAGCATATTCATTACCCAATCGATGCAATCGGGGTACGGGAGAATTCCAGTAATAGTTAGCTCTCAACTCTTGCACCGGAATATATCCTGAATTCCTTTTCAGAGGAATTTAGAAGTTATTCAATTCTGATAACATAACATAGAACAGTGATAACATAACATAGAACAAAGTAATTTAGAAGTTAATCAATTCTGATAACATAACATAGAACAGTCCATTTACTATTTTGAAAAACAAGATCGAATCAGACATTAAGTTCAGAAATACTTGTTAAAGTTCGATAAGAAAAATATATAGTGTACGAGGGTGGTCCCAGAAGCACCCGACCTGACGTATAGATGGCGGTTGTTGCTTTAAAAAATACTATGGTAGAAAACACTAAACTTATAAAGCTTAAGTTTCAAGTTTTAAGACGCTACGTTGTTTAGTATTTGTTTGGCAGCCATCAATAGTGAACGCTCTCAGTGAATTTGTTAACATGGAAAAAATTGGCCATCGTTATGTGATACAATACTTTCATTTGAAAGGTCTAAGTCCAACCAATATCAAAGCCGAGCTAGATTCTACTCTGGAGGAGTCTGCTCTTTCGTTTACAACAGTAAAATATTGGGTGGCAGAGTTTAAACGAGGCCGTACGAGCTGCCAAGACGAACATATCAGTGGTCGACCAAATGAGGTGACCACGCCAGAAATGGTAAAGAAAATCCACAAAATGGTATAGGATGATGAGTTAGCAGACATGGTAGGCAATTTAAAAAGTGATGTACATCACATGTTGACTTAAAATTTGGACATGAGAAAGCTGTGCACAAGATGGGTGCCACGTTTGCTCACAATGGAACAAAAACAGCGTCGTGAGGATGTTTCAATCGAGTGTTTGGCGATGTTTCACAGCAATAAAGCCGAGTTTTTGCGTCGATTCACAACCATGGATGAAACATGGGTACATCACTTCACACCTGAGACGAAGGAACAGTCTTTCTTTGTTAGGTCGGGTACTTTTGGGACTACCCTCGTACATTATTATTTCTAAGACCGAGCTGTTAGTTGATGTGACGTAAAAAAATGTGTTGCACCCTCTCTAGAGCGTTCGAGGGAATGACAAAACTATTTCGTTGAAACGCTCTCCGTTACCTTGTAAGTAAGATAACCTCCGTGGTTTGATAAATAAGACAAACTCCGTAGTCTATTTAATACGATTTCTACTTGAAAGTTTCGAATTCGATTCCCGATGGTATCCAAAAAATAAAGGGTCCCAGTCTGGTCAAAGAGTTTTTTTTTACAAAAGAACGCGATGGACTTGAAAGTGCTTTCGAGTTAGACTTGATACTTGTGCGATTGTTGTTTGTTACATTTTGTTGTTGCGAGTCTTGTTGCTTGAAAGTGCTTTTGAGTTAGACTTGATACTTGTGCAAGTGTTGTTTGTTACCTTTTGTTGTTGCGAGTGTTATTGCTTTAAGCTGTTTTCGAGTTAGACTTGATACTTGTGCGATTGTCGTTTGTTACATTTTGTTGTTGCTTGAAAGTGCTTTCGAGCTAGATTTGATACTTGTGCGAGTGTTGTTACATTTTCCAGTGTATATTACCAACACGTGCGATGACGAACCGTATACTCCGTTCTTATTTAGAGGCTCATTTTATTTGACTGTAGACAATATTGTATCTGTCCAAATCACTATACATAATGTAAAAGGGCACCATACGGGTGGAAAAAATTAAAACACCCAAAACAAAGAAACCGTTGTAGATCTTCTGAAATGTGATAGTAACACATTCGGATTTAAGTTTGGTATAGTGTATTGTATAGTGTTTATAAAATATCATTAATTTTGATAAGATAAAAAGAGATTGGATAAAAAGTGTTGTCAATAGGGCTTCCTGAAACTGCACACTCCATCTAAATATCTAATACTAGTAGGCAAACACTTCAACGCAAATGTTGTTTCATTTGTTTAATGTAGTATAGATACAGAGAAAAAGAATGTTTTAGCTTTTTAAATATAATTCAGTTAGTTTGTTGAGAGTGGATTGGAGGACAAGAGGACCGCTGGTCTTTAAAATGGTTTCGAGAAAGGGTAGACACTTCTCTCTGACCTTTGTCACATTTTATATGATTCTACTTTCGTTTATAACATTTTCAACACCGCAATGGAAGTCTCGATGTTCATTGCGGAGTGTTTCGCAATAAAAAAGCCTTACTCCAAATGTAAGAACAAAATATTTATAGTAAAGTTGTTCGTTCGGAGTGGCTGAATGTCATTAAAAACTTATTAGGCATAGTACTTTTCCACTTAACAGATACAGACAGTATCATCGCCTCCATTAAACATATATTCGGTTAAAAAGGACATTTCAGATATAACTATAGCCTAGAATTGGGATTAAACGTAACGAAGAGAATTGGGATTAAACGTAACGAAAAGAATTGGGACTAAACGTAACGAAAATAATTGGGATTAAACGTAACGAAAATACTGATTCTCTTGCAAAACTTCATGTCACTCCAACTTCGATCTTGAACCGTTCTGGATAGAAAAAAAACGAAAACATACTTTCATGATCTTTTTTTTTAAATTCGTGCTTGAAACCTTTATTAGCAGCAGAACCTTATTTTTCGTACAACACTTAGATATAATATACACATTTCAAGTTTTGTTTAATTAGATAGAGTGGTTTCAGGAAGTAATGATGTTCTTATTCTGTATTTATCAGGGGTATAATTAGGTGTTTTAGCGCCAGGGTAGGAAAATAAATGCAGCCCTTACATAATACAATTCTCATGTCTTTGATAGAAAATTGAACATGTAATAAGGTATTTATGGACAAATGTATGTATAATACTTATTAATTTCAGCGTCTTTCCAATCATGGATTAGCGCTACGCTCAAACAGAGATTGTCTATTGGCTTTTCCAGTTCACCGCTCCTCTTTCTTTACGTCGTCCTTTACTGTCCATGCAGTGAGACTCTGGAATCAGTTGCAAACTAATATAAGACTCGCTCCGTCCTTGGCATGCCTTAAGAAAAAAAACTCTTCATTTCTAGTCAGTAAAATAACGTGTTTCATTCCTGATTTTTATTTTCCCTTTTCTCTCCACCATCCCTTCCTTTTCTTTTGATTGATGATATCTCACTTTATATGAAAAATAATGTTCGGGTGATTGTCCGTCTTTGTGGGGTTCGTGGGTATATGCTCACGTATGTGTTTATGAATTTCGTGGGGATGGATAGTCATTTAAATTATTTATGCGACCATGTAACTTGCTTAATTTATTTTTGTCTGGTTGGTTGGAAGAGATTGCCGTATTTGCAATAAAAGTGTTAAATAAATAAATAAATTGTTAGTTTTTAAATTCGCAAATTTTTACAATTTCACTATCGTAATTAATTTCGAGTATTTTATTGATGAAATACCTTCGCTAGTTTTTATTTCATTGTTGGTCTTAGCTATAATAGTTGTTTTTAATTTTTTGAATATGCTAAATTTACATTCAGCTGAAGTTACTGAAACTGTAAAAGCTGGAAAATATTCGCAACATAATTTCCATGTTTATTTATACTCGTATAATGTTCAATTTATGATAATGTTGAGAAATTCTAGAGAATAAGCGTTTGATCCAGATTTACGAATAGTTATTGGAATTTGAAACTCTCAATATCAACGAAGTTCAAGTTCCGCACCCCAATTTGGGATGCGCCCGGGGCTGATGCCCCTCTCACCCGCCCATTATGTGGGTTAGGCCAAACCCTGCTGTTTGTATGTGGGCTAGGCTAAAATAGAATTCATCCATCATTGCTGACCACACTGTATCAACTCCCTGTACTGGGCGTACCGGAACAGGCTATTTATTCATATTTTGATGTCTATTATTCACTAGAGGTATTGCTGACAAAAGGCAGCAGCCTTTAAAGATGGTCTCGGGATTTTCCTCAACCAAACATATTTATTTATCGAGTAAGGTGCTTATTAAGTTGTTATAATGCAGATGAATACTTATTTATTTAATTTACAATACAACACTAATTTTACAGAACATAATTTAATTAAAAATTACTACCATCATATTAATTTTACGTACTTAAAACTACTGTCATTAAACTAATTTAATGTACTCGTATGTACTTAAAATAACTGCCATCAAATAAATTTTAAGTACTTAAAATAACTACCATCAGATTAATTTTATGTACTTGAAATTACTGTCATCACTTTAATTTCATGTGCTTATAATTGTTGCCATCAAATTAATTTTATGTAATTAAAATTAAATTACTGCCATCAAATTAATTTTACGTTCTTAAAATTACTGTGATCAAATTAATGTCATGTATGATATTTCTAATTTGATGCCATCAAATAAATTGTATGAACTTAATTATTTTTTTTACATACATACATACTGTCCCGCTATTTCCCTGTCAGGGTAGGTTGAAAGGACAGAGTGCCAAACTTTACAATGTTAATACATATATTTCACTTAATCCAGATCCATAAAACTTCTAAAATTTTATTATACATGACGATTAGTCACCGAGTGAGTCTTCTAGCAAACAGACGTGTTGGTTAATTTACAAGATAACGAAAGTTTTAATGACAGCTGTGTATAAAAGGGAGCCTTTGTGGACCCCATCGAGCAAAATTATACAAAAATGTACCTGTAATAAAATTACTTTGGAATAAAGTTGCACAGAAAGTAAATAAAGATAAGGTAAGTTGTAATGAAATTGGTTAGTTTTGAGAGTGATATCGTGTGTTGACTCAACCGCTGCTAACTGTTAAATGAATTTGTGCGTAGCACTTTGGTGTGGCCATGCATGAAGTCACCTAGTATATGAGTCACGTAAAACCTAGCTTAGCACCTAACGAAGCACTTTGGTGGGGCATCGGTCTTAGACTATGATCTATTGTTGGCTATACTTACAAATTTTTCAGATACTCTTAGAATAAAGATTTTTGACCTTACATTATTTTATATCAATTACAAATTTGAATATCGTTCGTTTTTCAATAGTCCGGAACTTACTCAGTTTGTCATGCTACACGTTCCTTGTAGGCCCACTCAGAAAAAGGTTTTTTCCATAGTTTAGTGGTTGTAACTTATTATTTGTACAACGCTTGCATAACAAGACTACGTATATTGGCTAGTCAATATGGGCATTGTATGGATTTTCATATGATTTTGACTTTTGCCAAACTTTACGATGTTAATACATATATTTTACTTAATCCACACCCACTGTTAATACACATATTTCACTTAATCCACACCCACTGTTAATACAAATATTTCACTTAATCCACACCCACTGTTAATACATATATTTCACTTAATCCACACCCACTGTTAATACATATATTTCACTTAATCCACACCCACTGTTAATACATATATTTCACTTAATCCACACCCACTGTTGATACATATATTTCACTTAATCCCCACCCACTGTTAATACATATATTTCACTTAATCCACACCCACTGTTAATACATATATTTCACTTAATCCACACCCACTGTTAATACATATATTTCACTTAATCCACACCCACTGTTAATACATATATTTCACTTAATCCACACCCATACAACTTCTAAAATTTCTTTGACTTTCTACGTTTTCTTCTTTGATAATATCGTCCACTTGATTCAACTTTACATTCCTTGGTCTTCCTCTGTAAATGCTATAGAAATGCGTGCATTGGGAAATGATGCATGGGATGAAAATGTATGGCAGAATACGGAATGAACTGACTGGAGATGAATGTGAACTTAAGGATGATGTTGTAAACCTTTCCCTTCCGGTGCTAAAAAAAACGCGCGTTCCGGTGCTGTGTATTAAATACACATGTAAAAATGAGCGATTTTAAATCGGAAAAATAACAATATTCATAGCCAATCGCTTAAATTAATTAAATGTGTAGTCAAAAGTGATAATAATTGAAATTTAATTGCTGAAAACATGAAAAAAAACATCGTCCGACGTTCACAAAACGGGCGAAGCGACCACCTCGAACGAAAGCCGACTGGCTACTAGCGAGAGAAGCGAGCGAACTAAGGTTATATTTCTTGCGTTCCCATATACCGAAGTAGAGTGAGACGTGAATAGCGTCGCTTCCTCACCCATAGCGGTTTTTTTAGAATGAATATACCTTCATCACACACTGGCACACGTTTGATTGTATTCGTGAATTTATTCCCGATTTTCACAAAATATCTCTGATATGGCCGATAAGTGCTAATTATTATTAATATTATTTTTTTTCATTCAATGCGTTAATGTGTTACGGAGTAATACCTAAAATCTGAACCCAGTTTTTATTATATTTATAGAGATATTAAAGGTTTTAGAAGCAATGTGTACTAGTTACACATCACAGGGAAGTAAGGGTTAAGTAAGACGAAGAATAGCACGCTGAGATGGTTTGGATATGTGAAACGAATGAATGAAGAAATACCAAAAAGAAAGATTCGTGTAATTAATTTTTAATGCTTAAAATTATTGACATAAAATACACACAATTTTAAGAACAATGACATGAAATTTTAATAAAAACACAATAAACATACTACACTTAAGCCGAATGTATTTACATTATATATCGGAAGATCTAGGTTTCTTTGTATGTCGTATTCCTTTGTGTTAGATTTCTGCGGCTTTCTTACCAAATATGTTTTTTTTTAAACAAATACAAATGCGTGCCTAATCTAATGGCCACATCTATAGCTTTCCTATCGTTACACTCAACTTATGTGTGTATATGTACGAATATATATTTATTTTATAGTCCTTTTAATCTGTAAATCAAAGTGGGGTTCAAATCCTGAGCTAGAGCCCCCTAAGCAAGAGTTTTCAGTCTAAAGGCCGCAACCATTACCTTCCTATTCTTACACTCAACTTATAAATTTATTTTGTAATATTTTTAATCTGTGAATAATGGTTGGTTCGAGTTCCAAGCTAGAGCGCCTTTGAGAAGAGTTAGCTCTATCTTCTTCTTCTTCTCCCTGGCTCCATCCCAACTCATTGTCTGCGAAGACTCTCCTCGTCTCCTGTCTCTCCTCGTCATCAGGTTGTATGCTCTTCTGTCCCGGACTACGTCCCCAAGGCCGTGCCTCTGCATCAGGTTATCTTTTTGCACCACCCATGAATTCTTTGGACTTCCTCTGGCTGTTATTCGAGGAAGATCCATGGAGATTGCCTGGTTCACAATGTGATCGGGTGTTTTGCGTCCAACGTGCCCATACCATCTCAATTGCCTCTCCTCCATCTTGCTGTTGATGTCTGTAACACCTAGGCTTCCACGAATGCGTGAGCTTTTTATTTTGTATCTTAGGGGCACACCAGCTGACCATCATGGCATGCGCAGTTCAGCAGTTTCTAGTTGCCTAGAGTAAGAGTTACACATCGTCCAGCATTCGGAGCCATAGAGAAGTGCGGGTCTGACAATCGTTTGGTATACTTTTCCTTTTAACTTAACTGGCATTTTCGGATCACATAGAACTCTCGTCATTGATCTAAACTTCATCCATCCCATACTAATTCTATGTGTTACATCTGCTGCACATCCTCCATCGCTATGGATGAGTGACCCAAGATACTTAAAGGAGTCACAATTTGGTAATGTTTCTCCATCCATTTTCATTACGGGAGTGACACAATTTGTGTTCTAAGAAGAGTTTGCTTATAAATGACGCTATATAAGTTGTTCATTAATTGTTATTATTATTAAGGCGACTTCCGTGGCCTAGTTGGTAAGACGCCTGCCTCCCAACATGGAGGTTGTGGGTTCAAATCCCGCTGGAACTCAGATTATTTTTAAAATGATTCCAGTCTTGTTATCACTTAAAGCCACTTTAAAATCTTTCTGCTTGGTTGAAAAAATTGCCACATGACAATAAGCTCACCAGGTAGTATTATACACAACGGCAGCGGCGGCCAGTCCCGAGCTGCCCTGGTGCGCTGAGCACCAACGCACCTCGAGACGCTGAGCGAATATGAAATATCGCTGTCTCACGGTTTACTGTACATCTCTGTCTGCCCTATATGAATTTACGTTTCCGTCCGGTGCGTATTGGAGATCGCTCCGGTAGTATTGTCAAACTTGGCCGGTCAATTCGAAAGGAATTTTTTTTTCAATTTTATTAAATTTTTTTTTAATTTTCTCATAAAAATCCTCGTACTATTTGTCAGTATTTTTATATAAATTTAATCTATACAAATATTTAACATTTTTAAAATTCATGTTTGTGAATATATAATTTAATTATTGCGAATTATTTCTCCGGTTCAGCGCACCAGCGCACCTCTAAACCGGCCGCCGCAGCAACACGTGTAACTACGGATATAAAATACTTCTTTACATTTTTCTGGTTATTTAGAAGAGATTGTCGCATGACAATTAGCTCACCAGGTTATTTTGTATGTAAAGAAAATGTAATACGGTAAATATAAAGGCCTTCCTCAACATTTCAACATTTTTTTTCTCTTATTTTTTGCACGTTCTTTTTAAGGAAAATACAGAATTTCTCCATCACTAATTGTTGACCCTCGTTTAATGATCTTTCTGGATAACTCGTGTCTTCCTTTTTCCTAATTGACTGTTCCATAGAAAACTTAGATAATATGTATTTCCACAAAATACGTATCATTTTCCACAATCTTTGTACAACTTGTGGAATAACGGATGCTCGCAAACATGTGATTAGACCCTAGAAAAAAATAAACAGATGTCTTAAGTACAAACCTTTTATTATCTTACAGATTGATTGGCTGTTTTCATTGTAGAACTGTATTATTAAACAGAATGATTTAACAATTAAATGTAAAAAATATCTAAACATAGGGTTTTCAACATATCAGGATAATCGGCTCCAATTAAGTTTTAATGTAATTTTTTACCTATATATCGTCAAATATTTTGCTATGATATTGTATAAGATTGGTAAATAATGTATTTTGTACAGTTTGACAATGCTTTTGAAAAGTGAAACAAGTCTGTCACTTAAATTAAAGTTATTGTGATTTGTTTTATAAAACACTATTTATTCCATTTTATGTAATGGTATAACCTTACCGGATGCAAGGTTTTCGCCTCATCACCAGGGGAGCACAAACAAGACTGAATTATGTTCGAACTGGTACCGACATACACACTTCTAACGATAAAACATTGGGTTGGGTAATAAGGGTGGAGGAAGGCAGGAGACAACTTCAGCGAGCATCGGCGGTTTTCTTACCAAACATGATTTTTTTAACATGTGCAGATGTGGGGAACAACCTAATCTAATGTCGGCGGCCACCACCTTCCTATTTTTACACTCAATATTCATCACTTTCGTGATTCAATATATAATAGCTACATATGCTTTGAACTGAAATTTTGATTGACTTTTCACGAAATTTTATTCGAATTTATAGGTTATTTTTTCATCGATTTTGACGTTAAATATATATTTATGGTAACCATGTTTTAAGGAATAAATTGTATTGCTTGTCCGGAAATAAATTTCGTATTTTATTGTAGGTTAAATTCAAACGTGACAGTTTGCACGAAATACTCCTACACGATAATCTATGATATCGTGTGCGACAATTGGTATTCTCGACCAAAATCTTAATTTGGTCGTCATCAGTGGTAGTTGATCTTCTAGAACTGGCCGGATCTTCTCGTGTGACAACATTATTATATTTTTTTTAAACCAAAATTGACACACATGATCGCTTACTGCATGGTTATCACACACAAGATTTTTTATTTTTTGTAACGTATTTTTTTACGATAATAGAAAAACATTAAGTGCTAAACAAAACACTTTACTTTTTTTCAAGATATTTTGTAAAATAATAACCGAAAAAAATGCGCTTAATTATTACTTTAATAATACTTTACATTCAGTACGTTTAGAATGAAATTAGTAATAAAAATTTGGTCTTTTAGACATCTATCTGAGAAATACCAAACTACATTCCGGAAAACATGATATTATAAACGAGCGAATGTTATCAAACATTTTCAATCTATCTATCAATACTCCTTGTATTTTGAATGGCAAGAACCTTCTGTTTGTCTGTATCAACTAATGTTCCCTGCTGAAAACAAAGCATCGTTAAATATTTCCTTTCCATGGCATTGTTTATCCTCCTTCTTGGAAGTAAATATGCTTTGTAAATATTTTAACAAATAACTCACAAACATTATTATACAGAAAAAGACGTTCAGGGGAATACCGAGATATATTTCGACCCTCAAGCAGGGTTTGCAGAAGTATAAAACAAAACAAGATTTGTCAATTTTGAACACGACGTAAAATAAAAAAAAATAAAAAACGTATACAAACAAACGAACACACTGCAATATAAATTAAACAGTAGATTGTGTAAAATTTAAACTAAAGAGTAAGGCCTCGGCCACACAGGTAGGAGCCTCGCTTGATGCTTAGAGCTATGCTGCAAGTTAGCCGACATATCCTAGTGAACTAACGTACCGCATAATATCACACATAATGCCACACTGCACGCTTCGTGCCACGTTACATGACGATTAGTCACCGAGTGAATCTTCTAGCAAACAGACGTGTTGGTTAATTTAAAAGATGACGAAAGTTTTAATGACAGCTGCGTATAAAAGGGAGCCTTTGTGGAACCCATCGAGGAAAATTATAGAAAAATGTACCTGTAATAAAATCTCTTTGGAATGAAGTTGCACAGAAAGTAAATAAAGATGGTAAGTTGTAATGAAATTGGTTAGTTTTGAGAGTGGCATCGTGTGTTGAGTCAACCGCTCCTAATTGTTAAATGAATTTGTGCGTAGCACTTTGGTGTGGCCATGCATGAAGTCACCTAGTATATGAGTCACGTAAAACCTAGCTTAGCACCTAACGAAGCACTTTGGTGTTGCCTCGGCCTTAGAGACGCGTGCTATAGAGATATTGAACTAACTGAATGACACTGTGGATATATTCTCGGCACCGCCTAGCAGTATGAGAAGAATCCTGGCTGATATTCTTCCTAACGAATAAACTAACTAGAAGCAGACCATCTTTGCGTAACAAGAGAAATCCTTGCAAAGTGGATTAAAAAAAATAATAATTAATAAAGTTTTATTCTTTGAGTGAAGCGATACGCGGAAAAAGGGTGTTTACTATCCCTATTGGTATTTTTGAAGACAGGTTGGTTCTTCAGATCGGTTGATAGCATAATCTATGGGTTCGTTACCTCAAATAATTGTCAAAAAACACAAACCATGACTGTTAAGGAATGAGTTAATTAGATTAACCATAAGCAAATAAACATGTAGACGGAGTCCAATTGGAGAGATGTTTTACTCCCGTAATAGTCTATAGTTAATTATTCCCTTTAAAAATACTAGAACAAAGTCAGGAATAATAATCATATTGACAATGGTGAAATCTTTTTTGAACTACTGCATGACTGCAAACTTAACGTCTGATGGCGTCCATATCATAGAATCATATTCTAAATGACTCTTGACGTAGAATATTCTAAGAATATACCTGCAAATCGCGTGATGGAACAAATTTCAAACCCATGCATGTCATTTGCTTTATTGTGGACTGATTTGATTTGCAAATAATTTAAATGTGGCTTTTAAATATAATAAAATATTCAAATCTTCTGTTTTGGTCGTTCTTGATAATTTATTATTATTATTATTATTATTATTACACATGACAAGAAATATACACAATTTGCGAAAAAACAACAGGTAATTTGATTTGTACATACGATTTTAATGTATCTGGATTTGTTGCCTTTCATTTATCGTATCCCCAGTAAACTAGGCTTTTGCCTGTATCTCACTGAGGATATTTAGCATGAAAAAAAAAATCGATACTTCTTTCCGATTTTTGATTACACAAAAACAAAACCCCGTTGCACGCTCTCATCAACCTAACAGTGACACTCAACTACAACTGGAAACAACTTGCGAAATTCAACTCCTCACACATCATCACTTCAGAAAGAAGAAAAATATTCATCCCATAATATACCGCACACAATTATAAGAACAAAAATTAAAATCAAAATTAAAACACAAAAAATACACAGAAACACAAATACAAAACCAACCAAAATTAAAACAACAAGAAGAAACCCACACTCACGAGCTCACATAAATCCTTTCCACTCGTCATTCATCCTGAAAGCCCAAGTACTCAAAATCCTGTCGCAATACCAACCACGCTCTGATCGACTGTCTAAATGGTTTTCCTACCTTTACCTTTATTGAAGTCGGCACGCCATTGTATGTAATGGGAGCCAAATAAGCATATTGCCTTTGGGCAAAAGAGGTTTTAACTCTAGGGATGGTTAACATTTAATTAGTTGATATGCGTGTCATGTGTGTCTGCATAATTAATTGTTGACTTTAAATAATGAAAATAAATAGTTATTCATGTTCTTGTAAATAAAACGTAAAGAAAAAAAAAACATTTTGATACGTTGACGAAGAGTTTTTAACGGGTGCTGCATTTAAATAAACAATTGTTGTTGTCCTGGAGTTTCTTACAGTTATCAACGCTGAATAGTTTTAGGACCGATTTAAGATTGTCTGCAAATATGACCGATTTAAGATTGTCTGAAAATGGTATAACACACTCAAATAATATTTGAGATGTTGTACCATTTTCCACATGGTTTTTAAAAGCAGAAAAAAGTGTTGGCCCCAGCTTTGATCCCTGGGGAACACCTAAGTTGACGTGGAATTGATCATATATAAACACACCATATGAAAAAAATATTTTCAATTTCAAAAAGTCAGTGAATAACTTTAAAAGTGGTAAGTCACAGCCAAATTTTTGAGAGTCGTTTTATCAAAAACCTTTGTAATATCACTATACGTAAAAGTTTGTGTTTTTTTGTTTAATAGTTTAACTATTTGATTGATGAATGCAATCAGGGTTGTTTATGTTGAACATTGAGCAAAACTTGCATCCATTTTAATTTATGTTAGTTCTTTATTGAAAAGTATACTATACAAATAGCAAATTTATTACCGTACGCAATCTCTTCCAATCAACCATAAAATAGTTCTGCATATATGTACAAACTGTTATGTGATACGTAACAACGTTGAAAAAGATTAAATATACTAAAAGCATTAAAAAATCAACGAAGCTAGAAAATTAAAACGAAATATTTATAAATGTTACCAAAGACTAGAAAGGATAAGAAAGATGGATGAAAAACAAGAATATAGATATAATATTTTTGTAATTTATATTTGAAGCAGGAAAACGAGATTGAGAGCTACTGAAAATTGTTCCCAAAGGTAAAAACAACTAAAAAGGTAATCTCTGCTGGAGCTTAACGCGAGATCGTGATCGGAGAGCCGCTGAACATTTTCGACGAGATGTGAGGGGGCGGCGGGACAGTTTCCACAGTCAAAATATAATATACCCAGAGGACGCACAATCTAATTTACAAATGCTAGCCCAGCCACAAGGGTGACATTTTTCACGCAAATTCAATTTCGTCCTGATAAATCTTCGCGAACTTTTTTGCGAACATCCCTCCCGAGGACTAGAGATGTTCCTTTCTTATTTTTACTATCAATAGCTCCACAGAGATGGAGGGTTTATTTTTTATATATTATTTGATATCCTTAAGGGATGATAAATATTAAGGTTTATTAACGATTCTGATGTTTTAGATTTTACAGCCTTAGTTTTTTTACGATTATTTGTTTTGAATATTTTTTCCGGGACAATTTATTTTATTTGATCAAAACTTCAGTTCAATAGGGTAAATTTAAAATAATCAAAATAGGGTGTATAATACAGAGCTGAGGTTTAGTCATGCACGTACGTACTATCAAGTTATACTCTTTTTGGGGTAGGTAGATAGGACAGATTTCCTTAACCCTTATAGGCACAGGTAAACTTCACTTATTTTTACTCAGGCTGCACAAAAAATAAAAAGTCAAGTTTCTCATTATTTTTTTTAATGTGTTTGAAAAATGATACATACAAATGCTAAATTAACATATTTCCACTTCCTCGGTAGGTCAAGGAACTTCTGGTGAGGTGGTACAACTTATGTACCACTAGTCCATAGTTCCACTGGTACTTCTAATGTACCACCAAATAATGCCGAAATACTCGTACATCCAAGTATAATTAATTTTTAACTTAAATATAAATTTACCACAATTACTGGAGTCAATTTTATCACAAAACAACTATTTTTTATTAAAATTTAATACAAATATATAACGTTTTCTTGTATACGTACAAGTCGGTACACCAAGAACAACTGTCAATAATATTAGAAGCTAAATGAATTTGAACAGGACCAGACCTGCAACTGTGCGGATATGATTCATAAGTATTATACTATACGAAGTGGTACATAATCTAAGCGTTCGTGCAGCAAAAGAGAGAGGTTTAATAAGTGGTACATTGCGTGTACCATTGTGCAGTACTGCGTCAGAAAAAGATGGTACATAACGTGGACCACTAAGCCTGTAAGAGTTAAGGGACGATAGATATTGACGTTTAAAATGTTTCAGATTTTAAAAACGTGGATTAATTTATTATTATTTTTATATTAGGCAATCCAACCAAAACATGAGGATTTGTGTCACCGAATTAAAGTCATTGTGCAATTATATGAGTCAATATTATAAAACTAATTAAAAAATGGCATTTCTAGACACTTTAAAATTTCAACCGATTAAGCTTAAAAAATTTAACAATCGATCTATACGTCCATAGCGATGGAGGATATCCAGCAGATGTAACACATAGAATTAGTGTGGGATGGATGAAGTTTAGATCAATGACGGGAGTTCTATGTGATCCGAAAATACCAGTAAAGTTAAAAGGAAAAGTATACCAAACGATTGTCAGACCCGCACTCCTCTATGGCTCCGAATGCTGGACGATGTATAACTCTTACTCTAGGCAACTAGAAACTGCTGAAATGCGCATGCTAAGATGGTCAGCTGGTGTGTCCTTAAGAGACAGGAAGCCTAGGTGTTACAGACATCAACAGCAAGATGGAGGAGAGGCGATTGAGATGGTATGGGCACGTTGGACGCCGAGCACCCGATCACATTGTGAACCAGGCAATCTCCATGGATCTTCCTCGAATAACAACCAGAAGAAGACCAAAGAATTCATGGGTGGTGCAAAAAGATAACCTGATGCAGAGGCACGGCCTGGGGGACGTAGTCCGGGACAGAAGAGCATACAACCTGAGGACGAGGAGAGCTGACCCCAACAGTCTTCGCAGACAGAGAGTTGGGATGGAGCCAGGGAGAAGAGAAGAATCGATCTATAAGTGAAAGTTCCACGAAGATTATTGGACGCGGTAAAGATATTTTAATAAATCAAACCTTTCTCGCAAAGGAAAACCGAAAGTAAATGGTCTATAATTTCGTCATCCAAACCACACTCGTCTTCCTAATACCCATTCTGTAAAGGTGGCTAGCTTACCACACAGTGGCCCCCCGCAAACAACACATGGCTGACACTTCAATCTTGTTCATTCTCATTATTTTAAACCATGGTTTCAAAGGGATAGATTATGGTTTTACTATTTATTTGTACAATGTTTCGATATGTTTTATTTTGCTCAATCAATACTTATTCTTCTTCCCAGTGTCATGTCAGGTCCCCCCAACGTTGAATATCACCTGAGAGTAGACATATTTGTCCCCGGCAGCCCGAAGAAGATCTCCAACGCCGCTTATGCCAGTCCAATCACGTATATTGTGGAGCCAAGAGAGTTGCCTTCTGCCAACACCTCTTCAGCCTTCTTTTTTAACTTGGATGATCAGGTGCAGTAGTTTGTACTTTGCTTCTCTAAGTACATGACCCAAGTGGGACATCTTTCAGATGTTAATATTAGTCAGCAATTCTCTATCAACTTTGGCTCTTTGAGGAACCCTTGTGTTGCGGACCATATCCATTCAGGGTATCTGTAGCACTATCAATCAATACATAACATAAGTTCAATTTAGTACTTAAATGTTTTTTTTTTAAAGAAATTTAAGCAATTCTTGTCTGAAAACCAGACTGGAACCTTTCTTTCAAATCTGGGCACATAAGGGAATCAAACCTATGTTCCCCGGGCTGGTAGACAGACACCTTACCAACTAGACTATGTAGGACCTCTTTCATTTCATTTTGATTTTAAACACTACAACCTACCGAGAACAAATCTCTTCCAGCCAACTAGTAATATTTCAAAGATACCTTAAATAAATAACGAGGATTGGATCCACAGAAACTGGTGTAAGAGGACAGAGGTGACCACTTTTGGCAATCGCCACTGCGTAGAGGACAGGCTCGATGGATGCACGTTTGGTCCTAACGGATTTTGCTCCGTCGGACCAATATGGCTACCTGGAATCTTGTTTCTTTTGAGGGGTGAATCTGCTAAAGTAGGTGAGGTCAGCCTTCCCCAGTTACCGGAAATGACTCCACACGTTGTAGAAAAATCCTACTTAAACTCCTTAATAATATTCAAAGAGGATAAAAAATGTATATGTACTCGTACATCATTTTTTACATCAAAAAAACAACAGGTGATTTACAACGGTCACATAATTTGTGTTTTGGGGTTTTGCCTTTCGTTCGTCGTGTCCTCAGTAAACAAGGCGTTTTTTTAATAAATCTTGGATAGTCTATTGACTCACAAGTTGTTGGATAATAGATAAATTGGCATCAAATTGGTTTCGAAAAATATCCAACGACTTTGTTAAGTAGATATCCGTTGTAAAATATCTAAGTGTGTATCAGTAGATTTCCGTTGTAAAATATTTGACACTCCAAACCTATTTAAACATGTAACGTAGACCTCCATTGTTAAATACCATATTTGAAAGTTGTTACGTAGAACTTCGTTGTAGTATATTTGACGGTTATTAAGTAGAGCTTCGTTGTAAAATATCTTATGGTTTTCTTAAGTAGAACATTCCGTTGTAAAATATCTGACGCTCCGAGCTTATTAATGCACTCTTATGTTTTGTTAAGTAAAACTTGGTCGTAAAATATCTTATGGTTTTGTTAAGTAAAGTTTGGTTGTAAATTTTTTATGGTTTTGTTAAGAAATGCGCTCCATGGGAAACCATAAAATAATTAAAATACGTTTTGTTAAAAAGAACTCTGTTGTAAAAGATCTTAGGATTGTTAAGTAAAGCTCTGAGGTAAAACATCTCAGGGTTGATAAGAATGTTAGAAATAGAAGCCAAATTCACATACGGTATCTATTGTATAATATCCTTTACTGTCCCGCTGCCCCCTCTTATCTCGCCGAAAATTTTCAGCGTCTTTTCAATCATGGATTAGCGCAACGCTCAAACAGAGATTGTCTATTGGTCTTTCCAGTTCACCGCTCCTCTTTTTTTTACGCCATCCTTTACTGCCCATGCAGTGAAACTCTGGAATCAGTTATAAACCAATATAAAACTCGCTCCGTCCTTGGCATGCTTTAAGAAGAGACTGAAAAAAATCTTAATTTCTAGTCAGTAAAATAACGTGTTTCATTCCTGATTTTTCTTTTCCTTTCCTCTCCACCATCCCTTCCTTTTCCTTTGATTGATGATATCTCACTTAATATAAAAAATAATGTTCGGGTGATTGTCCGTCTTTGTGGGATTCGTGGGCATATGCTCACGTATGTGTTTATGGATTTCGTGGGAATGGATAGTCGTTTGAATTATTTATGCGACCACGTAACTTGCTTCATTTACTTTAGTCTGGTTGGTCGGAAGAGATTTCCGCCTGGCAATAAGACCTTCCAGATTGTATTTGCAATAAAAGTGTTAAATAAATAAATAAGTAGACCTCGTTGTAAAATATCTGACGTTTTGTAACGTAGACCTGCGTTATAAAATATTTAACAGAGGCTAAGTATAACTTCATTGTAATTCATTTTTCGGTTGATAAGTAGAGCTCCGTCGTAAAATATCTAACGATTTCCTTAAGCAGACCTCCGTTGTAAAATATGTGACGGTTTTTATTATACAACATTTCTCTGTTATAGTTGCGGCGCACGCTCGGCCAAGAGTATGCTCCCTGCCAGAGCAGGCGCTTAATCCTCGTGCCTCTGATGACCTGTACCGGCTGCGCACGTTCTCCATCACAACTAAGGGTGGCGTGGTCAACCAGGGTGACTCCATCATCAGCCGACGATCCAGGTCCAACACTAGCGTCAACACTACAGCCAGCAGGTCAGTTGCACAGCTTTTTCGCGTCCGGCAGTATGATCCTGTAGGAAATTTCTTCCCGCAGGACTTTGATTTTTTTTCAATAAATTTGTTCCTTTTTTCTTTTACACGTGTAAATTATTTTTATTTTCACGACTTCTTCTTCTCCCTGGCTCCATCCCAACTCACTGTCTGCGAAGACTATTGGAGTCAGCTCTCTTCGTCCTCAGGTTGTATGCTCTTCTGTCCCGAACTACGTACCCCAGGCCGTGCCTCTGCACCAGGTTATCTTTTTGCACCACCCACGATTTCTTTGGTCTTCTTCTGGTTGTTATTCGAGGAAGATCCATGGAGATTCCCCGGTTCACAATGTGATAGGCTGCTCTGCGTCTAACGTGCCCACAACATCTCAATCCATCCGCCTCTCCTTCAACTTGCTGTTGATGTCTGTAACACCTAGGCTTCTACGAATGCGTGAACTTTTTATTTTGTCTCTTAGGCACACACCAGCTGACCATCCTAGCATGCGTTTTTCAGCAGTTTCTAGTTGTCTGGAATAAGAGTTATACATCGTCCAGCATTCGGAGCCATAGAGGAGTGCGGGTCTGACAATCGTTAGGTATACTTTTCCTTTTAACTTTACTGGCATTTTCGGATCACATTTTTTATTTTCACGACCTCTATGATAATTCGTCGCGTCCCACAGGTTTAGGAACGATGCAACAGTTGTTCTTCCTTTTTCTAAAAAAATATATCAAGATTTAATCTCATAAAAAAATGGCTAGTGTAACGAAGTTTCAAAATCCCTCGATTAGTACGATCTTCGATTTATTACGATTCATTATTTAGTCCCATGTTTCAGTATAAAGTGAAAAATTCGATTTTAGGCGGTTCTTCTGAAATCTGAAAAGTACTAAGAAAATGTAGCATGGTCCCTGTGACCCCTGACAGCTGCGAAGCTCAGGTAATTTTTCGACCGGCGCGCGCTCGACTATAAACCTTCATAACTTTTCGAATTTTCAAGATTTTTGAACATATCTTACTGGAAATTGTTCAGAAAGCATTATAGATGAAAAACAAATATATTTTTTTTAAATTCCAAATGAGAATACCCCTTAAAACATTTAAATTCCAAATGAGAATACCCCTTAAAACATTTAAATTCCAAATGAGAATACCCCTTAAAACATTTAAATTCCAAATGAGAATACCCCTTAAAACATTTAAATTCCAAATGAGAATACCCCTTAAAACATTTAAATTCCAAATGAGAATACCCCTTAAAACATTTAAATTCCAAATGAGAATACTCCTTAAAACATTTAAGTTCCAAATGAGAATACCCCTTAAAACATTTAAATTCCAAATGAGAATACTCCTTAAAACATTTAAATTCCAAATGAGAATACCCCTTAAAACATTTTAATTCCAAATGAGAATACCCCTTAAAATATTTAAATTCCAAATGAGAATACCCCTTAAAACATTTTAATTCCAAATGAGAATACCCCTTAAAACATTTAAATTCCAAATGAGAATACCCCTTAAAACATTTAAATTCCAAATGAGAATACCCCTTAAAATATTTAAATTCCAAATGAAAATACCCCTTAAAATATTTAAATTCCAAATGAGAATACCCCTTAAAACATTTAAATTCCAAATGAGAATACCCCTTAAAACATTTAAGTTCCAAATGAGAATACCCCTTAAAAAATTTAAATTCCAAATGAGAATACCCCTTAAAACATTTAAATTCCAAATGAGAATACCCCTTAAAATATTTAAATTCCAAATGAGAATACCCCTTAAAACATTTTAATTCCAAATGAGAATACCCCTTAAAAAATTTAAATTCCAAATGAGAATACCCCTTTAAATATTTAAATTCCAAATGAGAATACCCCTTAAAACATTTTAATTCCAAATGAGAATACCCCTTAAAACATTTAAATTCCAAATGAGAATACCCCTTAAAACATTTAAATTCCAAATGAGAATACCCCTTAAAATATTTAAATTCCAAATGAGAATACCCCTTTAAATATTTAAATTCCATATGAGAATACCCCTTAAAACATTTTAATTCCAAATGAGAATACCCCTTAAAATATTTAAATTCCAAATGAGAATACCCCTTAAAACATTTTAATTCCAAATGAGAATACCCCTTAAAACATTTAAATTCCAAATGAGAATACTCCTTAAAACATTTAAATTCCAAATGAGAATACCCCTTAAAACATTTAAATTCCAAATGAGAATACCCCTTAAAACATTTAAATTCCAAATGAGAATACCCCTTAAAACATTTAAATTCCAAATGAGAATACCCCTTAAAACATTTAAAAAACGATTTCTGCTAATGCCGCACAGTCATCGCAAAATTGAGATAACAGTCTCAGGCTTTCGATTAGTGACGCACGCTTGACTGTAACATAATTCGTGTCTCCCGCATTCAAAATTTTTGATAAACGATCACGTTTCAAGCGAGTCTAGTCAGTTGTAGTTAATAAAATTAAGATTATAATTTCATTAACAACGCTCGATCAAAAACGACATTGTTATTTTAAGGTGACAGCCCGACATCAGAGGACCGTGGAGGGTGGAGGAGGGAAAGATAAATAAGTTGCGAGCTCTCATTGAAGGAGGGTAGGGGGGAGGGGCGTGTAGGGGGTGGTAGTGGGGAGGAAAACAAACATTTCGGCCCGCCGCGCCGCTTGACAGCCCTACGAGAATCCGACTAACTAGGTAAACACCTCGAGAAAACGGGGAACTTTGCCCTCGGCTCCAGGACCTTTTTCAGAAATCGTACCGCTCACACACACATGCACATACACACTTCTTTCATTCTTTCCACGTGCCCAAACCATCTCAACGTATTCTTACTCATTCATCCCCTTACCACTTCATTCTGTATTCCATCATATATTATCAGTTCATGTATTCTTCTCTATGCATAGCATTTATTCGGCTTCTCTCAGTCTTTTTCCACGTCCTCGTTTTATACCCATAAATAAAAATTGACACCAAAATACTATTGTTGACTATCACCTTGACAAATTTTTATACTGTCCGGTTCGAATAGATATGTTTAAGTGCACCATTCATCTTGTCTCCTATAGCTACACGCCATTCAACATTATCTTAACTATTTTATCATCTCAGAAAATACCACCCAAATAGCAGGTATTCTCAAATGGCTTTAATATTTATAAAAACATTTATAAAACCCCCGAAAAGGGTTGTCTTCGTAAATCTGCATACGTCCCCCATATATCTAATACCAAGACGCAGACCACTCCACTCCACAGTATCAATGACGCCAAAAACTCGATTATAACACCGACTATTAAGTCGAGGTTTTTTTATTTTAAAAGGCGACACGTAAATAGGGTGGTCGCCTTATATTCGAGTTTTATTTTTCATGATTTTATAATGGTGAGGGAAAAGTTTTTTTCTCCGAAAAACAGATAAAAAATAGGGGTCGCCTTATAATCAGGGTCGTCCTATAGTCTGACCGATACGATACACCACTTTATTGGATCGATTTGTAACAATAAATTTATTAGGTGAAGAAGAAATCAACCTTAAATACTCCTCTCCAAAATACCATCTCTTAGACACAGTTTCAAAAGATACTAGGCGCATCCAAAGAGTAGAGAACGATAGCGCACCATGCCCTGTGCCGATCCCCTACCACCGCGACTGTATGCGCGCCAGTTAGCTCCTTTCTTCACTTCAGTGCAAGCCGAGTTTTATTGCTGAACGATCGTGCGTCTTTGTTCTGTAACCTTTCAAAATGGCTGCGCGCATCGAAAATCCCGCCAAATGTGAAGTGCGTAGTGTCATTCGTTTTCTGAATGCATAAAATGTTCGGCCTATCGAAATTTATAGGCAACTTTAAGCACAGATCATGAATCTTTCCCCCAAATTTCACGATCGCTCCTACATGAAATAGTGACAGAGCACCTTGGCTACAAAAAAATGTGTGCACGGAAAAGAAAAACCGAATCTCAACACCAGAAAAGTGATGGCAACAGTTTTTTTGAACCGAAAGAGTTTGATCCGCGTGGAGTTCATTAACAAACATTAAATAACAATAATGAAAATTTCTAGGTGAAAAATAAATATAAGTACAAGTATTATAAAGTAAAAATGTTCGTCAGCTTTAATTAGATTAAAGCACATAAAAATAAAATAAATGTAAGATTATGTAACATATTAATGTATCATAATTACAATCGAATAATAAAGTTTTAAAATAATAGTGATACTTTAAGTTATAACAAAGTACATTATAAGCTTTCATTTTTTTTAAATTATACATTACATTAGATAAAAATCGCACTCCTAATTTCGACGTGGTAGTGTTTTTCTAATCACCGAGTATTTTAACAACAATACAAACGTGCGCTCTGCGCGAACCAATCGTGTGGCATTCTAAAACCAATACCACTACACAAGTTGTGTAATACAGAGTGTTACTCACACTATTGCAAAATAACTATTCTGGCTGAATCTATACTAATGACAAGTACAAAGCTCGTGTAAACATCGCATATGAGTAAATACCACGTTGCTATCAATAAACCTATTTGTGTTTATTTTTAATATTCAACGCTAGCGTACGCAGCACACAATGTATATAAAACAGTCTGGCCCTGTTCAGCTCATTACTGAATGGCACGGCTCTTTACTTCTGTCTTTCTATCCCCCTCCTACTGTCCCGCTGTCTTATCTACTCTCTTTCTATCTTCTATTATCTCTTTATCCACTCTCCCCGTGTCTATCCAATGTCTCAGTTTATCTACCATTTCAATTTGTGCGCAGATGAGATGACTACTTTAAGAGAAAAAAATTCCATCTTCGTTTTTTACATAAAGATTTCTAGTGAGCGCTTCTCCTTCTTGGTGTAAATAAATGAACTGCAAGTGGATTATTGATGCTGGTTAATTTTTCAATATCAATTAAATAATTTATTTATGAATTTATTCGTTGAGTACTTTTCAACATATCGATAATGCTTTCATGTTTTACTTCTCTCTACGAACATTCCCGTTTATTATTCACCAATACTTCCATGCCATCAGCATGCAACAGGCTACGAACATTCCCATTCATTATTCACCAATACTTCCATGATATCAGCATGCAACAGCCTACGAACATTCTCTTTCATTATTCACCAACATTTCCACGCTATCAGCATGCAACAGTCTACGAACATTCTCGTTCATTATTCACCAATGTTTCCATACCATCAGCATGCAACAGCCTACGAAAATTTTTGTTCATTCATCAACATTTTTATGCCATCAGCATGCAACAGCCTACGAACATTATCTTTAATTATTCATCAATACTTCCATACCATCAGCATGCAACTTATCACTTCATTCTGTATTCTGTCATAATATACAATATTCATTTATTTAAATATGTAACTTTTACAGATTACCAAAAATTAAAGTCAATCTGAGACTGCAAACCTTATTTACAATAAAAATCACATTTTCAGTCTACAAGCATACAAACATTCCTGTTTTAAATAAAAACGCGAAGGCTTCTTTCGGAATGACGCAAATAATTCCCATCTACAGTTCAAGAACCTTATAAAATCCAAAATATCCAGCGAGGTCTGTTAGTCACGAGGAGAGTGAATTTCTGCATACATTCTTTTGAGGGGAAGATTTTTCGCAATACATTTCTTAATGCAAGAAAAGTAAAAAACTTTTTTTTCTAACAGAGTATATATTTTTGAAATGTTACTATGCATGTTAACAAAGTAAATATGATAAATGGGTGAGTAATGAGAGATAAGAGCGAGTTGAAGTAATGGATGATTATGGAAGTGTTACGAGGGATATTGAACGGCGTGTAGCCATAGGAAACAAATTCAGTAGGGACATCAAACACATTATATATACTCAAACCAAAAAGTATCAAAATCTGTCGACAGTGTTTTACCTTTCCCTTACTATGCTGAAATAATCCTTGCGTTCCGGTGATGTGTATTCAATACACGAAATCGGAAAAATAACATAGCCAATCACTTAAATTTATTAAATTTGAAGACAAAACTGATAATAATTGAAACTTAATTGCTGAAAACAAGAAAAAAAAACATCGGCCGACGTTCACAAAACGGGCGAAACGGCCACCTCGAACGAAAGCCGCGGCGCTGGTTACTAAACTAGAGAAGCGACCGAACTGAGATTATATTTTTAGCGTTCCCATATACCGCAGTAGAGTGAGACGTGAATAACGTCGCTTCCTCACCCATAGCGGTTTTTTAGAATGAATATACCTACGCCACACACTGGCACACGTTTGATTGTATTGGTGAATTTATTCCCGATTTTCACAAAATATCTCTGATGTGGCCGATAAGTACTAATTATTATTAATATTATTTTTTTCATTCAATGTGTAAATGTATTACTGAGGAATACCTAAAATCTGAACCCAGTATTTATAATATTTATAGAGATATTTTAAAGTGTTTAGAAGCAATGTGTACTAGTTACACATCACAGGACAGGAAGGGTTATGTACAAATGTTGATGTAGTAGAAATGCTTGTACTTAGATGAATACATGGGGTTTGAGATAAATGTGCATTTAAGGCTGATGTGTTGAGCTAGATGAAGAAGAACACTGATGTGATGGGATGAAGAAGAACACTGATGTGATGGGATGAAGAGAACACTGATGTGATGGGATGAAGAAGAACACTGATGTGATGGGATGAAGAAGAACACTGATGTGATGGGATGAATGAAGAAAGACTAAGAAAACAGATGTTTAGTGTAAATGTGAGTGGAAGGCGTCGTTGAAGAAGATGAAGAAAAGTATGGTTCGATAAAATATATATTTTAAAAGAACGAAAGATAAAAAGTCAATAGAAAGAAAGACAGGAAGATCTTTTGAAAAGAGACTTCGTGAACACAAATCCTCCTTAACAAATCCTCTAATTTATTCTGAAATGGCTAATCATTGTCACCATGAAAATCACATACATTCTATCGATGATGTCAAATTCTTGAATATCAGTATTAAATGAAATAAGTTGGACAGATTAGAGTCCCTAGAAATATCCAAGTCAGTGCAATGGGTTGAACATCTGGTAAATAAATACATTCCCAAGATCTCACAGCTGCTTGCTGAAGTTGTCTCCTACCTCCCTCAACCCACAATCCCCAACCCGATTTTTTACCTGCTAGAAGCGTGTATGTCTGTACCATTTCGAGCATAATTCAGTCTTGTTTACGCTCCCCTGATGATGAGGTGAAAATCTTGAAACCGGTAGGGTTCTACCATTATTTACAATGGAATGTACAGTGTTTGACTACACAAATTACCAAATAACAAAATCTCGATATTCTAATGTAGATCGCGTTAGATGAGAATTTATTTTTTCACCCATAACAGGTGGGATCGAACTAAACTACATGTATTTTTTCTTCCTATACCGAGGCTTTCTTCTGGCGGAATGATACCGGTTTGTAATGATAGCGGTGCTAAGGCCAGACTGGTGGCATCTTAGGAATGACAACCTTAATCGAAAGTATGTGTAACTATTGAGCCAGAGATTTCAATTGAATAAATTAATTAATATATTTTATTATAATTCGACAATATTAATGCAAAGACAAAAATTCGAACAGGTATTAAACCTTTTGCTTTCGTTGGTTACTTTTCAATTATTTTTAGTTTTGCTAATGACTTTGTGTATCTTTAATGTTTCTAAATTAGTTTACAATTTAAAGTTAAGGTACTGTGGAGGTTCAGGAAAACACAAACATGAGCTCTTTTTTTGCTCCCCCGATGATGAGGTAAAAAACCTTGAAACCGGTAGGGCTATACCGTTATAAAAAGTTGAATAAACATCATTTGACGAAAACAAATTAGTTTCTACATTTTTGTTTATAGTTAAGGCATTAATGTTGTGGAGTTTTAAATATATTGTAATTTATTTGATCAAACACTGTTTATTCCACTTTTTGTAACGGTATAACCCTACCGGTTTCAAGGCTTTCCCCTCATCTTCAGGGGAGCACAAACAATACTAAATTATGCTCGAACTGGTACCGATATATGCGCTTCAACGGCTGGGGACATTCGGGCTGGGGACCGAAGGCGGAGGGAGACATGGGACGATCTCGCCCAGCAGCGGAGAGATTTTTGAGATATATTTGTTTACCAGATGTTCGCCCCGATGTCAGTACATCGGGGCGAACATCTGGTAAACACACAGATCGTCCCATGCCTCCATCAGCCCTCAGTCCCCAACCGTTGAAGCGTGTATGTCGGTACCAGTTCGAACATAATTCAGTCTTGTTTGTGCCTCCCTGAAGATGAGGTGAAAGCCTTGAAACTGGCGGTAAGGTTATACCGTTACAAAAAAGTGGAATAAACAGTGTTTGATAAAATAAATTATAAAACAGTTTTTAAATTCCTTGCTTTGTATAATTTTTGTGACATGCCAAACTTAAACTTTGCTTTCTTTGAAATTATGATTTATCTGATTTTCCGAAGAGAGCCTCGAGACAGGAGAAAGAACCACGTGTAGTGGGTAATAATGATAGGGTAATAATAACGCTATTTATTATTAAAAGTCGACCCGCCTGAGGCTATTCGTCCTGCCCCGTTTTTTTTTGTGAGATATTCATGAAATGTACTCATCTGGTTTATGGACATTTTTTCATGTAATTTTTTCTTCCCCCTGAATTCTTCGTTCAATGTCTTTGCATTCTTACACGATGACTGATTCACAAAAATGTGGTTCATCCCTCTTTTAGAGACATGGAACACGATATTTCTACATTCTATTGAAAAATATGAAAAAACATTTTTTATTTTTTTTTTTAAATAAATAAAACGCTTATATTTTTGAAATGAAACTTCTTTAGGCGCGGTAGGGCAAATTGGCCTGAACGTCACGAAAAGTGAAACGGTGTATTATGTTATTATTATTAAATTATTATTTAAATTTCAATATTTTATTTATTAATATATTATTATTAACTATTTAAATATTTATAATTATTTATTATAAATAATAATTAATATTATTGTCATATTAATTATTATTAAAAATTTAAAAAACAAATTATTTTGTTATATGTTATTTTTAAATTAATATATCTAACAATTATTATTTTATTTAATATTGATTTTAATATTTATTTAATATATAATTTGTATTTAATATATAAATGTTATTTTAATATTTATAATTATATTTTAATTAATTATAATGTAATTAATAATATAATAAAAATAATATAATAATGAATAAATAATTATTTAATAATAATTAATAACAACATAAAATATTAATATATTTAATATAAAAAAATATTAATTTAATATTATTTAGTGTATTATATTATTATTTAAATTATTATCTATTATTAAAAATAAAGAAAATTATATATGTATATTTTTTTTTAATTACATAAGAGAGATTTTCTTGAATTAAATTCCATATAACCATTTCCCAATCCTGAAAAAAATAACAAAAATCGTTTACAAATGGAGAAAAACCAATGCATAAAATCAGCTTTTCCTAGGAGCTAAGAAGTTTCACTTCTACCGCGCGAGAGTCTCACGCATCTGTTTTTTTTTTATATCGATCGTGGTTAGTGGATTCTGCACACGAGTCGGGGATTATTGCAAATGGACAACTTAGAAATTTTGGAGATTAAAAAAAACGTTGAACTTAATCTCAACATTATAAACAACCAGGTTAATTAAAAAACAGTCCTCCGTTAAATATTACATGTTTTCCGTTAAAAAGTCATCCTTATGAAGCCTACCTACTTTTCTATCTTTATTAACGACTTTCAACTCCCCTCCACTGTGCCTGCCTATTACAATTAGAAAAAAATATATATTAACCTCTATAGGTTAATAATTAGAGCGTCTTGCAACGCTCCAATTAACCTATAGAGGATATGGTTGTAAAGCAGTAATTGCGATGGACCGGACGTATGATACGCATGGGCGTCATAGGCTCCCAAAACGTATCTTGTAAGGAGAAGTATTGGGCATGCGAAGGGTTGGTGGGCAGGTAAAGTGCTATAAGGATAGTTTGCAATAGTCGCTGACTTTGAGCGGGTCGCCTGAGGACTGGGAGGAGGTGGAACCTAACCTAACCTAGCCTATGGAGGATATGGTTGTAAAGCCGAAATTGCATGGACCGGACGTGTGATACGCATAGGCGAGCATAGGCTCTCAAAACGTGTCTTGTCAGGGGAAGTAGTGGGCAAGCGAAGGGTTCGTGGGCAGAGAAAGTGCTATAAGGACAGTCTGCAAGAGTCGCTGACTTTGTGCGGATCACCTGAGGACTGGGAGCAGGTGGCTCACAAGCGTCGAGGAGAGAGAGAGACATCTGTTCTCAGGCTGAGGGCGTCTCGATAGCTAGACGTGTGAGAAACAGTCAGCGTGCTGCGAACATGCGTCAGCATTGCCAAATAAATAACCAAAATCAACATATTAGTGGTACCTGCAAGAAGGAGTGTGCATCTAGGATTGGGCTGTTTTCTCACTGAAGATCACATAATCGACATGGAAGAACAGCTCAACATTGACGTTGTAGTGGCGAGGGGATCCTCGACTACAGGGACCAGCATCGACGATTTCATATTGCAAGGCTAGATCTTCGAACATTTCAATTGACAAATATATTTTTTTACAATAATTTGGGAAGTATGGGCGATCCTCTTGGCGTGGTCACCCAAGTAGAGAGAAAAAAAGGGCAAGATAGTTTAAGGAAACTTTTTCTAGCCACTTACCTCGTTCGAGGTGGAGCAAAACGGTTCCTGAATAGGATTACTTCTCCACCTGCGCCCAAGCGCTACACCTTAATCCTGCCAATCCATTAACATGCAAAACACCGACTAAAGGCTTTCATCCTGCCAGTCCTGCCCTCACCACCAACAGTCCCATTACTGTGAGGATTTTTTGTTTAAGGTTTTAGTCTAAGATTTATTTTTAACCTGAGACAGTACAACCACATCACTTTATACCAATAGGAGCTGAACCAGTTGAACGTGAGAAATAGACGCAAAATCCACATACTGTCACTATTGTATAATATGCTTAACTGTCCCGCCGCACCTTCTTATCTCATCGAAAGTATTCAGCGTCTTCCCAATCATGGAGTAGCGCTACGCTCAAACAGAGATTGTGATTGTATTGACTTTCCCAGTTCACCAATCTTTTTTGACATCGTCCTTTACTGTGTATGCATGTTCATAAGCCTCTGGAACTAGTTACAAAACCAATGTTAGACTGACTCCGCCATTGGCATCGTTTACAATTCAGTAAAATAAGTTTAATTTCTAATTTTTCTCTCCTCTTCACTTTTATTTTTACTGCGTACATTGTTTATAAATGTAAATAATAATTTGAATAGTTTTTGCGACCATGTAACTTCTTTCACTTAATTTAGTCTGGTTGGTTGGAAAATATTGTCACCTGGTAAAAAGCCCACCAGATTGTTTTGCAATTAAATATTAAATTACTAAATAAATATATAATTTTATAATCCGCAACCCGAGGATTTCAGTAAACCCCATTTGGGAAACACTGCTATACACATTGGGACGTTATTATCCAAAAAGGACCCAACCCACACATTACCTGTTCCGAGATAATTGAGGAAACATTGCGCCGTTTTGTATGGGTTTGTATGAAGGAAAAAAACAACAAGGAAATTAAACTACGAAATATCCATTTAACCTTTGTTTGATTGATCGATATTTTTGTACATTCAGAATTAATTTACAGTTTTTCGATATTCCAAATACACTTAAAAAACATATTGTATTTTGGGAGTTTTTTTTTATTTTATTCATATTTAAGAAATATCTTGCACGTTCATTTTGAAATCAAACTTATCTGAAGTCAATCCAATATGTACTGCAAATATCAGTGGAAGGCGTAGAAGAGGGACAACAAGGTATTTATTTAACATTTTTATTGCAAAAATCACCTGGCGGGCTTATTGCCACGCGGCAATCTCTTCCAACCAACCAGACAAATGTAAATGAAGCATGTTACATGATCGCAAAAAACATTCAAATAACTGTCTATCCCCATGAAATTCATGAACACATACGTAAGCATATGCTCACAAACCCCACAAAGACGGACAACACCCGAATACTCCTTTTCATATGAAGTGAGATATCATCAATCAAAGGAAAAGGAAGGGATGGTGGAGAGGAAAGGAAAAAAATCAGAAAAGAAACACGTTATATTACTTTTTCAGTCGCTTCTTAAAGCATACCAAGGACGGAACGAGTCTAACATTGGTTTGTAACTGATTCCAGAGTCTCAGTGCATGGACAGTAAAGGACGAAGTAATAAGAGCGGTGAACGGTGAAAAAACAAAGCCTTTTTGCAGGGCTAGTGTCCCGCATGCGGTATACGTACCCAATCCAGCGCAGTCTACTATTTTTTATATCATAACTTTCCACAAATTTCTAGATTCCAGTCTGTGTTCAATACAGCTACCATTCTGATATATGGTAGTTATATATATTGTCATATTAGTTCGTTTCTCAAAGTCTTCATTGGTTTAAGTGTTGTGAATAAATTCATTTCAAGAATTGTCTCTTTGTATTCAAGTCCCTTAATGGGATGTTTCCATTGTACCTTTCAAATATGTACCTTTAGAGACAAGTAGAACTTGAGAGGCACTTCTTCGTCACAGTAGAACTTGATGACGCTACGCCAGAATCTCCATCATTAATCAACTCCTGCATAGTTTCATTATGTAGACTTTTATCCGTTTAATTTATGTTTAAAATTATATGTTTAAAATTAAGAGACTATCTTTTGAGGCTTAAATCGTGTAGATAAATATTTTCTAAATACCAGCAATATGTGTACAGTACACGACGGTAAGTAATACACATCGGGATTAAGAAAGAGACTGTCGGCCTTAATCGGCTAACTTCGGCTTTGTAGAGCGTCGCCTCTATCACACGATGCGGTCCGGTCCAGTAACGACTGACAAATCGTGACGGAACACGTGTGACGCTCTACAAAGCCGAAGTAAGCCGATCATGGCCGACAGTCTCTTTCTTAAGCACGATGTGTATTACTTACCGCCGGGTACGTACCTGTATATATTATATTAACATGTACCTCATTGATTTTAGTTATTTCTGCGAAGCTTTGATTTCAACCGACTCGTATTTTGATCCATTCTTAACTCCAAATTATTTCGTTGAATCTCCGAACAAAAGGTTAGCTTTTCTGTAGAATCAATTTGAGTAACGTTGTCGTTTGTCTTTCCGCTGTAGAACACCCCTTACCGCAGATTCCCATCAGAACACAAAGTGTTCGCGTGTTTATCCGGGAATAATGAGGACTTCTTGAGAAAATCTATACATATAGTTTAGCGAATATATTTTGTGACAATGTTTTCTATTATGTTAACTTCTGTCGAGAATTTCCTTGAGTTTATAAGAAATTTCCGGATATACATACAACGACCTCCATGACCTAGTTGATATAGCGCCTGTCTTGCTACCCGAAGGGAGAACCCAGTTTTGGTTTTCACTCAAAGTTGTTAGTCTGGTTTTTACTCAAGGTCTCATAAACATATTTCTTCATATCATCATCATCATCAGCCTTCATTCATCCACTGTATGTTATAATATATGTGGAGTGATGGCAGAAGTTGATATGCCCGTTTTTGTCATTTTGTGTTTATTCTCCCAATTTATAGAAAATATTTCTCAGCATGTTGTGGCAAAACTTGGTGTGTCAGTCATTATCCAAACAAAAGATTTATTGTTTGGGAAAACTTAAAAAATACTTATTTGTACTGATTTCAACAGTTTATCAATGTTCATTTTGTTTCTCCTGTAAACTAAGGTAAAACGGACATATCAACTTCTGCGATAACGCCACACCTGAACATCCACTCCTTTTTATATACCTGAACATGTCCACTCGTACATGCCCACTCCTTTTTATACACCTGTACATGTCCACTCGTACATGTCCACTCCTTTTTATACACCTGTACATGTCCACTCGTACATGTCCACTCCTTTTTATACACCTGTACATGTCCACTCGTACATGTTCACTCCTTTTTATACACCTGTACATGTCCACTCGTACATGTCCACTCCTTTTTATACACCTGTACATATCCACTCGTACATGTCCACTCCTTTTTATACACCTGTACATGCCCACTCGTACATGTCCACTCCTTTTTATACACCTGTACATTTCCAGTCGTACATGTCCACTCCTTTTTATACACCTGTACATTTCCAGTCGTACATGTCCACTCTTTTTCATATACCTGTACATGTTCACTCCTTTTTATACACCTGTACATGTCCACTCATACATGTCCACTCCTTTTTATACACCTGTACATGTCCACATCCTTTTTATACACCTGTACATGCCCAGTCATACATGTCCACTCCTTTTCATATACATGAACATGTCCATTCCTTTTTATACACCTGTACATGTCCACTTGTAAATGTCCACTCCTTTTTATACACCTGTACATATCCACTCATTTGTATACACCTGTAAGAAGCCTTAACGCGTCCACTGTGCATGTTCAGGCTTCTTGTATTTCATTGCATTCACTCAGACGTTGATCCTCCCTGCTAATACTGTAGGTGAGCTAGTCAGGTAACAGATGATCCTTCGGAAGCGGAAGAAATAATTACCGCCTTCATACTACTTATAACTAGATAACAATTCTTACAACAAATTATTTAGCAAGTACATGTTCACACGTTCAGGCTACTTGCATTCCACCACATTCACCCAGACTTTCATCTTCTGCTAATACTGTAAGTTGACTAGTCAAGTCAGATAATGCTTCGAAAGCAGAAGTAATGGTTAACACCTATTTGTTGTGCTAATGTGTCTTTTTATTGGGTTTTATTAAATTAATTTAAATATTATTTTGTAAATATCGTAAATAAAGCACAAACTACGTTATTTACAATATGTAACGTTGGTAAAAAATAAAATAACCTATTGTATTGTATATAAATGACATCATTCAATAATATGCTTGGCTGAAAAGCTTTCTCGATCACGAGGGATCGCTTTCATCACAAAATTCAGTTCTATTGAACCATGCTTGTACCTTACAGTGAATACCTTGTCCGGGATATCAGCTGACAGGATTGACAGTTCGAGTGTAAGGATGAATACGGAGTAATGGACCGCTTTTTGTCCTGATATTTTTACAGGGTGATCTTATAAGATTTTAATGTGATTTATCGAAAGGGGTTATGTAGCTCATTACTGGGCATCGTAACTCCCATGATAGCCTTTGACGACTCTTCTCCATCCATCCCTGCACTCCGCTGTTCGAAGGGCAGTTGTTAAAGGTAGTCCAGTTGAGTTTTTCACTTGGTCAGTTCAACGCATTTGGATTCTTTCTCTTGTGCTTCGTTTTTGTACGCCTCCAGTAACCACAAACCTCTCCAAACTATCTCTTTTGTCACGAGCAATGTGACCAAAGAAACGAAGGACTCGTCGAAGACATATTATCGATAACCTGTCGGTGATTCTTATTTCTTCGAGAATGCATGTCCATGGAATTTATGACAGCCTTCTCCAGCACCATATTTCAAATACATTTATCATATTCCACGTTCAAGTCTTCGCGCCATACGTGAATATTGTGAAGACGAGTGATTTAACTAGGCGCATTTCGTAACATTTGTGATTTTCATTCTGATGGTGATTTTTCTGATATTCCGTATCTTTTCCAGCTTCAAAATCACATTTTTTCCATTCGTGTTTTTCTTTTCACTTCAGTCTCGCATCCTCTATTGTTGGTAATACTGAAGCCTATGAAAATAAAGTCAGTAACCACTTCTAAACCATGATTTACATCATTTGGTTGCAGTTTGTTACTACGGCTTATTATCGTAAGCTAAGTTTTTAACATGTTGATTTGTAGGCCCAGGAGCTTGCTCTTGCATTCTACCTTTTAAAGGAGCGTGGTAATTTCTTCTTCTGATGTGGTGGCTATCAACGTCGTGACATCTGCATATCTCAGATTTGTAGGCCCAGGAGCTTGCTCTTGCATTCTACCTTTTAAAGGAGCGTGGTCATTTCTTCTTCTGATGTGGCGGCTATCAACGTCGTGACATCTGCATATCTCAGATTTGTAGGCCCAGGAGCTTGCTCTTGCATTCTACCTTTTAAAGGAGCGTGGTCATTTCTTCTTCTGATGTGGCGGCTATCAACGTCGTGACATCTGCATATCTCAGATTTGTAGGCCCAGGAGCTTGCTCTTGCATTCTACCTTTTAAAGGAGCGTGGTCATTTCTTCTTCTGATGTGGCGGCTATCAACGTCGTGACATCTGCATATCTCAGATTTGAGAGCTTTCTTTCACCAATGTCAATCTCGCCGTCCCAGTCTTCAAGTGCTCTTCTCACAATAAATTATCCATATACGTTAGACAAATCGGGTGAGAGGATGCACCCTTGCCGTACACCCTTTTACACTTTGAACTGTGTGGACTTAATGCTGATAACTTTTACTGTCGCAGAACAATATTGGTACAGTGACTTAATAAGGTTCCCAAGGTGTGCTGGTACACCTTCTAGAACTATCTCTAGAAGAACGTGCCACACGAAAGCGGTAGTAAAATGAAATACCTTCCTACTCTGAAGGATAATAGCGTGATGGTATGTGTGTACCTGTATATTATATATAAAATAAAACATACAATATATGTTGAAAAATTTCCATGTATTGAGAGTCTGAAACCAGTTACAAACTTAACTTAGAATCGCTTCATTATTGGCATGTTTTAAAAAGCGACTGAAAAACTTTTAATTTCTTGTCAGTAATATAACGTGTTTTATTCATGATTTTTCCGTCCTCTACCATCACTTAATTTTCCTTGATGATGATATCTCACTTTTACTATCTTGATGATGATATATCAGTTTTACTATTTTGATGATGATATCTCACTTTTACTATCTTGATGATGATATCTCACTTTTACTATCTTGATGATGATATATCACTTTTACTATTTTGATGATGATATCTCACTTTTACTATCTTGATGATGATATCTCACTTTTACTATCTTGATGATGATATATCACTTTTACTATTTTGATGATGATATCTCACTTTTACTATCTTGATGATGATATCTCACTTTTACTATCTTGATGATGATATCTCACTTTTACTATCTTGGTGATGATATCTCACTTTTACTATCTTGATGATGATATCTCACTTTTACTATCTTGATGATGATATCTCACTTTTACTATCTTGATGATGATATCTCACTTTTACTATCTTGATTATGATATATCACTTTTACTATCTTGATGATGATATCTCAATTTTACTATCTTGATGATGATATCTTAATTTTACTATCTTGATGATGATATCTCACTTTTACTATCTTGATGTTGATATCTCACTTTTACTATCTTGATGATGATATCTCACTTTTACTATCTTGATGATGATATCTCACTTTTACTATCTTGATGATGATATCTCACTTTTACTATCTTGGTGATGATATCTCACTTTTACTATCTTGATGATGATATCTCACTTTTACTATCTTGATGTTGATATCTCACTTTTACTATCTTGATGATGATATCTCACTTTTACTATCTTGATGATGATATCTCACTTTTACTATCTTGATTATGATATATCACTTTTACTATCTTGATGATGATATCTCAATTTTACTATCTTGATGATGATATCTTAATTTTACTATCTTGATGATGATATCTCACTTTTACTATCTTGATGTTGATATCTCACTTTTACTATCTTGATGATGATATCTCAATTTTACTATCTTGATGTTGATATCTCACTTTTACTATCATGATTATGATATCTCACTTTTACTATCTTGATGATGATATATCACTTTTACTATCTTGATGATGATATCTCACTTTTACTATCTTGATGATGATATCTCAATTTTGTAAATGTGAATAATTGTCCGATTATTTGTTTTGTGAATATAGAATTTCCTTTATTTACTTTTCTCTGGTTGGACGGAAGAGATTTCTTACCTGGCAATAAACCCGCGAGATTGTTTTACTGTGAAGTTTTAAATAAATAAATAAAATGTTAATTTCAACCCTATTTTAAAGCACTATAATTTTGGAAAATATTAAAGAAAACCAAGGATAGTTTGGAAAAACCACCCCATCGAATCTAGAAAGAGGATGCATCCTTGCTGTACACCATTTTACACTTTGAACTGCGTGGACTGGTCTTCATGATGGCTCTTCTTCGTCATGGCTCCATTCACGGTTTATAGTTAATCAATAAACTTTTTTTTCATACTCAACTCACACTTGCGTTTATTTGATTCGTGCGTCATCATTAACCCTACAACCCAGTAGTCTTGGCTTCTTGCAGGAATTTATTCAACCTAGCTTTCTCAGCAGTATAACTTGTTCAATTGGTTATTCCCAGAGTTCGATAGTCCTTTGTTACACGATCCAGTCAACTCAACTTTAATCTTCCTACTCTCATAAGTCCCATCGGATCGTAGAGCAAAGCCTTTTTTGCAGGGCTAGTGTTCCGCATGCGGTATACGTGCCTAATCCAGCGCAGTCTACTATTTGTTATATTATAACTTTCCACAAATTTCTAGATTCCAGTCTGTTTTCAATACAGCTACCATTCTGATATATGGTAGTTATATATATTGTCATATTAGTCCGTTTCTCAAAGTCTTCATTGGTTTAAGTGTTGTGAATGAATTCATTTCAAGAATTGTCTCTTTGTATTCAAGTCCCTTAATGGGATGTTTCCATTGTACCTTTCAAATATGTACCTTAAGAGAGAAGTAGAACTTGAGAGACACTTCTTCGTCACAGTAGAACTTGATGAACGCTACGCCAGAATCTCCATCATTAATCAACTCGTGCATATTTTCATTATGTAGACTTTTATCCATGTTTAAAATCAAGAGACTATCTTTTGGGGCTTAAATCGTGTAGAGAAATATTTTCTAGATACCAGCAATATGTGTACAGTACACGGCGGTAAGTAATACACATCGGGCTTAAGAAAGAGACTGTCGGCCTTAATTAGCTAACTTCGGCTTTGTAGAGCGTCGTCTCTGTCACACGATGCGATCCGGTCCAGTAACGACTGACAAATCGTGACGGAACACGTGTATGAATGACAGAGACGACGCTCTACAAAAGTCGAAGTTAGCCTATTATGGTCGATAGTCTCTTTCTTAAGCCCGATGTGTATAACTTACCGCCGATTACTTGTATATCCTTTTTGAAAAGGGTGTCGATCACGTGAAATACGGGGCAGGCACTCAACGCAAATCAGTTTATAATTATGAAACACGGAATCGGTATAGAAAGGAGTGTTTATGATAAATTTAGAAATTAAATATGAGGTTTATTTACAGGAAGATGTGTATTCATGGAAACATACAAATAATATACAGGTAGTCGTCGACTTACGACCTACACGACTAACGACTGTTCGACTTTACGACCACAATACGTGATCGGTTGTCCGCCTGCGCTAAGTGTGGCGCTAGCAGACCATGTACGCTACATATTGTATTACTATGTGCTTGTGCGCATCGCGGTCCGCATTAGCTGCGGCTTCGTCCAATAACGATGTGTTGTCTTGTTATAAGCATTTTTAAACCCTTCCGTGATGTCTACAAAAAGAAGAATGAAATCTTCTTGCACAATTTAAAGAAATGGACCCAAACATCGAACGATTTGCAAGGACTGAACGGATGGCACACGATGTGTTTCGTCCATATCGTGAAATATACGAGGAGAAGAAGAAACAAACAATCCAGACAAAGCTCACCATGTTTATGCAAAAAATAAACAAGCGGCAAATAAAAAGTTGATATGTATAACAAACAGCTGTATTTTGTATTTTCATATGTTTTATTAATTGTAATTTATTTTTAACAAACACTGTTTATTCCACTTTTTTATGACGGTATAACCCTACCGGTTTCAAGGCTTTCACCTCATCTTCAGGGGAGCGCAATTTATTAATATAATATTTAACTAATTTTACTGAAGCATAATTTTTTACTTAATCCTAACAAATGTAAAAATAAGAAAACAAAGCAAAACTTAAAGACATTCGAATATCAGCTGCATGCTGATATAACATATGATAGAAAAACTCGAAAAATAATAAAAAAAGAAAGCATAGAGAACCCCGATAAATGACAGTGGTGATACACTGAGTATAACAAGAACATAGAAAACAGTCTTATAATATCACGCACAATAATTTACATATGTACGGAAATTATTGCATAAACCGACTTACGACCAGATCAACTTACGACCTGTTTATCGGACCCGAGTGCGGTCGTAAGTCGACGACTACCTGTACACTACGTAAAGAACACTCGATGGACATATGGTCAAGAGATTCCTCGCGCTTTGTCTACATCAGGACATTGCGCAGTCTTCAGCGTGGATTTTTTAAGTTAAGGCAGTGACTTATTTTTATTTGACATAACATATTATGTTTGAGATACTCGTGTTTCTTCTGTGACTAGGACTTATCATGAATAATTAATTGTATCATCCAGTATAGTACCTTTTACCCGGCTTGACACATTCCATACAAGTAACCAACTTGACTATGCTTGAATTTTATTCACAGGATTTTCATTTTCCACCTCATCTATACATTTATCTAGTTTCTCCCGCTACGCTACTTTTATACTTGCTTTTCTATTAGACCAGGAGTTTCATTCCCCACCTCATTTATACATTTGTCTAGTTCTTCTCTACAACGCTCATTTTATATTTGGTGTTCTATTAGACCAGGAGTTTCATTCCCCACCTCATATATACATTCGTCTAGTTCTTCTCTACTACGCTCCTTTTATATTTAGTTTTCTAATAGATCAGGAGTTTTATACCCCACCTTATCTATACATTTGTCTAGTTTCTCTCTATAACGCTTCCTTCCATATTTGGTTTTCTATTAGACCATAAGTTTCCTTCCCTACCTCATTTAAACATTTGTCTAGTTTTTCTCTGTTAGGTTCCTTTCATATTAGGTTTTCTATTAGACCAGGAGTTTCGTTCCTCACCTCATCTATACATTTGTCTAGTTTCTCTCTACTACGCTCCTTTTATATTTGGTTTTCTAGTAGATTAGGAGTTACATTCCCCATCTCATTGGCACATCTGTCTAGTTTCTCTCTATTGCGCTCCTTTCATATTTGGTATAATTTTTCTTTATTATACCCCTTTCTTATTTGATATACCATTAATATAAGACACCCTGTATTTAGGATATGTGTGTGAAAGGGGGGGTTGGAGGAAGGGCATGTGGCCCTTTCAGTCCTTCTAGGAGGGTCGGCCTTTTGAGTCCTGGCCCTTTGAGCTGACCTTTGGAGAATACTCCCACTCTGCAGTCGGAACTAAGAGAACTCTTGACTTTTAAATCCACCATAACTTTTGGTGGCAGGAGGGGGAGAACGCTGAATTAGAGAAGTGGATTATTATTTTTCATTTAATGATACATTCTTTTTCAAATTTGAGGTAAAGGAAGGAATATTTAAATAGAGAGCACTTTAACATTTCTTTTTTCACCATGACGTGCTCAATATAGCGTGGCGTGGTCTGGAACTTGGTGCGTCTGTTACCATTTCTCCCGATTCTGGGCTATATTCAATACAGTGCTTATCCCCAATCTCCTGTTTTAACGTAATAAACTGGATTTGCGTTGAGACCTTGTCTTATGTTTTCACGTGATCGACACCCTTCCCAAAAAACACATTTTACTGATATCTAGAAAATATATACATACTCACATATTACTGATATTTAATCTATAATAATGGGTTTGAATCTAGAGTTAGAGTGCCCTTGAAGAGAGTGCACTCACTTCTTTTCCTTCTCCCTGGCTCCATCCCAACTCACTGTCTGCAAAGACTGTTGGGGTAAGCTCTCCTCGTCCTAAGGTTGTATGCTCTTCTTCCCCGGACTACGTCTCCCAGGCCGTGCCTCTGCATCAGGTTATCTTTTTGCGCCACCCATGAATTCTTTGGTCTTCCTCTGGTTGTTATTCTAAGAAGATCCATGGAGATCGCCTGGTTCACAATGTGATCGGGTGCTCTGCGTCCAGCGTGCCCATACCATCTCAATCGCCTCTCCTTCATCTTGCTCTTGATGTCTGTAACACCTAGGCTTCCACGAATGCGTGAGCTTTTTATTTTGTCTCTTAGGGACACACAAGCTGACCATCTTAGCATGCGCATTTCAGCAGTTTCTAGTTGCCTAGAGTAAGAGTTATACATCGTCCAGCATTCGGAGCCATAGAGGAGTGCGGGTCTGACAATCGTTTGGTATACTTTTCCTTTTAACTTTACTGGCATGTTCGGATCACATAGAACTCCCGTCATTGATCTAAACTTCATCCATCCCACACTAATTATATGTGTTACATCTGCTGCACATCCTCCATCGCTATGGATGAGTGACGGAGGATATACTCACTAGATGGCTCTATATTAGTTTTTCTTTTATTCTTATTATTATTCACCAAAAAGATTATTTGACGGTTAAATTTTATCTCAACCCACTTTCAAATAAGTAAAAACATCCCCCTCAAAATGTGTACTACCCCAAACCAATGTTAATCACGCTTAGTGGTTAGATAGTCCGCTTTAGAGCCGCCCAAACTCCAGCTGCGATGCGAATGAATATTTTCAGTTTCGGTTCATGTCAGAGCCCAAGTTTTGTTTCCAAGACGAAGCAATAAATCATTAAGATGAAAAACTTTTAGACTGGAATAAAGCTGATGAATAGTATCTCAAGTCTCAAGTAAAATATGGCCGTCCCTTACTTTGCCTGGATTCAAGAATATAAACACTTGTTGTTTAATTCATGAATAAATCTGAAACGAGTATGAATTCGTCGGGCAGATGGCGATAGAAGAGGAATCAGCCCTTGGTTGGAAATTTTCACCTTATTAGCACTCTTAAAGTGCTTCCATTCAAACTATTGTTTTATCTCTCCTTTCTAAATTATTTATTCAAACTATTGTTTTATCTCTCCTTTCTAAATTATTTATTCAAACTATTGTTTTATCTCTCCTTTCTAAATTATTTATTCAAACTATTGTTTTATCTCTCCTTTCTAAATTATTTATTCAATCTATTGTTTTATCTCTCCTTTCTAAATTATTTATTCAAACTATTGTTTATCGTTCCTTTCTAAATTATTGTAATTTTATTTTTATCAAACACTGTTTATTCCACTTTTTTATGACGGTATAACCCTACCGGTTTCAAGGCTTTCACCTCACCTTCAGGGGAGCGCAAATTATTTATTCAAACTATTGTTTATTCAAACTATTGTTTTATCTCTCCTTTCTAAATTATTTATTCAAACTATTGTTTTATCTCTCCTTTCTAAATTATTTATTCAATCTATTGTTTTATCTCTCTTTTCTAAATTATTTATTCACACTATTGTTTTATCTCTCCTTTCTAAATGATTTATTCAAACTATTGTTTTATATCTCCTCTCTAAATTATTTACTCTAACTATTATTCCTATTGTCATTTTCACCTACCTAGAATATTGTGAGAGTCAAAATTAAATTTCAGTATTCAAAATTTTCCCTTCAGTACTCAAACTTTATTTTACGTTCACATCACTAGTATTTGGAAGATCCTGCCAACTCCTTATTCTGTTCATATCTCAAAATTTTCAAGATCTGGTACTTGTCTGTAAATTGATGATGCAATTTAAAAATTTATGCATATTTTTATTGTCTAAGGCAGACCTGCACAACTCAAAATGGGATGAGGGCCATATTAATTTAAAAAAAGCTTCTGCGGGCCGCAAGAAAACAGTATTGGAAAAAAATAGAGACTATTTTATTATTTGTTTTATCAAACACTGTTTATTCCACTTTTTTGTAACGGTATAACCCTACCGGTTTCAAGGCTTTCATCTCATCATCAGGGAAGCACAAATAAGACTGAATTCTATTCGAACTGGTACCGAGACACACTTCTTACTGTTAACATTCGGGTTGAGGACTTGGGGTGAATATAGGGATGAGACAATCTCGGCAAGCAGCGGAGAAATTTTTGGGATATATGTATTTTTCAGATGTTCAACTCGATTCACTGACTTAGAAATTTATTGGGCCTCTAATCTGTCCAATTTATTTCCATTACTACTGATATGTAAGAATTTGGCATCATCGATAGAATTACTGAATATCGTTACAAGATTGTATTGGGACAAATTTGTGAGCTGTCACAGGACTCATCCTAGAATTTCCGAACTATAACGTAATGACTTTTGACAAACGTCACCAAATATTATTTGATTTAAACAAACTGACATATTTTTGCTAATTTGTAACAAGATGTATTAATTTGTCATTATTGTTAGTTTTATGTAATGTATTTACCTAAATAACTTACTATTTATTAGAATTGAGGCTTATATTAAAGTTGATAAAATAACTAAAATTACTGAACGTCGTTACAAGGTTGTATTGGGGCAAATTTGTGAACTCTTACCTAGGAACCGTCCTACAATTTCTTAAGTTTGGATGTCAGTAATGTGCCCTTTTTGGAGGAGGTATCGATCACTTGAAAACACGGGACAGGAACGTACGATTAAATCTAATTTATCACGTTAAAACACGGGATCAGGACACAAAGTGTTAGAGCTGCCGGTTCACAACAGGTTATGTACTGTTGATAGGACTTTTTGAGGTTTAGTTGGGTGTGGTAAAGGTATGATTCTTGGCAAGTAGATTTAAGCTGGTACAAACATTGCAGATTCAGAGCCAGCGTGTGTAACCAGGGTCTGCAAATAGGAATCGACCTCCCACCGTGGTGGAATGTAATCCTTGTACCTGCTTGTAATGTGGCGGGATTTCCTCTCATTCTGGGCAGAGCCAACGGTAGGAAAAGTGCCGCAAATGGATTAAATAAATTATGTATAATATAATCACCCAGGTATATCCGCAATGCTCTTCCGCTCGTACAGAGTGTAAAAAATTCAATATAAAAACAGATATCGCCCAAATAGCACAATATTGTCGGTTATCATCAAGAAAATATTTTTATTGTAATAACATATTTTGAATATACTGTAAAAAAAATATAATAAAATATAAAATTAAAAAAATCAATGTCTTGGTGTAATGTTAATAAAATAATAGTCGCTAATGAAGATTTTATATATTTGACATTCAGATGTCAGTTGATATGTTAGGGCTGCATTGTTGTGTTTACTCCAAAAAGAATAGAGACCTTCATGACCTAGTCGGTAAACCGTCTTTTGATCCGAGGTTTTGATTCGATTGCCGATGAGAAACTTCTTACCGACCATCATTTTGCAACAATAGTGCAATAAAATCTAAGAATATCACTTCAGAATTGGTATCCTACGTGTACAGTAGATATTGCGCGAGGAGTGAAAAGCGCTCCTGCCAGAGGGTCAGATTCAACACTTGTGGGCCGCAATAATCCTGTGTAATCTCGGCCCAGGCTCTCTCCCGACATCGCCTGACAGGATCACGTTACCCACTAAAATCAACAGACCGTCTAAGGATAATGAAATAACTAAATCGCATTTGTAAACAACAGAAGACTTCTCTGGATGTAGGTAGAGCCCATTTCATCTTACTTATATTATATAACATACATTTGTTTAAACTAGAAAACAAATAAAATACACTTGAAAAAAAAAACTTAACATTGTCATTACTGATAGCGATTCAAGTTATCATCGCTGAAAACCGATCTCACCTAGAGAAATTCAGCACGTGCCAATTCAATTCGGCAACTCACTTCTATATCTTCATATATTTGACAGTCGACTTGCTTTATAGGTTGCCCGATCAGCTGCAGAGATAAACGACTATAATACTGTCGACAAAACATATACTTGTTTTTTTTAACAATAATAGTCTTTTCTCGACACATAATATGCTAATTGAAACCTGTTATAATAAAGATTCAAATCACTGCTGAAAACTAATGTTACCCGTATCTTGAGAAATTCAGAACGTGACAATTCAATTTGGTATTTCACTTGTCTATCTTGGTATATTTGAAACTGTCGACTTGATCTATAGGTTGCCCGATTAGCTGCGGAGATAAACGACTATAATACTGTCGACAAAACATAAACTTGTTTTTTTTAACAATAACATAATATCCGATCTTTTCTCGACACCTTTTATGCATATTGAAACCTGCTATAAAAAATATTCAAGTTAACATTGCTGAAAACTGATCTCATCTAGAGAAATTTAGCGCATGCCAATTCAATTCGACATACCACTTCTCTATCTTGGTATATCTGACTGTCGACTTGCTCTATAGGCTGCCCGGTTAGCTGCAGAGAAAAACGACTATAATACTGTCGACAGAATATAAACTTTTTTTTAACAATATGCAATCTTTTCTCGACACCTATTATGCTTATTGAAACCTGTTATAAAAAAGATTCAAATTATAATTGCTGAAAACTGATTTTATCTTGAGAAATTCAGAACGTGACAATTCAATGTGGCATTTTATTTCTCTATCTTGGTATATTTGAAACTGTCGACTTGCTTTATAGGTTGCCCGTTCAGCAGCTGATAAACGACTATCATACAGTCGACTTAAGAACATAAAATGTCAACATTAATGTTCACTGTTTTCTCGACACCTGTGATGGTTATTCTGTTCAATAAAAGTTGAAATCCATGTCGGTGATCCGCCAGGATCACTGTACTATATCATTGACATATATAATTTCATTAATGAACACTTTATTAATTTTTATAGCATTTGGTTCATTAAAAACTCTGGATAGTTAGAAGATAAGTGCTGACAGGATACATCCTTGACGCATGCGTCTTTGGATTTCCACTACAGATATTATTATTTGTCTGAATTTCACTGCTGCGTAAGCAGGATTATAAAGGATTTGTTTTAACATGAAAAAACATATTAACGAATTCATTGCAATTTTATCAAACGGAAATTAAATGATTAATTTTATCATAAAATAATCACTATTTCTGCGGAGCATATTTTTTTTCAACTTATGTTGGATTCTGGAGGTTTTATTTTGATATGAAAAAGAAGTTCAAGTTCATCAAACGGATAGTCTTGAAGTTCATCAAACGGAAATCAATTGATTACTTTTGTCATCAAATAATCACTGATTTTGGGACCATAGTTTTTTTATGTATAAAAGTAGGATTGTAAAGGTTTTGTCTTGACATGAAAAAACTGTCGTTACGAAATTTCTTGATGTTTATCAAACGGAAATTAAATGATTAATTTTGTCATCAAATAATCACTGATTTTGGGGAAATAGTTTTTTATGTATAAAAGTAAGATAGTGAAGGTTTTGTCTTGACATGAAAAAAACTATCGTTACGAAATTTCTTGATGTTTGTCAAACGGAAATTAATTGATTAATTTTGTCATCAAATAATCACTGATTTTGGGACCATAGTTTTTTTATGTATAAAAGTAGGATTGTAAAGGTTTTGTCTTGACATGAAAAAACTGTCGTTACGAAATTTCTTGATGTTTATCAAACGGAAATTAAATGATTAATTTTGTCATCAAATAATCCCTGATTTTGGGGAAATAGTTTTTTATGTATAAAAGTAGGATTGTGAAGGTTTTGTCTTGACATGAAAAAAACTATTGTAACGAAATTTCTTGATGTTTATCCAACGGAAATTAAATGATTAATTTTGTTATCAAATAATCACTAATTTTGGGGCCATAGTTGTTTTATGTATAAAAGTAGGATTATTTATTTTTATTTAATTTTCATTTATTTATTTTTAGTTTTTTATTTATTTAATTTAATTTTTATTTTATTAAATTTTTTTTTTATTACATAATTTTTTTTATTTATTTTAATTTAATTTTTTATTTTATTTAATTTTGTTTTATTTTATTTTATTTTATTTAACTAATTTAATTTTAATTTCATTCCTTCACTCAAAATAGATGAAGCGTTTCACTTTTCGTGACGTTCAGGCCAATTTGCCCTACCGCGCCTATAGAAGCTTCACTTCAAAAAAATGTATATAGAGTTTGGAAGAGATAAATAAAATACATGAATTGTTGATAATAAATTACTATGATAAAAAAAAAACAACCTTCAAATGATACCCAACAATTGCAAACAGTTAATTCACTTATCTCCATTTCTCTCGAAGGAGCACCTTCTTCCTATATTGAGCGATACATCCCAATAAACAGTTAAGCTTGATTGTGGTAAACACCAAATCGTGAGCGCCATAACCCTATCGTGGCCATTACTGCCCGCCTGACCCTTTCACTGGAGCGTACGCAATCCGTCGTTAGGTGGGTTACGTACCAAACACTCTTAATTCAGAGCCCAGTAGCTGCTTTAGTGAATTTGTTATCCTAACAGGCACAACATTATATAAAGGATTTTGGAAACCTTACGTTGACCTACCTTGAAAATAATAATACAGGATAATTTATATAGCGCCGTTTAGAGAGCAATCTCTCCTCAAGGGTGCTCTAACTCGAGATTCGAACCCACAAATATTAACAGATTAAAATATCACAAAATAAATATATCCTATTCCGTCACACAAGACTACCTACCTTAAAATAAAGGATAATTTATGTAGCATCGCTTAAAGAGCAAACTCTTCACGAGGATGCTATAACGTCATATAAATATTTTAAGCCCATATATATTCTGCCCACATTATCTAAAGTTATTGAAAAAATTGTTCATATACAAATTGACTCCCGCCTTAATCAATTTGAATTGTTCAATTCGTTGCAGTCAGGATTTCGTCCAGGGCATAGTACCACTAGCAATTACGGATGATGTAAGACGTGGAATGAGCTTTAAGCAGCTGGCATTGTTATGTCTACTGGATTTTAGCAATGCATTCAATACTGTAGACTTTGATCTGCTTATGGCCCGAATGCGTTCATTACGATTCTCTGAATCGGTCATAGTCTGGTTTTCGAGCTATTTAAAGGGAAGAACCCAATCCTATAGATACCAGGAGCGTATATCTGAATGGACTGATCTCTCTGCAGGCGTTCCCCAAGGTGAAATTCTCTCTCCACTCCTTTTTTCTATATTCATCAACCCAATAACATCGTCTCTTAAGTGTTCTTATCATCTGTATGCGGATGACCTGCAGATATATATTCATTTTGATCCAAATTTCTTTCACGCGGCTTTGAACCATTTAAATGCGGACCTTCAATCGATCTCGGAGTGAACTGGGGAGCATGGCTTACTCATAAATCCTAAGAAGTCTCAAGCGATCTTCATTTGTGGGGCTCGTGGGCATGTGCTCACGTATATGTTTATGGATTTCGTGGGGACGGATAGTCATTTGAATTATTTATGTGACCACGTAACTTGCTTCTTTTACTTTTGTCTGGTTGGTTGGAAGAGATTGCCGCCTGGCAATAAGCCCGCCAGATTGTATTTGCAATAAAAGTGTTAATTAAATAAATAAAAAGCTCGGGACTCAAATTCACAAATATTAACAGATTAAAAATATCACAAAATAAATATATCACCAGAATCCTATTCCGTCACTCACACACAAGACAACCTACTTTAAAATAAAGGACAACCTACCTTAAAATAAAAGACAATCTACCTTAAAATAAAGGACAACCTACCTTCAAATAATGAACAACGTACCTTCAAATAAAGGACAACCTACCTTAAAATAAAGGACAACCTACCTTCAAATAAAGGACAACCTACCTTAAAATAAAGGACAACATACCTTTAAAATAAAGGACAACCTTCCTTAAAATAAAGGACAACCTACCTTAGAATAAAGGAAGACCTACTTTAAAATAAAGGACAACCTACCTTCAAATAAAGGACAACCTACTTTCAAATAAAGGACAACCTACTTTAAAATAAAGGACAAACAACCTTAAAATAGAGGACAACCTTCCTTAAAATAAAGGACAACCTACCTTAGAATAAAGGAAGACCTACTTTAAAATAAAGGACCACCTACCTTCAAATAAAGGTCAACCTACCTTAAAATAAAGGACAACCCATCTTAAAATAAAGGACGACCTTCCTTAAAATAAAGGACAACCTACCTTAGAAAAAAAGAAGACCTACCTTAAAATAAAGGACAACCTACCTTAAAATAAAGGACTACCTACCTTAAAATAAAGGACAACCTACCTTAGATTAAAGGAAGACCTACCTTAAAATAAAGGACAACCTACCTTAAAATAAAGGACTACCTACCTTAAAATAAAGGACAACCTACCTTAAAATAAAGGACAACCTACCTTAAAATAAAGGACTACCTACCTTCAAATAAATGATAACCTACCTTAAAACAAGGAATTTTTCCACGTCTACAGTATTTTTCCACGCTAACAGTCAAACTGTACAATTATGTAAATCTTCTTAAACGTGTAAAAATGAATCATACTCATACGAGTATATTAAAAGCCAACCTTCTTTCAGAATGTTTTATTGTACAAAGTCGTCCTTGTGAAGAGAAGCTCAAGGTATTGATAGAATCACCCCCATTGACGTCTTGACATTTTCATTGGATCTCCCATAAAGAATAAGCCTATTAGACCGACATCATACAGGACCAAGGTAAGACTTCCCTGTTGACATGAAACCCCATTGGGAAAGCGAAATATAAACCATGCTACAACCATAAATCTTACGATCTCCGTCGATGCTTGTACACCATAGAAAATATTTTTATTTTGTTATTCTTGAGGACTGCGCAATTCGCCTTCGTCCGTTTTAAATAATGGATATTTTTAAGATATTTTCGTTGTACTATATTATGTATGCAAGATAATTTTACCACGAATAAATAATTAACGAGTCGATAAACGAACCCACGCAGCCTATTATAGTTCGAAAATTCTAGGTTGAGTCCTGTGACAGCTCACAAATTTGCCCCGATTCAACCTAATGTAATGTACGAGTATTTACCTAAATAACTCGCTATTTATTAGAATCGAGGCTTATATTAAAGTTGATAAAATAATTAAAATTACTGAACATCGTAACAAGGTTGCATTGGGGCAAATTTGTAAGTTGTCACAGGACTCATCCTAGATTTTCCGAACTATAGGACGTTTTGTGTGACCCACGAGCTGTTTTTTTTATAAATCTTTTATGATAAAATTCTTTTTTCAAATAATAAATTCAATTTGAATCGTGTATAAGAATTATTTATGGCAGTGAAAATATTCTAATGAAGTTGAACGTCACATCAGATTTAGACTTGGTCTTAAAAATAATAATATAAACTATAATATAATGTTATTGCATCTGAACTTGATCACACTTTCCGATAATAGAATGAAAGTTTGAAATAAATCTTAAGCCAGTATATACTTTTTAGAAGCAGACCAATATGGCAATATTTATAACTATACTTGAGAAAATGTAGCATGGTCCCTGTGACAGTTCACAAATCTGCCCCAATACAACCTTGTAACGACGTTCAGTAATTTTTTTTATTTTATCAACTTTATTATAAGCCTCGATTCTAATAAATAGCAAGTTATTTAAGTAAATACATTACATAAAACTAACAATAATGACAGATTTATACATCTTGTTACAAATTAGCAAAAATGTGGCAGTTTGTTAAAATCAAATAATATTTGGTGACGTTTGTCAAAAGTCACTACGTTAGTCTGCATTGGCTAGGGATGGGGTATATGATAATTTGATTTTCGATTTTTTATACCTAAAATTAAATGTTCGCAATTAGTATTAATTCATAGTGGATCTTGGCCTATTTAAAGATAGATACAAATCATACAATACATTAGAAAGTCAGTATTATGATAATTACGAATTAAAACGTCAGTTTAGAGAAAAACAATTTTTCGATTTATAAAAAAATTATTCGATTTGTAAAAAAAAACGATTTTACCCTATCCCTTTGAGACATGACATTTCAAATGTCACAGGAACCATCCTACATTTTCTCAAGTATACCGTCATATTAAACGTCAATCAAAGTGACAGATTTCGCTTTATAAAAGTATTGACAAACTGTACTCAAACATTGCTTACTTAGTTAATTTACAACCTATGAATAAACTTAATATGAGCCGACCATTTTGACATGTTGGATCGGTTTTGAAAACCTTTTTTGAACTAATTGATCTCTTTCAGTTTACACAATATAGTATGTTGCCTAATAAACTTGGCTAACAATGTATTGAGTACAGTTTGACGATGCTTTTGTAAAGCGAAACATTTCTGCCATTTTATTTTCAGTACATTTTAAAGATTTTTCACATTCAAGTGGGCAATCGTTCTGTTGAAAATTCAGTTCTACATTAGAGTTACCAAATCAATTAACAACTTTAAAGTTGTATTATCTCTAAAGTAAATAAATCGAATTGATAGGTTTTCTCAGTATGCTGACCGAATGGGTCGCAGACGGTCATTTTCGTAAAGAAACTTTACTCAATTTCTACTGTTTTTTTTTTTCGTGCCAATGTTCTAAAGAAGTATTCCAGTCTGCGCAAAACAATAGATGTTTTGTTTAGCATATTTGCTTTTAAGTCAGGGTTTTTTGCACCTCGTTAAATACATAATACAAGGTCAAGATAGAAATTTTCTTTATGGACACGATGAATGCGTTCTAAAATGGAATGTTTTCCAATAGGTCAACGATTTTTTTTAAAACTGCAAACATCGGAATAGTGAGTCCATTGAACAACCACGATTGAATGGTGTAAAAAGAGTATGGAAATCTTTCGTATCAGACATGCGTCACCCAGATTGATGATTTTAATTGTGTTATACTCGTATTATTTATTTATTTATTTAATTTATTTATTATTACACATGACAAGAAATATACATAATTTGCGAAAAAAAAAACAACAGGTAATTTAATTTGGACATACAATTTTAATGGATCTGGGTTTGTTGCCTTTCATTTGTCGTATCCCTAGTAAACTAGGATTTTGCCTGTATCTCACTGAGTATATTTACCATGAAAAAATAAATCGATGCTTCTTTCTGATTTTTGATTACACAAAAACAAAACCCCGTTGCACGTTCTCATCAACCTGACAAACAGTGGCACTCAATTACAACTGGAAACATCATGCGAAATCAAACTCTTTACACATCATCACTCCAGAAAGACCAAAAATGTTCATCCCATAATATACCGCACACAATCATAAGAATAAAAATAAAAACAAAAATACACAGAAACACAAATACAAAACAACAAAAATTAAAACAACAAAAAGAAACCCACACTCAAGAGCCCACGTAATTATATGTATAGGAATTGTTAATATTTTAGAAAGGTGTCCTATTTGGGTCATGTATTTAGAGGAGCAAAACACAAATTACTGCACCTGATCATCCAAGGTAAAATAGAAGGCCGAAGAGGTGTTGGCAGGAGGCAAATCTCCTGGCTCCGCAATATACGTGATTGTACGTTGGAGGTCTTTTTCAGGCTGCCGCGCTGAGGACAAAGATGTCTACTCTCAGGTGGTAGTCAACGTTGGGGGGACCTGACATGACACTGGGAAGAAGAAGATTTCAGTTTTGTTGTACACCTACCATTATCAATTGTAATCAATAAACATTAAATTATAAAGTACCATTTTTTTTAACAACACAGTTATAATATTATAATAAAAAAAAGTGATTTCTTGATAATTTTATTGTATATAAATAATATTTTTTTGTTCTTAGGATATTCTGAAAGCTGTCGAATGAAAGTTTAATTTGTTATTTTACTCCGTATCGAAGCCTCCTTGACCACCACTTAAGGGTGCCTTCTTCAAGGTGAAGGAATACAAGGCCTTCATCATCTGTTGCTTTATGGTTTTATCATCTCACCTCAAGAATTTGTTTTCAGTCATGTCCAACAATTGGTTCATCAAAGGATTTTTCTATCAACCATTTCAACTTTTAACAACTCCTCCGTTCTTGCTGGGACTCGTAGTCAAGGATCACCACGCCATTCCTACGTCAATTCGGTTGGAAAACAAAGCTATTGAGTTTTTTTTAAGTGAGTGAGTCGTGGCACACCAGCAAATTCTCTGACTACGCCGTTGTACTGGATCCGATGGCATACCAAAGTGAGACGATCGAAGCACACCGGCATGTTTTTTTTCTCTTTTTAAAAGAATCGATATTACCGAAGTCATTGGTATTCTTTTACCCCCGAATACTAGACGGAAAAAATGTCTGTATCATTCGAGGGGAGTAGCGCAGCGTGGGGATGGAACCGGTGATCTTCCACACGAAAGTCAAGTACGTTACCGCGCGGCCATGCATCTCAGAACAACTATTTCAACTTTTAATACCAATATCAAATACATTGTTTATAGTTAAGGCATTAACGTTGTGGAGGTTTAAAGACATTGTAATTTATTTTATCAAACACTGTTTATTCCACTTTTTTTTAAAGGGGAATAAACAGTGTTTGATAAAATAAATTACAATATCGAATACAGTTTCAAAATATGTTGTTTATAGTTAAGATATTAACGTTGTGGAGGTTTAAAGACATTGTAATTTATTTTTATCAAACACTGTTTATTCCACTTTTTTGTAACGGTATAACCCTACTGGTTTCAAGGCTTTCGCCTCATCTTCAGGGGAGCACAAACAAGACTATATCGATCCGAACATCTGGTGAACAGTTATATCGCAAAAATCTCTCCGCTCTTGGCCGAAATCGTCTCATGCCTCCCTCACCCCTCAGCCCCCAACCGTTGAAGCGTGTGTATCGGTACCAGTTCGGACAGAATTTAGTCTTGTTTTTTCTCCCCTGAAGATGAGGTGAAAGCCTTGATACCGGTAGGGTTATACCGTTACAAAAAGTGGAATAAACAGTGTTTGATAAAAATAAATTACAAAGTTTCAAAATAGTATTCATGATTATTTCTTATGGTTATTTTTGCCAGAAGATACTTAATTAGTTTTTTCTGCATTATTCCTGGAATGTAAACTATTTGCTATCTCTCCATTTTTTTGGGTGTCTATCTAGAGGTCAGATTCTTATGCAGTAAGTAAGCATGAGAAACTTTACGGGGAATCCGGGTCTTATCCATTGTTTGAACGTTTAGGGATTTGTGTTTCGCATAGAAGGATGAGGTTGTTTGAATAAAAGTCGTCGAGATCGAGATAAGTAAAGAGAGAAAGTTTATTGTAAGCGTCTGTATTTATAATGTATAGAACGGCGCAGAACATGTCGCTTCGCTGGACACATGGTTATTGTTGCGCGTTCTATATACATTTCATACTACGGTCTGCAGGAGAGGCAAACGATATATCGGTGTCTCGCTCTCCGCTACTAGTGAGTTCAATGACCGCGCGGGCGACCTTCGCCCGGTGCCGTCTCCCATTCCCTACAGTGCGGGTTCAATGACCGAGCGGCCAAGGGTCGCCTCAGTGGGTTCAGTGACCGCACGCACGGTCGCTACAAACGTAATCCAGTCTATAAAGTCTTCCCCATCTTTAAGATATATTCTTACATGTGTGTTCCTTATTCTTTTTATATGTGTTTTAGCCATTTTAATTGCAAGAACTCTAATTCCGAGGTTCTAAGGGGTGACTTCTAATATTGCTTGTGTGTTATAGTTTACGCATCGACGGATGCCGAATTCTGCTTTGCCACAGCATTTCTAATATAAAAATTACAGCATCACGCCGTGTTCCTTGCGAGGTAGGCAAAGAGACTAGTTTGCCATAATTTTCTATAAGTTTGTGGCAGTCGCCCACTCGGCGTTCATTTCATCGGTCATTGACCGTATGTATGAACGCCGAGTGGGCGACTGCCACCACTTTAGCTCACCACTTTAGCATATGTATCCTAGAGGGAGGAGATGATGAATATTTGTTGATAAATAATAAAACACGTTATTTCGCAATGCGGAAAGAGAGTGGAATTTTATTAGTAACGTAGGTATTTATATGTTTTTAGAATGTGCGCAAGAATGCGCTCGCGATATGCCTGCGTCTCGCCTCTGCAAATGCAAAAACGATCAATTGTAGTATGTAGGTAACAATCTATTTATGGAACCGGCGAGACAGCGTGGTGTGTTCTCTCTCTAGTATGTAGTGCGGTCCGCTCGGCTACGGGATGACTGGCCGGCGGGTGACTTGTTTACTTAGATTTATCGAAAAATCCGAAGGTCATTTCATCGGTCATTGACCGTATGTATGAACGCCGAGTGAGCGACTGCCACAAGTTATTTCACCTCTTCATATATACAATAATAAAGAGACTTTAAGGGAAATGCAGACTGCACCCCTTGAAGACTACTCGAAACTGTAACCCCCGGGTTAGAAGACAAGCGTGTTATCAACTAAGCCACGGAGGTCATTATTTATTTTATGTCATTATATTTAAAGTGATTTATTTATAAAATTATATCTAGCATTATTAAAAATAACGTGAAAATATTTCAATAAAATTTATTCGTTTCCAACTTTACCCCCCATAGTTAAAGCGTAAAAATAAAGGATAGATATTTCCATGAAACCTTCAGCCCCTGGGCAGGTTTATCTCAGGGGATGATTTTTTTCGTAGGAAATTAAGGGCAGTTAATAATTCAAAGGCTCTGCGGGCTCGCAAGAAAAATAATGTAAGTAGACGCCCCCAGCACCCATAAATCTCATTAAATACCAACCGTTATATTTTGGGAAATTGCTGTGTTTAGAACCTTTCTTCTCGATATGTGCGCCTTGAGTACGTCACAGGTGCGTGTTAGCGTGCTATACTGGGTGACTGGTACACGGTGGCGCTAATGTCAACACAGTATTGGATGATGTCGAATAACAAGACTGCACATATTGGGTAATCACTATGGGCATTGTTTGGATTTTCATGTGACTTCGACTTACCGGAATAAATTAATTAACCTGTAAGGGGTTGCTATAATTTTTTTTGGAATCTGTCTTGTACAGGGTGAGGCATGAATCTTGCTACAAAAATAAATTTAAATAATAATGACATGATTTTTATGTAGTTGTTCAGACTGTAATGTAGCTAGAATTATACCCACATTACAGTCGGAACATAGCCACATTACAGTCTGCCACATACGAGGGTCATCCAGAAACTAAGGTTACAAGGGCTCCTGAGGCCGGGGGAAATTTTTTGTTTCGAAGTTGGTGCACCTGGCGTGTAGGGGGGATCCTAACGGTCAGTTGGTTTGATCCCGCGTGTTTGTCGGCCATTTTGTTCAGTCATAGTAAACACTTCCAATGGAGAGGTCGTCGCGCGCTCCCGCCAACTCTCGTCCGTGCGAGACCCGCGCGGTCATCAGTTATTTGACTTTGCAGAACAATATCGCCGCGAATATTCATCGGAAGCTCGTGGAAGTTTATGGTAGTGATGTGATGAGTCGACAACATGTCACGAAGTGGGTTAGGTTGTTCAGAGAAGGCCGTCTACACCCCAACAATTTTTCAACGATCAGGAGGTCGAGGAAGCTGTGACGAAAGAGCTGGCGGCGGAGGTCTATTATGACACTGGCATACAAAAGCTGGTGCCCCGACTACAGAAATGTCTCGATCTCGACGGTGATTACGTTGAAAAATAGTTTAATATATTTTTGAAGTATCCTGTAAATTTCAATTAAATACAAGCATTTTTCGATCCTACATAAATGTTGTAACTTTACTTTCTGGATGACTCTCGTATACCCACATTACAGTCTGAACAACTACATAAAAATCATGTCATTATTATTTAAATTTATTTTTGTAGCAGGATTCATGCTCCACCCTATACAATTTTTTGTGGTTCAACATTGCTTTTATGTCAATGATTAATTTATTTCTTTAATATTTTTTATTAAAAAAAGTCAATTAACCACTGAAATTAAATTCATCATCATGACACCCATGATAGCGTCTGACGACTCCTGTCCATCCATCCATGCACTTCTCGGCTCGAAAGGTAGTTAAGGGTAGTCCAGTTGCATCTCTCACTTGGTCAGTTCAACGCATTGGAATTCTTCCTTGTGCGTCGTCCTTCCACGCCTCCAGTTACCACAAGTCACTCCTAACTGCAATGCCACGAGCAATGTGCCCAAACAATCGGAGAACTCGTCGAAGGCATATTGTCAACAATCTGTAAGGGATTCTCAGTTATTCGAGAATGGAGGCGTTGGTTCGTCTTGCTATTCATGTAATTCATACCATCCTTATCTTCTTCTTCTTCCCAGTGTCATGTCAGGTCCCCCCAACGTTGAATATCATCTGAGAGAAGACATCTTTGTCCCCGGCAGCCCGAAAAAGATCCCCGACGCTCCTTATATCAGTCCAATCACATATATTGCGGAGCCAGGAGATTTGCCTCCTGCCAACACCTCTTCGACCCTCTATTTTGCCTTGGATGATCAGGTGCAGTAATTTGTACTTTGCTCCTCTAAGTACATGACACAAATAGGACACCTTTCGGATTTTAATATTAGTCAACAAATCACTATCAACTTTGGCTCTTTGCAGAACCCTTCTAAACATCCTTCCCTAGCACCACATAATATCAAATGCATCTATTCTACGTCTCTCACTTGATTTTAGAGTTCAAGTCGCATTATCGCCATGATGGGGATGGTTCTGCCCTTCCATATATTTTCCAGCTTTGAAATCACATTTTTGACATTCCAACCCTTATTTTGAACTCAACCCCACACCCTCCATTGTCGGTAATGCTGGAGCCTAAGTAAATAATATCAGTACCAACTTCCAGACCATGACTCAATCTATTTGGTAGCAGTTTCTTGCTGCGGTCTACTATCATAAGCTTAGTTTTTTTACCTATTAATTACCAGACCCAAGAGCTCGAACTTGTAATCCACCATTTTAAAGAGCGTGACCATTTCTTGTTCTGATGTGGCAATCAACGTCGTGTCATCTGCATATACAGAGTCTTTCAAATTGAGCGGTTTTTTTAATAAAAAATTTTTAATTCTTGAATAAAACACAATTTGCTTTGATTTCAAAAAACTTTTTATTGGTCATTGAAGTATAATGTATGATATTTAAACAATATCCGCCAAATGTCCACCTCTTGCAGCTCCACAGATGTCCACTCTTTTGACAAAATTTTCGATGACATTTTGGCATAATTGCGGTTCTAACTCACCAATAACGCGAATAATTTCGTCCTTCAGCTCAGGAATTGATTGGGGGTCATTCTTATATACCTGGATTTTCACGTAACCCCAGAGAAAATAGTCCAACGGTGTCAGATCACATGATATTGGTGGCCAATTAACATCACCGTTTCCGGAGATTACAATAGATACAATAATTCTCAATTTGAACGCGTTGTTATATTGTATACGACTTCATTTTTATAAATGCGATACATTACACTTCTCAAATGGTTCAAGACCCAGGCAAGTTCGTGACGCCATCTGTGTTTTATCCAAGAATTTAAAAAAACGCTCAATTTGAAAGACCCTTTGTAAGATTTGAGAGCTTTCTTCTATCAATAGCAGTCCCGCCGTCTCAGTTATCAAATTACATGAAATAAATACAACATAATGTTTTCCACTTTTTTTAAATAAACTCCTTTTGCCGAGAAGCCGTGATCCAACGAAAGGTTCTGAAACAAATGAAAATTAGGTGGAGGGAGAGAATTAAGACACTAGGGGCTGGGAACGATCGTTTTAACCCTATTCTTGTATGTGACTGAATTTGCGCAATTCCCACTAGATTTTATTTCACTAATGCCGATCCAATATAAAGTGAGATGATGCTTTAAGAAGTACTGATGGTAAAAGGTTGTCACGAAAGTAGTTTCCTATTTCTCGTATAGATGCCATTAGAACTAAATGTTCGTTGCTAATTTCATTTCAAGCGTGCTGAAGTATTTTTTTAAGAAAGGTAATAGTTTAGCGCATTTTTCGGTTCTTTACCAAAAATGCTTAAGCGGATGTTTTGGCGTCATTTTTAAGGTATTAAAAAGTCAGGCGCTCTTTAATAATAATGAAAAGAAAATATATATTGCACCATTTATAAATCAGACTTTTCAAAGGCACTTAAACTAAGGATTCGACACCACTTTTATTGACTGATTCGTCGGTTCGAACCTCACGCTATGGTACTCCCCTCGAATGACACAGGCATTTTTTCCACCTGGTATTCGGGGGGGGGGGGGGGTATAACAATACCTTTGAGGTCATATTTATTATTTCAAAAAGAGAAAAAAAAACAAGCCTTACTTACTTCAGATGATCTTACTTCATTGTGCCGTGAGATCCAGTACAGCGGTGTGGCCAGTGAGTTTGCTGGTGTACTTTGTTTAGAACCACTGATATTTGATTACACCGCTAAGTAAACATGACATTCAAGTAATTTTCTGATAATAAATAATAGTCATTACTCTTAAGGAGACCCGTTAAATAAAGGAGATAAACTAAAAATTACGTAAAATACACAAAGGAATGCTACAGATCAGATCACAGACGTGTGTGCTTCCTGCGAGGAACACGTTAAAAAAAAAGCTCCATGGCACAGCCTCGCTTTCCATCTGAATTGAAGTTGGAATAGCGAGGTGATCCTCGACTACGAGGCCCAGCAACCATCGAACGACTGAATGATTAAAAATAGTTAAAGAAAAAAACGAATTATTAAATAAAATATCTGCGAAAAAGGATTGTCTTCAAGTGCTTGTTAACCCTTCCTGTCCTGTGATGTGTAACTAGTACACATTGCTTCTAAAAACTTTAATATCTCTATAAATATAATAAATACTGGGTTCAGATTTTAGATATTCCTCCATAATACATCTACGCATTGAATGAAAAAATTATATTAATAATAATTAGCACGTATCGGCCACATCAGAGATATTTTGTGAAAATCGGGAATAAATTCACCAATACAATCAAACGTGTGCCAGTGTGTGATGTAGATATAGTCATTCAAAAAAACCGCTATGGGTGAGGAAACGATGCTATTCGCGTCTCACTCTCACTCTACTTCGGTATATGGGAACGCAAGAAATAGAATCTCAGTTCACTCGCTTCAGGAGCTTTCGTTTGAGGTGGTCGTTTCGTCCGTTTTGTGAACGTCATACGATGTTTTTTTCCATGTTTTTAGCAATTAAATTTCAATTATTATCACTTTTGACTTCAAATTTAATTAATTGAAGCGATTGGCTATGAATATTCTTATTTTTTCGATTTTAAATCGCTCATTTTTACATGTGTATTGAATACACAGCACCGGAACGCGCGGATTTTTTTAGCACAGGAAGCGAAAGGTTAAAGCTATACAGGCCACCCACATATCTAATATTTACAGACGGACCATTCCACGCTAAAAGACTAGCCTAATAGATCGATTCGAACATTAATCTTAATATATTATGAATAATGGTGTTCTTTTGTTCCAGGGCGAGTGACAGATCTCCATTCGATGGGTCCTGCTGTTCCGGCTACCAGCAGGTTGATTCCAGTTCCCCCACCTCGCCCGATGCTGAGGAGGCTCCACAGGTATTAGTCTCTTTCTACTCACCTCTTCCACTCACCTCTTCTACTCACCTCTTCTGCTCACTTCTTATTTATTTATTTAACACTTTTTTTGTAAACACAAGTAAATATAAACCGTGAATGGAGCCATGACGAAGTCCACATAGTTCAAAGTGTTAAATGGTGTACGGCAAGGATGCATCCTCTATCCCGATTCGATGGGGTGGTTTTTCGAAACTAACCTTGGTTTAGCATTTTCTTTAATATTTTTTAAAATCATGGTGGTTTAAAATAAGGTTGAAATTAATATTTTATTTATTTATTTAAAACTTCATAGTAAAACAATCTCGCAGGTTTATTGCCAGACCGACCAGACAAAAGTAGATGAACGAAGTTACATAGTCGCACACCGACCAGACAAAAGTAGATGAACCAAGTTACATGGTCGCATAAATCATTCAAATGACTATCCATCCCCACGAGAAATCCCCACGAAATCCATAAACACATACGTGAGCACATGCCCACGAGCCCCACAAAGACGGACAATCACCCGAACATTATTTTTCATATAAAGTGAGATATCATCAATTAAAGGAAAAGGAAGGGATGGTGGAGAGGAAAGGAAAAGAAAAAAAAATCAGGAATGAAATACGTTATATTCTTCTTCTTCCTAGTGTCATGTCAGGTCCCCCCAACGTTGACTATCACCTGAGTGTAAGCATCTTTGTCCCCGGCAGCCCGAAAAAGATCCCCAACGCTCCTTATACAAGTCCAATCACGTATATTGCGGATCCAGGAGATTTGCCTCCTGCCAACACCTCTTCGGCCTTTTATTTTGCCTTGGATGATCAGGTGCAGTAATTTGTACTTTGCTCCTCTAAGTACATGACCCAAATAAGACACCTTTCGAATTTTAATATTAGTCAGCAACTCTCTATCAACTTTGGCTCTTTGAAGAACCCTCGTGTTGCTGACCATATCCGACCAGGGTATTCTTGATTCAAACACTTGATTCAAACATACATCTCACTTGATTTAAACATATTTTTTTTAGTTTCCTCTCATTTGCTTTTCTCTTATGCTAAAGCTTGAAAATATATGGAAGAACAGAAATATCCCAATGCAGTTAGTGACATCACTCGTCTTCGCAATATTCATGTATGGCGCCGAGACTTGGACTTTGAGAGCAAGCGAGGAATTATGGAAGGTGTCTAACTACAATGCATACACACTGATGACCTCCGTGGCTTAGTTGGTAAGATGCCTGTTCAAATCTCGTTAACCTCAAGTTTGTTTAAGGCTTCCAGTTTAATTTTCTTTTAAAGCCTATTTAACATATTTCTGGTTGGTTTTAAGAGATTGCCACATAGTTCTCCATGCAACGAAAGTGTTAACAATACAACATCAAATTAAAAAATTCTAACGTAGATTTTTGGGTTTCGCAAATGAACAAATTAGAAGCTTTTCTGGTCCATCATCTGCTAATAACGTAGATTTTTGGGTTTCGCAAATGAACAAATTAGAAGCTTTTCTGGTCCATCATCTGCTAATAACGTGGAATTTTAAGGTTTCGCAAATGAACAAATTAGAAGCTTTTCTGGTCCATCATCTGCTAATAACGTGGAATTTTAAGGTTTCGCAAATGAACAAATTAGAAGCTTTTCTGGTCCATCATCTGCTAATAACGTGGAATTTTAAGGTTTCGCAAATGAACAAATTAGAAGCTTTTCTGGTCCATCATCTGCTAATAACGTGGAATTTTAAGGTTTCGCAAATGAACAAATTAGAAGCTTTTCTGGTCCATCATCTGCTAATAACGTAGATTTTTGGGTTTCACAAATGAACAAATTAGAAGCTTTTCTGGTCCATCATCTGCTAATAACGTGGAATTTTAAGGTTTCGCAAATGAACAAATTAGAAGCTTTTCTGGTCCATCATCTGCTAATAACGTGGAATTTTAAGGTTTCGCAAATGAACAAATTAGAAGCTTTTCTGGTCCATCATCTGCTAATAACGTAGATTTTTGGGTTTCACAAATGAACAAATTAAAAGCTTTTCTGGTCCATCATCTGCTAATAACGTGGAATTTTTGGGTTATGCAAATTAACAAATTAGAAGATTTTCTTGCCCATCATCTGCTAATAACGTGGAATTACAAATTACAAATATCACTGTTTATTTGTTTTGGTTCTCCTCTTTCAATCCATTAATCCTGTCGTGTAGCTCATGACTGACCATCGTGACTCCCATGGTAGCCTCTGACGACTCCTCTCCATCCATCCCTGTACTCCTCGGCTCCAAGGACAGTTGTTAAGGGTAGTCCAGTTGCATCTCTCACTTGGTCAGTCCAATTTATTGAATTTGTCTTGAGATTGATTCTATTGGGATTCTGTGCATCGTCCTTCCACGCCTCCTGTAACCACAAGCCTCTCAAAACTGTCTCCTTGGCCACGAGCAATGTGCCCATAGAATCGAAGGACTCGTCGAAGACAAACTGTCGACAATCCTTTTCAGCACAACATTTCAAATTCATCTGTTCTACGTCTTTGTAATTTGTTTTTATCAAGTCACAAGTACTCATCATCAGGGGAGCACAAGTCTTGTTTGTGCTCCCCTGATGATGAGGTGAAAGCCTTGAAACCCGTAAAAAGTGGAATAAACAGTGTTTAATAAAAACAAATTACAATATATTTAAACCTCCACATTGTGAATGCCTTAACTATAAATAATATATTCTTCATCTCTCAGAGTCCAAGGCTTGAATTTATAGACTATGTAACTTGCTTCATTAATTTTTATCTGCTTGGTTGGAAGAGATTGCCGCCTGGCAATAATCCCATTAGATTGGTTTTTTTTCAATGAAGTGTTAACAAATAAATAAATAAATATATGTCAACCAGTTTAATCAACCCCTAAAACAAAATTTCCAAGAATACTGTGCATTTTTCTGCACCCCATGAACTTTAATAAAGTTCTACGATTGCAACATCAATATGTAAGGTCATCCAGAAAGAGTGGAAACAGGAAACTTTAAATGAAAAAACTTTTTCAATAAGGGTGGTTGTTTTAATAAAAGTTTATATGGTGCAAAATGAGTTTTTAGTTTTATAATAAAGCGTAGTCAGGTGCCCCAGTTCTTTATGTTTCTGATTTTTTTACATGAGTGAACTTGTGAAACGTGGATGTGGAATATGTCTGAAAAAATCCGAATTAATGCTGTAAAAATGCGGGCACTTAGAAAAATACGATGGTGTGTCAATGTATGACAAAACACGGAATGAAGTGCTCAGGGATGTGAAATTTAAACTTCATCTATGTATGGATGGATGTTTGATTGAAAGTTCGGCGCTCTGTCCTCTCCGCCCGCCCCAACAAAGAAATGACGTGATGCGTGAGTATACAATACAACCTGGCGGGCTTATTGCCATATGACAATATATTTCAACCAATGTATGTAACTTTTATATATAAAAACATTTTTGCTGTGTTTGAATAAATATTTAGATTAATGTAAAAAAATATTTTCCGATGTACGAGTATTATTTTTCCTTTCTTTATGTATGTCTCGTACTGAGCACATTGAAGGTGTGTCAATTTTCATCAAAATGTTATTTTTTTTCTTGGTATTATTAGCTTTGCATTTAAGCACGTCTTTTTAGATATTATATAATGTGAAATAGATTATACTGAATAGCCCAAAATTTTAAACGGAAATGAGAATTATACGTGCTATAGCTGGGAAGACTTTGCGTGATCGCGTATGGAACACCACAATCCGAGAGGTATGTGAGATCCAAGATGTGGTCAGATGGGGACGACAGCGTTGACGATACTGATACCAGCATGTACAGAGAATGAATTCCACAAGAATTCCATACATAGCTCTGCATGGGGTGCCGGATGGACGGCGTCTACCAGGGAAACCCCTGAAACGATGGAGAGATAGCTGGAGCTCAGCATCACAGAAGAACAATCTTGTAGTAACAGGCTCTTGAGTCTACGGAAAGTTGAAGAAGTAGCCTAAATTTAAAAAAATGTCGAGTTTATGATATAGCGGTATCACCTGCTTATCTACTATCCCCTCAGTTGTTTACATTATAATTTAGGCCTACGGCGAATCCACCAATTCTTTGGACACACTGCTCCTGGCCAAGGAGACAGTTTGGAGAGGCGTGTGGTCATTGGAAGCGTGAAAAGACGATGCAAACGAGAAAGAGTCCTAATACATTGAACTGACCAGGTGAAAGGTGCAATATGACTACCCTAACGAGAATAGCTGACTGTGCGAGGTGTCTAAGGACTGGGAGCAGATGGCTGGCTCAGGTTAAGGGTGGAGAGCCCTCTGTTCTCAGGCTGATAATCAGGCGTCTCAACGGCTAGACATGTGAGAAAGTGTCAGCGTACTGTGATGCGCCAACATTGCCAAGCGACTCAGCAGGATCCATCAAGGATCGGTCTATTTTCTCACAGAAGATCACATGATCGACGTGGAAGAGCAACTCAAGATTGACTTTAGAGGGTAAGAGGATGCTCGACTACGAGGTCCAGCAATGAAGACGACGCTTAACAACTATTCTTCAAGCTACAGAGTGCAAGGATAGATGGAGAGGAAAAGTCAACGGCTATTATAAGGGTTACAATGCTTAGTCATGAGCTACACAACAAGATGGTGAATTTACGTGAACAAGGTGTTAGCTGAAAAACATTTGACGTCCTCGCGGCCAAATTCACCCTTATATTGGTGAGGGAGTCATTCGATTGGTAGGATGTTATGAGATAAGCCCGGACCATTTGATCTCTTCTTTCTCAAATGTATTTTACTTTCCGTTGCCTTGACATAAGTATATGTATAATTTTAGAATATGTATTTCCTCACTTTGTTGCCGTCAATACATATATTATATTATTTATTTAATATTATTATTAAATATCCATGGAATTTGACATTTGACGTTGACCCACGATCACCAGAGATCATAACTCTAAAGTGTCTTATTAAACTAAGCGGTAAGCGACCCTTACAATATTTATATTTGTATTTACAGGTCCCCAAGTACCGGGTGGTTTTGCTGGGCGATTCGGGGGTGGGCAAAACAGCCCTCGTCTCGCAATTTATGACCTCCGAGTACATGAACACGTACGATGCCAGTTTAGGTAAGTACATCACCCATAAAATCAGGGTTGAAACCATTTTGTTTCCATTTGAACTTTTTTTATTATTGTACAATTTATAACAATCAATTACATTACATTATTATCTTTCTTGCCAATGATGCTTTTTGACGTTGCTTAATTAGTGATTTGGACATACTGAATAACGTGGCAGATAGACAATATTGTTTTTGGCCTCAGGAATGTAGCCTTTGGGTTTAAAATCGCTGGGGTAGGCACGTAACTCGCGGTTAAATTTTTACACTACCGCACTTGAATAGTGAAGATACATCAATACTTACACACGTACTCGAGGTGTGCGAGTATTGTTACCAAATAAAAGCCTATACCACTTATTTCAGTATAACCCGAAACCCTAGCACCGTATTCCATTAATTGCATTCAAACCCGAAACACCAACACCACATTTCACCAATTTAAGTATAACTTGAAGCTCTAACACCACATTCCACTAATTAAATTCGAACCCAAAGGCCGATAACCGTATTCCATTAAATCCATTCTAACCCGAAACCCTAAAACCGTATTCCACTAATTTCAGTATAACTTTAAACCCTAACATCATGTTCCACTCATTTAATTTTAACCCGAAACTCTTACACCCTATTCCACTAATTTTATTTTAACCCGAAAGTCTAATACCGTATACAAATTATTTCATACTAATCCGAAACCCTAACACCGTATTCCACTAATTGCAATACATGTTCTTTCAAAAAAAGAGAGAGAGAAAAAAGCATGCCGTTTTATCCCGATCATCTCACATCGGTGTGCCATCGGATCTTGGGTGTTAACATAAGTTGTGCCCGTTTTTTTTCCAAATTAAGAGAACAAGAGGAAACAACAACAAAAAATTACAACAAATTAGTCAATAATGTATTCTTCTTCATTATTTACAACTTCTTCACAACGTTCTACAAGTTTTTCAATGCCTGTGCGATAAAAACCATCCGGTCTTGACTCGAGGAATTCATCCAACCATGTCCGCAATTCGACGTCATTATTAAAGGAAAAACAATCGACGAGCTATCCTTTCATTCATAACATCTTCACCGTACACTTTGCAAATATCGCGAGCAGCTTTGGCAGCTTTATTCTCACGATTGAACGCGAACAGAAGGAGGTGTCGAAAATGGTCACTTTCGTATACTTGATATTCCATTTTGAAGGCTTGTAATCAAATAAAATAATAAATGTAACGTAAAAGCAAACACAATATCGTGTAGAGCAGAAAATTTTCTTTGGAATGACGTATAACCTTTACCATTTTGTTTTACTTTAAGTGCTCATTTTTAAATTTGTAATAAAACGGACACAACTTATGTTAACACCTAATATTACAACGATGTGGTCGGTGAGTTTGCTGATGTGCAGCAGGATTGGCATTGGAATAGCGAGGGGATTCTCGACTATAAGGATCAGAAACATCGATGATATTCCAATAAATTATTATATTGAGAATACAATGACTGACAACCCTGTCACTGACCCGCCACCGTTCAGTCGCTATTCATTTCGATTTTTCGCCCGTTTTCTGACGCTTAGGCCTAAAAGGTATATGACGTAAGCACTACCACGGGACGTGCGCTTAATCCTTTGCCACTCAGTTAAGTTCTTTACTGACAATTCTATGGTCAGGATCAATTCTAGATATAAAAATAAATGTTTATATGCAAAAAGAACCTAACACATTAAATTTTATCGTTTAGAGATTTATTTATTTTATTTATTTATTATTACACATGACAAGAAATATACACAATTTGCGAAAAAACAACAAGTAATTTGATTTGGACATACAATTTTATTGGATCTGGGTTTGTTGCCTTTCATTTGTCGTATCCCCAGTAAACTAGGCTTTTGCCTGTATCTCACTGAGGATATTTAGCATGAAAAAAATAAATCGATACTTCTTTCCGATTTTTGATTACACAAAAACAAAACCCCGTTGCACGCTCTCATCAACCTGACAAACAGTGACACTCAACTACAACTGGAAACATCTTGCGAAATTCAACTCCTCACACATCATCACTCCAGAAAGACCAAAAATATTCATCCCACAATATACCGCACACAATCATAAGAATAAAAATAAAAATTAAAACAAAGAATTCACAGAAATACAAAAACAACCAAAATTAAAACAACAAGAAGAAACTCACACAAATCCTTTCCACTCGTCATTCATCCTGAAAGCCCAAGTACTCAAAATTCTGTCGCAATAATAACCACGCTCCGATCAACTGTCGAAATGGTTTTCCTACCTTTACCTTTATTGATTGGTCACTTATTTTTTTTTATCATAGAATAAAACAGTTTAATGCATCCAAATGAGCTAGTTTGTCAAGGTCTGAGTGAATGTGATGGAATACAAGTAGCCTGAACGAGTGGACTTGTTTTTGCTAAATAATTAGTGTAAGAATTGTTATCTAGTTATAAGTAGTATGTAGGTGTTAATTATTTCTAAGATCTCATATATTAAGATTGAATAAATAAAATAAAATGATATGTAGGAAAATAAGATTAAGTAAGTTCATAAATTATAACATATAATTAAGATTAGTTAAGTAATAAATTTGTATATAGGTATAGCCTTGACAAATGTTTGTACAATATTTCACTTTCTTTAATAAAAAAAAACAAGTTTCTTGGAAACAGTTACTTGACTGAATTGACGTTGAAATGGCGAGGGGATCCTCGACTACGTGGCCCAGCAACAATGACAACGACACTTTTATATTTTATTACAGTTAATTTGTAATGTTTTACATATTTCAATAATAATTTAATTGGTCCTAATCCCGAGTTATGGCGCCCTTTTCTTTTATCATTATTATTCCTCTTTGGTTCTTTTAAAGTATGAAGTACATTTCGCATATTTTGTTCTTCACGCTGTGATGTTTAGAACTACTGAGGTAGACACGTCACTAGGTTTTGCCTTCGTATATTTTGGTAATACTATCGAAAAAAATAAGGACGTCAAACTAGACTGTGACCTTTTTACTGATATTTTAAAGTTACCATCGCGGAAATTCGATTCTACGAGTATTATATAGTCATGTCATTACTAGATATAAAAGGTCCTGAAAAAATATATTCATAAACGGAGGAACTGAAAAAATCAATTAATGAATGGAGTTTAATAAATGAAGTTTAATAAAATAAACGTTAATATGCAAAAAGGGCCTATTACACAATATTTAGTTTTAATTTGTTTTCGCCACACACTGTTTATTCCATATATTATTTATAGTTAAGGCATTAACGTTGTGGAGGTTTAAAGACATTGTAATTTGTTTTATCAAACACTGTTTATTCCATTTTTTTGTAATGGTATAACCCTACCGGTTTCAAGGCTTTCACCTCATCTTCAGGGGAGCACAAATAATGTTTATGCTCCCCTGAAGATGAGGGGAAAGCCTTGAAACCGGTAGGGTTACACCGTTACATAAAAGTGGAATAAACAGTGTTTGATAAAATAAGTTACATTGTTTATTCCACTTTATATAACCCTACCAGTTTCAAAGTTTTCACCGTATCATCAGGGGAGCACAAACAAGTCCTACCTCTTATGGAACAGTTCTTGGAGTCTTGGTATTCCGGTCCACTCTCGAACATCGCGTAGCCAGGACATCTATTTTCTTTCATCACAGCGACGATCTTCAATTTTACCTTTAAGTATTAGCTACAAGACTTGGTATTTGGAACAACGCTGAACATGTTCTAATGATAACACCTTCCTAATTTTGACATTGGTCAGCAGTTCTCTTTTTATTACAGCTCTTTGAATGGTAATTATGTTGCTGGCCATGTCTGTTCAAGAAATTTGAAGCATTCTTCTATGGCTCAACATTTTAAATACTTCCAATAAGTTCATGGTGTTGACGGTGAACCTACTTTGAAATTAATCCATCGTAAACTGTTTCGAATTGGTTAGGCCGAGGCCACATCAAAGTGCTTCGTTAAGTGCTAAGCAAGGTTTTACGTGACTCATATACTAGGTGACATGTCACTCTCAAAACAAACCAATTTCATTACAACTTACCATCTTTATTTACTTCCTGTGCAACTTCATTCCAAAGTGATTTTATTACAGGTACATTTTTTGTATAATTTGATCGATAGGTTCCACAAAGGCTACCTTTTATACACAGCTGTTATTAAAACTTCCGCCATCTTGTAAAATCACGGTGACACAATAAAATTAACCAACACGTCTGTTCGCTAGAAGACTCACTAGGTGACTAATCGTCATGTAGCCTGGCGCGAAGCGTGCAGTATGACCATTGTGATAGTATGCGGTGCGTTGGTTCGCTAGGATATGTCGCCTAACTGGCAGCGTAGCTCTAAACACCAAGCTAGGCACCTACCTGTGTGGCCTCAGCCTTAAGGATTGATAGTCCTGTAAAATATCAAACGATGAGCGTTTTTGCTAAGCACTCGGTTGAATTCCGATTCAAGACTTTTTCCAGACCCTTGAAATGTTAATTTTTGTGGTGGCTTATTTTTTTTTTATTTTATTTTACTCATGACAAGAAATATGCATAATTCGCGAAAAAACAACTGGTAATTTAATTTGGACCACCATTTTAATGGATCTGGGTTTGTTGCCTTTCATTTGTCGTGTCCCCTGTAACTACTAGGATTTTGCCTGTATCTCACTGAGGACATGTTTATCTATTATATAATTTGTATTTTTTATAATTCGATACGACTCCTTTCTGTTTTGTTCTACGTCAACGTTTCACTCCCATACATCAAAGTTGTTACAAGAATTCTGATTTTACCTCTGTCGTTCTAGTGTGTTTCCTATCTTCTGTCTACCACAATCATAGCGCCCCCTCTTATCTCGCCGAGAATTTTCAGCGTCTTTCCAATCATGGATTAGCGCTACGCTCAAACAGAGATTGTTTATTGGCCTTTCCAGTTCTCCGCTCCTCTTTCTTTACGTCGTCCTTTACTGTCCATGCAGTGAGACTCTGGAATCAGTAGACATGTTTGCCTGTATCTTATTCGCTGACATAAATTCTTCAAGGGGTTTGGTGTGATAAAGACACAAGATAAAATATTTCTAAAGTTGTTATATTTATTCGCATATCCAATTATACATAAGTTTCCTTTTTAAATTTAAAAGGTCCATATTTGTTTAATTTAAAAGGTCCATATTTGTTTAATTTAAAAGGTCCATATTTGTTAAATTTAAAAGGTTCATATTTGTTAAATTTAAAAGGTCCATATTTGTTAAATTTTAAAGGTCCATATTTGTTAAATTTAAAAGGTCCATATTTGTTAAATTTCAATAGTTAAAAAAAATTTACTTTTACAATTATTTTCGCCGACTTTTTTTGATTACCATTTCCATTTTTTTGATTACCATTACCATTACATTACACTATCAAAAATTATGAATAACTTTGAAAATTTAATTTCTCCAAATTGAATATTGAAAATCTATTAAATCAGTTTCTTCGTAGCTGTGTGGAACAAAATTTTAAGAAAAACTTTATAATTTTAAGGTTCCCAGCTTCCTTGCTTCGGGTTTATTTACTAATTTTGTATTCTTCTTTCTGAATAAACATGATTTTCAAACACAGTAAAAATACAAAAATCCGGATCCAAGAAATCCTTAGAGTATGAAAATCCAGACTTATGGAATAACACACTTGAAACATTTTCAAAATGTATAAGGACCTCACTTCTAGATTTTATACTAATTTGTGTGCGCAAAAAAATATTCAAAAATTCAACAATTGTCATACAGAGCTCTGTTAGTTATAAAAAAATAAACAATTATACTTGCAAAGTTTCTAAAAATTCAAGTCTTTATGTTCTTAATTTAATGACAATGGTTTTGCCATGCGATCGGTTTTTGAAACTGTAGTTTTATTTTATTTTCTGAAATTGAAAATTACAAATTAAATAACGACTAATTAATCATTGCTTTCTTTCATAAATTAGAAAATTTTATAAATACTGCAGGAAAATCTAGATTATTTTCCGACACGATTCTCGAGCAGTCCGAATTTTCAGACTTTTACTGTATATTTGAATGGTTGAATTAAAATAGGCACTAAGTACCAAAAAAAAAAACCAAAAAAAACTAAGTATGCAGTTTCGTTCTATATGTCACATATAATGAAGTTTTTTTTGTTTTTTTTGGTACTTAGTGCCTATTTTGATTCAACCATTCATTTATTGACCGAAAATAGGTTCTGGTATGAAGCATAACCCAAAGTGGACCAAGTAAATGTAAATCCCGAACACCTGCTGCAAGACCCTCTGCCTGCAATCAAACTGGCAGAGACTGCGGTAGATCTTTCCATCGCTCGCACAGACCGGGTTGTATTCTCTCTGGTCACATACACAGAAGAAGAGACTTCTTGGGTCTTGGGCGAAGACAGTAGATTGTAGACACAGGAGGACAACTTCAAGAGCTGAAAAGAAAAGCCTAATATAAACAATCAGAAACAAACAAGTATCAAATCGTATACAATAAGACGTAACCAACACAATACGGGGCCGTCCACAGACGCATAGCACAAAAAATACAAACACAAAAGACAAATAATTGAAAAACAAAATATGAAAGACGAAACAAGACCGGTGTAACCTTATAAAGAGGTCTTTGAAACCAGTAGTGTAACTCAAATAAAAAAAGTGTTGAATAAAAAATAATTGTTTTATTTATTTTATTAAACATTTATTAACCTGATTAAGTTCAGAATTATTATGTGAAGATAATGAGAAGGTCTTTAAAAGTAAAGTAATATTCTTATATTTTATTTATAGTTAAAGCATTAACGTTGTGGAGGTTTAAGGATTTTGTAATTTGTTTTTATCAAACACTGTTTATTCCACTTTTTGTAACAGTATAACCCTATCAGTTTCCCCTCATCGTCAGGGAGCACAAATTAGTCTAAATTAAGTTCGAACTGGTACCGATATACACGCTTCTAACGGTTGGGAACATTCGGGTTGGGGACTGGGGGCTGAGGGAGGCATGGGACGACCTTGGCGACCAGCGGAGAGATTCTTGGTATACATGTGTTTGCCAGATGTTCACCTTGATGCACTGACTTAAAAATTTCGAGGGCCTCTGATCCGTCCAATTTATTTCCGTTACTACAGATATGTAAGAATTTGGCATCATCGATAGTTTGCCAGATGTTCACCTCGATGCACTGAGATAGAAATTTCTAGGGCCTCTAATCTGTCCAACTTATTTCCGTTACTACTGATATGTAAGAATTTGGCATCATCGACAGAAAATGTGTGATTTTCACGGTGACAATGATTAGCCATTTCAGAATAAATTAGAGGATTTGTTAAGGCGGATTTGTGTTCACGGAATCTCTTTTCAAAGGATCTTCCTGTCTTTCCTATATAGAAATTATCACAGTCAGCACATAAAAGTTTATACGCACCACCGTTGCTAAGTATTCCATTTTTGCCTTTCCCGTTAAATAAAAGTTTCCGGAGATTAAAATTAGTGTAAAAAGCTGGCTTTATGTGACTTTTTTTGTTATTTCGTGTTATATGTTCTTTTATAAATAGAACTTTGTTCCATTTATATGTATGCTCGGTACCAGTTCGAACAGAATTCTGTCTTGTCTCCCCTGATAATGAGGTGAAAACCTTGAAACCGGTAGGGTAATACCGTTACAAAAAGTGAAATAAGCAGTGTTTGATAACACAAATTACATATACACGTATGTTACAAATTTATGTACACATGTAAAAATGAGCGATTTTAAATCGAAAAAATGACGAAATTCATAGCCAATCGCTTAAATTAATTAAATTTGAAGTCAAAAGTGATAATAATTGAAATTTAATTGATGAAAACATGAAAAAGTATCGGCCGACGTTCACAAAACAAGCGAGGCGACCACCTCGAACGAAAGCCGGTTGGCTACAAAACGAGAGAAGTAACCGAACTGAGATTCTATTTTTTGCGTTCCCATATACCGAAGTAGAGTGAGAGTGAGACGTGAATATCGTCGCTTCCTCACCCATGGTGGGTTGTTTTAGAATGAATATACCTACGTTACACGCTGGCACACGTTTGATTGTATTGGTGAATTTATTCCCTATTTTCACAAAATATCTCTGATGTGGTCGATAAGTGCTAATTATTATTGATATTATTTTTTCATTCAATGCGTAAATGTATTACGGAGGAATACCTAAAATCTGAACCCAGTATTTATTATACTCGTATTTTTTTTTTCTTTTCACTTCTGGGCCATGTTGAAAGCAGTGCTTAACCCTTCCTTCCCTGTGATGTGTAACTAGTACACACTGCTTCTAAAAATTTTAATATCTCCATAAATGTAATAAACACTGGGTTCAGATTTTATTAGCACTTATCGGCCACATCAGAGATATTTTGTGAAAATCGGGAATAAATTTACCAATACAATTAAACGTGTGACGTAGGTATATTTATTCTAAAAACCGCTATGGGTGAAGAAGCGACGCTATTCACGTCTCACTCTCACTCTCACTCTACTTCGGTATATGGGAAAGCAAGAAATAGAATCTCAGTTCGCAGTTGTTTCTTCCTTCGAGTTATAACATATACAGTGTTAGTGTTCCGAGTCCTGTCTCAGTAGCTCGCGGACATTCATACGAGGTGGTCTCTGTGCCCGTTTAGTGAACGTCGGCCGACATTTTTTTTTATGTTTTCAGCAATAAAATTTCAATTATTATCACTTTTGACTTCAAATTTAATTAATTTAAGCGATTGGCTATAAATATTCTTATTTTTCCGATTTTAACCCTACAATGAGCGATTTTTTTAATTTAAAAAATACAAATATATTTATGCATTAAATATATACTGGAACATGGAAAAAATAAAAAATATATATTTTTTTTTGTTTTTATATATTTATATTTAAAAAAAAAGAGTATGGTTCATATATGAATCACTGCGCATTTGTAAGTTAATTATATGATATAATGATATAAATGAAATGATATATTTTACTTAACTTATTTTACACATATGTACTAAAGAATAAAAGAAAAAAAAGCTTTCCTTGATCACCAACAATAAAGTAATTAGATTTCAAACTGTAACAAATCACAAAAGTCATCTACGCGCAACAAGTCAAACTTCAACTGCCAAATTGCCCGGTAAAACAGTTTCCTATTAAACCTATGTGGTTTTAAAGCATGGAGATTATTGTAACGTATTAGTAACAACGCGTGAGTGTGAGCGTTGTTTATACCACTAAACACAAAAATATTTAGAAAAACTTTGGTTGATTCGCATGTGCATCATTGCGCACTGTAGGGTTAAATCGCTCATTTTTACATGTTTATTGAATACACAGCACCGGAACGCGTGATTTTTTTTAGCGCCGTAAGAGAAAGGTAAATTAATATATCAGCCTTAAGTTCATATTCACCTCTCATTATTTCATTTTGTATTATGTCAAACATTGTCACTCCATATATTCTTATTAGTGTACACATTTTTACAGCATTTATTAAACACATTTCCCTGTCATACATGAAAGTTGGTACTAAAATTATGATTCTAACTCACTCGTTCTAGTATGTTACCTATCTGCTCTTCGATATCTCTCATAGATTCTCTCATACTTTCAATCTAATTATTTACCTCACTCGATCTATCACAATCCTTGCATAAAGTTTATCTATAATTTGTATTTTTTTATAATTCGATACGGCTCCTTTCTGTTTTGTTCTACGTCAACGTTTCACTCCCATACATTAAAGTTGTTACTAGAATTTTGATTTTAATTCTGTCGTTCTAGTGTGTTTCCTATCTTCTGTCTACCACAATCATAGCGCCCCCTCTTATCTCGCCGAGAATTTTCAGCGTCTTTCCAATCATGGATTAGCGCTACGCTCAAACAGAGATTGCTTATTGGCCTTTCCAGTTCACCACTCCTCTTTCTTTACGTCGTCCTTTACTGTCCATGCAGTGAGACTCTGGAATCAGTTACAAACCAATATAAGACTCGCTCCGTCCTTGGCGTGCTTTAAGAAGCGACTGAAAAACCTCTTTATTTCTAGTCAGTAAAATAACGTGTTTCATTCCTGATTTTTCTTTTCCTTTCCTTTTGATTGATGATATCTCACTTTATATAAAAAGGAATGTTCGGGTGATTGTCCGTCTTTGTGGGGTTCGTGGGCATGTGCTCACGTATATGTTTATGGATTTCGTGAGGATGGATAGTCATTTGAATGATTTATGCGACCACGTAACTTGCTTCATTTACTTTTGTCTGGTTGGTTGGAAGAGATTGCCGCCTGGCAATAAGCCCGCCAGATTGTATTTGCAATAAAAGTGTTAAATAAATAACTATATAAATAGTGTCTCTCTACCACAATCATAGCATACAGTTTACCTATCATTTGTGATTTTTAATAAATTTATTCGGATTCTTTCTGTCTCGTTCTACATCCACGTTTCTCTTCCATACATTGATAAGTTGATACTAAAATACGGTTGTAGATTAAAATCTTTGCGAATTTTCATTCTACCCGGTTCTAGTATAGCTACACGGCTAGTAACAGGTCAAAATTAATTAATATGCATTATGAGTTTCTCATGGAAAATAATTTCACCGCTATACCTGAAGTAACTTGTCACATAATCCATAGATTTTCTTCTTAAAAAAACTTTCAGAAGAAAGACGTCACTTATTTTCGTGAAAATTGAGAAAATTCTCAATTTCACTATTTTGTTATGTAAAATAATCATTTTTTTTATTATTTACAAAGCAAACTCGAGAAATTCGATACCTCGGACGTAAATTTAGATCTGCTTAATTGAAAAATATATTATTCTTATGTTTGACGCAATACGGGTTTCGAAAATGTCGAATAAAATTATGAAAAAAGAAAATGTATAAAAGAGAAAAAGATTATTTCCGTCACGTTTTCCAGGAAGCGGAAATTGATTTGTTTGTTTTTTTTCCGGCAACACTGGTTCGGTGATTATTCAAATAAGGAAACGAAATGATGTAACCTTATCAGGTTTTCTCAGTGATTCTAAAACATGGTATCGTATTTAAAGGAATCCGCAATAAAATTCATAAACTTTAAGTTTTTTAATCTTCTCATCTCAGGATCTTTGATGTGCTAATATTATGATAAGAAGCGACATCTAACGGAGTGGATAAAGTGCACTGGTTGGTGTCTAACATACTCGTATATTGTACTTGAGATGGTCGTTCTTTGTGCTGCTATTATGGAGGATTGCAGCCGCTTATTCGAAGCAAAGTTTTAGACAAATTGCGGATACATTGCATTATTCACAGAGAAGCACTCATATCGAAGTATTTTTTTTATATCCACGTTGCTTGGATTTCTCCTGTTACGCATAAAGGGTTTGCTTCTAGTTATATAAGCAAATAGCACTCGTATGACAAAACCAAATAGCACTCGTATGACAAAACTTTCTGAGCACGTATACCATCAAAAACGTCAAACTTTACGATGCTGATTTCAGATTTGACGTATCTACACTGGTGTTGCCATATCTCAAAACTTATGTAGCAACCCTCGTTCCCATATTTTCAATATTTGGACTTTACCTTTTGCAGTCAAATATCTTGATACTGTTATTTTTTATTTTTTTTATCCACTTTGCACGGATTTCTCCTGTTACACAAAGAGGGTCTACTTCTAGCGTTAGCTTATTCGTTAGGAAGAATATCAGCCAGGATTCTTCTCATACTGCTAGGCGGTACCGAGAGTATATCTACAATGTCATTTAGTTGGTTCAATATCTCTATACCACGCGTGACTGAGTGTTTGACCATGACATTCCTTCTGTAAGTTGGTATGTAGAACAGAGGGTGATTCCTTGCACGGCTATATTTATTGGGTACATATAAACTTAGTGCTTCTAGAATCGCGGGACAGTTAAAGGAACCTTGGAAAACCTTTATTAGGAATATCGCAATGGATTATTGCCTTCTTGTTTCGAGGCTTCTATAGTCACACGCCGTGAGAAGACAATGTCTAATGTACTCGTGTGTCAACCTAGCAGCTGTTTTGAAGTCTAGAATTTGAGTCTAGAATTTCATGAATCAGGCACATCAGAATAAATAGAGATACGATAATGCAGACGCGAAATCATCATCCTGTAGTGTATCTCATGACTGAGCATCGTGACTCCCTATGATGGCCTCTGACGACTCCTCTCTCTTATCCATTCTTGCACTCTGTGGCTCGAAGAGCAGTTGTTAAGGGTAGCCCTATTGCGTCTCTCACTTGGTATCTTCTTCTTGTGCGTCGTTCTTGCACGCATCCAGCAACCACGAAACTCTCCCAACTATCTCCTTGGTCACGAGCTAAGTGCTAAAATAATCAAACGACTCGCCGAAGGCATTTTATCGATTATTCTCAGTTCTTCGAGAAAAGAGCCGTTAGTTCACCTTGCTGTCCATGGAATTCGTAACATTTTTCTCTAGCGCCACATTTCAAATGCATCTATTCTACGTCCATCGCTTGTTTTCTGAGTCCAAGTCTCCGCGCCATAGTTGAACATAGCGAAGACGAGAGACTTAACTAGACTCATTTTCGTCGTGATGGTGATAGTTTTTTTTAACCTGGCGAGTTTATTGCCATATGGCAATCTCTTCCAACCAACCAGAAAGATTTTAAATAGGCCTTAAGTGAAAACCAGACTGGAATCCTATTTAAAAAATCTGCGTTCCAGCGGGGATCGAACCCACAACCTCCGGATCGGCAGACAAGTGTCTTACCACCAGGCCATGGAGGGCGTCTATAGATAGTTCTACTCTTCCATATCTTTTCCAGCTTGACATCGCATTTATTACCATTCCAGCTCTTCTTTTCACCTCAGCCTCGCATCCTCCGTTGTCGGTAATACTGGAGTCTAAGTAAACAAAGTCAGTACCCACTTCCAGACCATGATTCACATTATTTGGTGACAGTTTGTTACTGCGGTCTGTTATCATAAGCTTAGTTATTGACATAGATTTCCAAACGTGGCATAACAAATTAATTAACGATAGTTCATTTTCCAAGTCGGAAGACGTATCATATAGTCGGAAGACGTATCATATAATCGGAAGACGTATCATATATTCGGAAGACGTATCATATAGTCGGGAGACGTATCATATACTACCTCGATCAAAAAGTTTTAGGACCGGCCACCGTGTGGCGCTGTCAGTCACCCGATTGGAATTATTTTTTTTTTGTTAGGTTACCACATCTATCATTGACACTTCCCTCAAAATTTCAGCGTCAGCGTCAGCGTCAAAATATTTTTTTTTAAATTAAAGCAAATTGTGTGTTTTATTCAAGAATTAAAAAAATAGAATAAAAAAAAACCGCTTAATTTGAATGACCCTTTATGTTATATTAAGTACTCTATTTTGCTTTTTTCAATGTCCCTTTCAACTCGCTTCAATCATAAGTAAACATACTGTCTAGATAACAGAACTCAACTCAAATGATATATGATTGATATACTACCTTGATCAAAAAGTTTTAGGACCGGCCACCGTGTATCGCTGTCAGTCACCCGATTGAAATTCTATTTTTTTTGTTAGGTTACCACATCTATCATTGACACTTCCTTCTAAATTTCAGCGTCATAGCTTGACATTTGTAAAAGTTACGCTGTACTGAGTACATCTACATTTGTGCGTGTTTTCGATTTTTTACAAGTTTGCAAATGGCATCAACTGTGCATCAACGAGTTTGCATTAAATTTTGTGTGAAAAACGGATTTAACGGTTCGCAGACCTTGGAAATGTTGGAGAAGTGTTTTTCCTCTTCCAACATTTGACCTTGGAAATGTTGGAGAAGTGTTGTCGTGAGTCGGTCGAGGATGACGAACGCAGTGGCAGTCGAAAACCGATGAAAACATCGATAAAATCAAAGAAATGTTGGCCGAAAACCGCAAATTGACCATCAGAGAGCTGGCAGAGGACTTGAACATCGCTTATGGATCCGCTCAAGACATTTTGGTTAGTAATTTGGGCCTAAGACGTGTCGCTGCAAAACTGGTGCCGAAAGATTTCAATTTCATGCAAAAAAAAGACCACGTTAAAATCGCGAAAGATATGATTTCCAAGAGTTTTTGACCAAAAACAACACGAATGCTATCCAGCAGCCTTCGAATTCACCAGATCTGGCTCCCTGCGACTTTTTCCTGTTAACCGACTTAAAAAACCGCTTCGCGGAACGCGTTACAGTGCCCGAGAGGATGTCATGAAAAAATCGAAGACGGCTCTGATGGACATACCGAAAATTGAGTACCAGCGGTGTTTCGAGGATTGGATCAAGCGCTGGTGTAAGTGCGTTGCAGTCAATGTGGAGTACTTTGAAGGTCACCATATCGATTTTGATGAATAAACTTGTATTTTCGATTTTATGAATAAAGTCCTAAAACTTTTTGATCAAGGTAGTAGTCGGAAGACGTATCATATAGTCGGAAGACGTATCATATATTCAAAATATGTTAATGTATTTCTAGTATGCGTTCAATAATATTTAGTTCAATTATAAGATTTTATCTTAGTTTCTTAAATGAGGACTTACGTGGTCAAGTTGGTAAGACACCTGTCTTCCAGCCCAGAGATTGCGGGTTCAAATATCGCTGGAACCCAGATTTAAAAAAAAAAAGGATTGCAGTGGTGGTTTGCACTTAACACATTTCATGTACCTAGAGGAGCAAAGTACAAATTACTGCACCTGATCATCCAAGGCAAAATAGAGGGTCGAAGAGGTGTTGGCAGGAGGCAAATCTCCTGGCTCCGCAATATACGTGATTGGACTGGAATAAGGGGCGTTGGGAATCTTTTTCGGGCTGCCGGGGACAAAGATGTCTACTCTCAAGTGATATTCAACGTTGGGGGGACCTGACATGACGCTGGGAAGAAGAAGAACATATTTCTGGTTGGTTGGAAGAAATTATCACATAGTAATAAGCCTGTCAGTTTGTACTGTATACAACGATGCTGTAATATTGTACAATACAATGTTTTTTTGTGATATTCCAAGGGTACTTAAGTGTCGTATATATGTATATATATTTTTAAATATTTTTTTTAACTTAAGGTGCTTTTCACCCTGGGCCTCACCCTGAGTTGAATATTATAACAGAAGTTATTCAGGCAATGGAATTACGGAATATAAATTTCCATTTGTTTTCTAGGTATAATTAAATTTCGCCTGCTCCCTTCCCGTCTCTCTCCTTCTTTTCTTTTGCAAATGTGTTATTTTAATGATCAGAGAATGCAGATGAATTGAAGCGTGTGATGAGTCACTTTTCTGAGAGACGGGAAGAGAAACATCTGAGAATAAATATGGCACAATCCAAAGTCGTGATGAATGAAAAGTGTGAAAAAATTGTCGATATTTGGGAGAATAATCAAAGGTAAAAATGGTCGATATTTGGGAGAATAATCAAACGTAAAAATGGTCGATATTTGGGAGAATAATCAAAGATAAAAAAAGGAGAAGAATACTTACATAAAAGTACACCATTAAAAAAGGTAACAAGAGTAATATTCAACTCATAATTTTGAGTGCGTATCCATATACGAGTCAATACAACTTATCACAAAAATACAAAGTGCACACAGCTCATCACAAAAATACAGAGTGCGCATGGATATACACAACTTATCACAAAAATACAGAGTGCGCATCGATATACACAACTCATGACAAAAATACAGAGTGCGCATCGATATACACAACTCATGACAAAAATACAGAGTGCGCATCGATATACACAACTCATGACAAAAATACAGAGTGCGCATCGATATACACAACTCATGACAAAAATACAGAGTGCGCATGGATATGCACAACACATCACAAAAATACAGAGTGCGCATGGATATACACAACTCATCACAAAAATACAGAGTGCGCATGGATATACACAACTTATGACAAAAGTGCGCATGGATATGCACAACACATCACAAAAATACAGAGTGTGCATACGATTAAATACAACTCACCATAAAAATACGGAGTACGCATGGATATACGAGTAAATACATATAACTTATCACAATAATTATAAATATTCACACGAATCGTATACAAAAAAATATATTTAAAGAAGTTCGTACACGCATACCACCCACCACATATCAAAAACAAACATGAGACAAATCAAAGCTCAGGTAATCAAATGCCCTAACATACAAAATATGTCAAAATGACTATTATAGTTCGGAAATTCTAGGATGAGTCCTGTGACAGCTCACAAATTTGCCCCAATACAACCTTGTAACGATGTTCAGTAACTTTAATTATTTTATAAACTTTAATATAAGCCTCAATTCTAATAAATAGCAAGTTATTCAGGTAAATACATTACCCCTAAGGTTGTAACCCATAAGGTTGTATTGGGGCAAATTTGTGAGCTGTCACAGGACTCGTCCTAGAATTTCCGAACTTTAGTAACAGCGTATTAGTACATACCAAAATACGAGTATGTCAGAAAGCAAGTTCAAGTTAGTGATGTATATTACATTATATAAAGGATAGCGCAACAAGAACTGCAATTTTAAATTAATGAGATAAAAAGATTTTTTTTAAACGTTCATGTTTGTTAATATCAATGTAATAAACGCACATGGGAATGAAACGCACATGACGACTCTGAGCAAAATTTTCAATAACGGATTCACATAAATTTATACGTATATCTGCAATGACACGAGTGATGTTGGATTTAAGGTTATCGATGGTTTCAGGATTCTTGGCGTATACTTGAGACTTATATAACCCAGAGAAAAAAATCTAAAGAGGTTAAATCACACGATCGTGGCGGTCAATTCACATTTCCACGACGAGAAATTACACGGCCGGAGAACTTTTCCTGCAATAAAGCCATTGTTTCATCAGCAGTTTGACAAGTAGTCCCCATCTTGCTAAAATCGCATGTTTTCCAAATTCAAATCGTTCAATTTATTACAAAAATGTTTGAATAATGTCACGATATGATTTTTATCGACTGTAGGCATTATTTCAAAGGGTGGCGCAACAAGAACTGCAATTTTAAATTTACCATCATTTTATAGCTGTTAAACGTGTAGTTTTTATAATAGACATATATCATCAACATAATCTATAAATTAATTATGCAGCAATACATGATTGCAGAACTTAATTTGAAATAAAAATTGCAGTTCTTCTAACGCCACCCTACATATAGCACTGACTTGAACTTTCTTTATCAAAATGATAACCACTTAAATTTCTATGGTCTTGCATTTATTTCACCTCTTTAAAACATTATGAGTCAAGTTTTAAACCGATAATCATCCCCCTACTCATAAATACCCTTAGCAGCTGTCCAGGCGTAATCCTTGAACGAGATAATAAACCTTAAATCCTAACCCGTTCCCCCATCGATTCTTGGGAATAACAATTCCCGGAGAGAAGTGTTATTTAAGTGGTCATAATTTTGATAAAGCAAATTAAAGTCAGTGCTATATATAGTGCAAATGTGAGTGAAAGTCGTGTGACCAAAGAAAATATGGTTGGATCATATAAGTGATATTTTGAATGAAGGAAACGAAGGGTGACCTCCGTGGCCTAGTTGGTAAGATGCCTAACTCCATACCCATAGGTTATGAATTAAAATTCCGTTATAACTCAGATTTTTTTATAAATAATTCCAGTCTGGTTTTCATTTAAGGCCTCTTTAACATATATGTGGTTGGTTGGAAGAGATCACCACATTGCAATAAGCTCAACAGGTTGTACTGTAGAAAGTTAGAAAAATCGTAGAAGTTGTTTGGATATGGAACAGGCTAAGGATGTGCTACGAGATAGGAAAGACTGACGCTCTGTCCTCTCTGCCTGTCCCGATTGTGAGATGGTGTGATGGTATATATGTTGAAATCTTTCTACAATATATGGAGAATGGATCCCAGTTCGCAATGTAATAATAATAAAAACTAAATGAGTTGAGTTCATATTGGGCAAGGAGCTTAACCGGTTAACTGCCAAAAGCGTCTTAAGACGCATAATTTTCTGTGAACGGAGCGCCGCTCATACACAAATTACGTCTTAAGACGCGTCGTTTTAAATGGGCTTTTACTAAAGAAAATCAATTATTTAAAATGTACAAATATATTGAACACACAGTGACATCTATTGAGAATATCTTTGCATACTTAAAATTGAAACAGAATTTGTTTTTTTAAGTAATCTCAGTTTATCTGCGTCTTCTTTCTCTTTTGGTTCCCTGGTAATAAGTAACAATGCTACGCCATTTGGTTTGATTTGCTACTATTAGCTACAAATTGTGTTGAGCTTTATTGTATTTGATCATGTCATGTAGCATGTTCTTATATTTTTTACATTTCCACAATACTATCTTTTGCGTTCCGTCAGCTATTTAAAGTGGATATTCATATAAAGTCTGGAGTCAGGCATGCGAGTTATGTACTCGTATCTAAACCAACACAAGCGATCAAGCGACTGCATAATATCGTTACGTGAGCAAATGGATCTGTTTGAAAAATAATTGTTCGATTATCCATTTATTAAAAAAAAATCTAGGAGAACTCACCTAATATTTTGACCATTTTTAATCCCTTCAAAATAACAAGGAGAACAGAAACACTTGAATTAATTTATCCAAAAAAATTTGGGAAGAATTTATATAATATAAGTCACAAAAAAATTATAAACGTTACATTAATTTCAGAAATATCACTAAAATATAAAATATTACATGTTCAAGGGTCGCCACATTTATTACAAATAATTTAAATTTATTTATTGAATCTTAAAAATACGTTTATTCCATTTTGTGTTGTAATGTTTATAGTTTTTAAATTAAATAAATAAAACACCGGTTTCAAAGATCTCCGTTTTCCTCGTCAGGTGAAGTTGTACTAAATTATATATAAAATTGTTAGGCCTCGGCCACACAGGTAGGAGCCTCGCTTGATGCTTAGAACTACGCTGCGAGTTAGGCGACATATCCTAGCGAACCAACGCACCGTATACTGTCGCAATGGCCACACTGCATGCTTAGCGCCACACTACATGACGATTAGTCAACGAGTGAATCTCCTAGCGAACAGACATGTTGGTTAATTTTATTGTGTCACCGTGATTTTACAAGATAGCGGAAGTTTTAATAACAGCTATGTATAAAAGGGAGCTGTTGTGGAACGTTGTGGGGCAAATTATACAAAAATGTACCTGTAATAAAATCACTTTGGAATGAAGTTGCGCAGGAAGTAAATAAAGATAAGGTAAGTTGTAATGAAATTGGTTAGTTTTGAGAGTGGCATCGTGTGTCGACTCAACCGCTCCCAACTGTTAGATGAATTTGTGCGTAGCACTTTGGTGTGGCCAAGCATAAAGTCAACTAGTATATGAGTCACTTAAAACCTAGTTTAGCACCTAACGAAGCACTTTGGTGTGGCCTCGACCTTATAGGTACAGGAGAAGGAAGAAGAATTGGTGAATAAGGGGAGGGGATTAGGTAGGCGTCAAAAGGATGGCTTTTGAACGGGAAACATATTTAGCAGGGGAAACGTTGTAAACACTCAAATTAATTTCAATAATGGAACAGGAAACGTTATAAACAGGACGGGAATTTCATTGATGGGAAACATTATGAAGAATTAAATTAATGTCAATAATAGTCCTCTGCTAAATGTTTCCCGTTCAAAAGCCATCATTTTGACGCCTACTGACTCCCCTCCCCCTTTCCGGTACCTATTACAATTAGAAAAATATTAGACATAATTTAGTTTAACTTTACCTGACGAGGAAAACCGAAGACTCTGAAACCGGTAGTGAACTAAAATAAAACACCCCTCCCCCTCTCCTGTATCTATTATAATTAGAAAAATATTAGACATAATTTAGTTCAACTTTACCTGACGAGGAAAACCGAAGACTCTGAAACCGGTAATGAACTAAAATAAAACACCCCTCCCCCTCTTTTGTACCTATTATAATTAGAAAAATATTAGACATAATTTAGTTAAACTTTACCTGACGAGGAAAACCGAAGACTCTGAAACCGGTAATGAACTAAAATAAAACACCCCTCCCCCTCTTCTGTACCTATTATAATTAGAAAAATATTAGACATAATTTAGTTAAACTTTACCTGACGAGGAAAACCGAAGACTCTGAAACCGGTAGTGAACTCAAATAAAACAGTAGTAAATACGAAATAAAAAAATATGTGTTTTATTTATTTTATTAAAAATTTAATTTAAGTTTACCTTATTATTAAAATAATGGATATTCTTGACTATGCGGACGTACATTTTCGTAATCTTCTCTTCATCGTTATCACGTGATCAATTCTGAACGTCATGGTCATTCGCTATGTCCGATACTTTGTGCAACCTTTCCAGTCTTGAGTCATGTTAAGTGCAGCGTTTTAAGAGGATCTTCTTCTTATTTCGCGCCATTGATGTGTAGCAGTCACAACTGGGGTCATCGATGGGGTTACATCGATGACCCCAGTTGTGACTGCGGTGCTGCGGCTCAGATCCTACACCATATTGTAAGAGAATGCCTTAAACACAGGTTCCACGGAGTGATGGAGGATATAGTATAAACAAACTGACGACCGAAGCCAAAAGATGTCTGAGGAATCTAATTTTGATTTTATGTAGCGCCTGACTGTGCCATACGTATATTTATTTATAATTTATTTCCGCATTAAATAAACTTAACAGTTAGCTCATCAAAGAGGCTAAGTCTGCAGTCAGGCATGACCAACGCAGGTGGTCACGCGACACCAACAATTCTATACCATAGCAGTTTGCATTTCTCAAAACTTCATTATTTGCCACTACGCAGTTGCACTGAAAAGAACCTAATTAATGCTGTGGAAATGCGCACTCTTAGAAGAATAAACAAGTAGACAATACATCACAAAATACGGAATAAAGTGATAAGGGATGGGTGTGAACAGGCTGATGTGTTAAGTGAGATGAAGACGAATATTCTAAGATGATTGGGAAATGTGGAATGAATTATAAAGAAAGACTAACAAGAAAGAAACAGTGCAAATGTGAGTGAAAGGCGTGGTAGAAGAATATCAAGAAAATTGTGGTTGGATCAAATATTATATATTATATTTTTATTTTATTTATTTATTTAACACTTTTATTGCAAATACAATCTGGCGGGTGTATAGCCAGGCGGCAATCTCTTCCAACCAACCAGACAAAAGTAAATGAAGCGAGTTACGTGGTCGCATAGATCATTCAAATGACTATCCATCCCCACGAAATCCATAAACATATACGCGAGCACACGTCCAAGAACCCCACAAAGACAGACAATCACCCGAACATTATTTTTCATATAAAATGAGACATCATCAATCTAAAGGAAAGGAATGGATGGTGGAGAGGAAAGGAAAAGAAAAATCAGGAATGAAACACGTTATTTTACTGACTAGAAATTAAGAGGTTTTTCAATCGCTTCTTAATGCGTGCCAAGGACGGAGCGAGTCTTATATTAGTTTGTAACTGATTCCAGAGTATCACTGCATGGACAGTAAAGGACGACGTAAAGAAAGAGGAGCGATGAACTGGAAAGGCCAATAAACAATCTCTGTTCGAGCGTAGCGCTAATCCATGATTGGAAAGGCGCTGAAAATTCTCGGCGAGATAAGAGGGGGCGGCGGGACAGTTAAGGATATTATACAATAGAGACAACAGTATGTAAATTTGGCGTATATTTCTAACATTCAACCAGTGCAATGCCTTCTGGTATGAAGTTATATGATGATCGTACTTACGTAGGTTGAAAATGAATCTTAGGCACACATTTTGAAGACGCTGTAATTTGTCCAGCTGTTCCTCTGTAACATCCAAGTAACATACGTCCGCATAGTCTAGAATCTGAAAGAACAGAGATTGTATATATATATAGTATAAGAGAATCCTGGCCCTAAGCTCTTTTATTTGGTCGTCCATCTCGTAGGAAACCATCGTCCATCCATTACTCATCTTTTGATAATCTTTTCCCCGTGGTCACCAGCTTTTCAAGACTTCTGTAGTTATTTCTAGGAACGTGACAAAAATATGTAAAGATCAATTTCCTTCGTGTTCTTTCAGTTATCTTGAATTTTCGGATGATAGAGAGATTGGTGCACCTTTCGGTCCATGGGATGAGAAGGTTCTACATCCAAATTTTCGGATGATAGAGAGATTGGTACACCTTTCGGTCCATGGGATGAGAAGGTTCTACATCCAAATTTTCGGATGATACAGAGATTGGTGCACCTTTCGGTCCATGGGATGAGAAGGTTCTACATCCAAATTTTCGGATGATAGAGAGATTGGTGCACCTTTCGGTCCATGGGATGAGAAGGTTCTACATCCAAATTTTCGGATGATAGAGAGATTGGTGCACCTTTCGGTCCATGGGATGAGAAGGTTCTACATCCAAATTTTCGGATGATAGAGAGATTGGTGCACCTTTCGGTCCATGGGATGAGAAGGTTCTACATCCAAATTTTCGGATGATAGAGAGATTGGTGCACCTTTCGGTCCATGGGATGAGAAGGTTCTACATCCAAATTTTCGGATGATAGAGAGATTGGTGCACCTTTCGGTCCATGGGATGAGAAGGTTCTACATCCAAATTTTCGGATGATAGAGAGATTGGTGCACCTTTCGGTCCATGGGATGAGAAGGTTCTACATCCAAACTTTCGGATGATAGAGAGATTGGTGCACCTTTCGGTTCATGGGATGAGAAGGTTCTACATCCAAATTTTCGGATGATAGAGAGATTGGTGCACCTTTCGGTCCATGGGATGAGAAGGTTCTACATCCAAATTTTCGGATGATAGAGAGATTGGTGCACCTTTCGGTCCATGGGATGAGAAGGTTCTACATCCAAATTTTCGGATGATAGAGAGATTGGTGCACCTTTCGGTCCATGGGATGAGAAGGTTCTACATCCAAATTTTCGGATGATAGAGAGATTGGTGCACCTTTCGGTCCATGGGATGAGAAGGTTCTACATCCAAATTTTCGGATGATAGAGAGATTGGTGCACCTTTCGGTCCATGGGATGAGAAGGTTCTACATCCAAATTTTCGGATGATAGAGTGATTGGTGCACCTTTCGGTCCATGGGATGAGAAGGTTCTACATCCAAATTTTCGGATGATAGAGAGATTGGTGCACCTTTCGGTCCATGGGATGAGAAGGTTCTACATCCAAATTTTCGGATGATAGAGAGATTGGTGCACCTTTCGGTCCATGGGATGAGAAGGTTCTACATCCAAATTTTCGGATGATAGAGAGATTGGTGCACCTTTCGGTTCATGGGATGAGAAGGTTCTACATCCAAATTTTCGGATGATAGAGAGATTGGTGCACCTTTCGGTCCATGGGATGAGAAGGTTCTACATCCAAATTTTCGGATGATAGAGAGATTGGTGCACCTTTCGGTCCATGAGATGAGAAGGTTCTACATCCAAAATCATATATCGGTATGTTACGGAAAAAATTGATTTAAAATTATTTGTTAAAAATAAATATTCCGCGTTTTCTTTTAAATAGAACGAAAAAAATTGAAGAATTCGAGATTACTGAAAGACTTGAGAACATTTAGGAAATGTAGCCTTAAATACTTTGAGGAAAAAGGAAATTAGACTGCATGTTAGAGGAAAATATAGCATGGAGAATATTTTTTGATGAATATAAGAAAATAGTGTAGAAAAATTGGAAAGAAACAGTAGAAAGAATGTAATTGATTTATTTATATAAATAAATTGTATAATGTGCAGTATAAAAATAAATCCAATAGCGAGTAGTGCTCAACATATTAAGAACACACAGTTCACATAACATTTTTTTTTTATTTTTTTATTATTACACATGACAAGAAATATACACAATTTGAGAAAAAACAACAGGTAATTTGATTTGGACATATAATTTTAATGGATCTGGGTTTGTTGCCTTTCATTTGTCGTATCCCCAGTAAACTAGGCTTTTGCCTGTATCTCACTGAGGATATTTAGCATGAAAAAATAAATCGATACTTCTTTCCGATTTTTGATAACACAAAAAAACCCCGTTGCACGCTCTCATCAACCTGACAAACAGTGACACTTAACTACAACTGGAAACATTTTGCGAAACTCAACTCCTCACACATTATCGCTCCAGAAAGACCAAAAATATTCATCCCACAATATACTGCGCACAATCATAAGAATAAAAACAAAAACAAATTCAAAACAAACAAAAAAAGAAGAAAAAAAAGAAAAACACACAGAAACACAAATACAAAAACAACCAAAATTAAAACAACAATAAGAGACCCACACTCACGAGCTCACATAAATCCTTTCCACTCGTCATTCATCCTGAAAGCCCAAGTACTCAAAATCCTGTCGCAATAACAACCACGCTCCGATCGACTGTCTAAAAGGTTTTCCTACCTTTACTTTTATTGAAGTCGGCACGCCATTGTATGTAATGGGAGCCAAATAAGCATATTGCCTTTGGGCAAAAGAGGTTTTAACTCTAGGGATGGTGAACATTTCATTAGTTGCCATGCGTGTCATGTGTGTCTGCTGAGTTTGCATCTTCCCCTCCTCTCGATGGTAGTGCCAGAGAATGGATTTGAGATGTAAATTGGCTATGTTCAGGACCTGATACTCTCTAAAAAGCTCTGTCGTGGGATACCGAGCAGGAAGTTTATTGATTATTTTCACAATCAATTTTTGGGAAACCTGTAATATGTGTTTTTGGGTTAAGGTGCATTAAGAACACACAGCTCACATAACATTACAACACACAGTTCACATAACATTAAGAACAACAACACATTAAGAACAACACATTAAGAACACTCAGCTCAAATACATTAAGCCAGTAGTGCTCAACACATTAAGAAAGACAAAATATTTCAAAATAATTTTACACGATTACAACTAAAATAATCAGAGATATCATAAACAGCTGTCAAATCATACAAAATCACATGTTACCAACACACTACGAGGCCGTTCACAGGTATACAGCCCGCATTGCGCAAAAAATACAAACACAAAAGACAAATCATTGATAACCAAAAAAAAATGTTAACAAAATATAAAAGACGGAATCAGGCAGGTGTAACGTCAAAGTCTCCTTCAGTAGGAGAAAAAATCGCAAAAAAAGATTAAAAAAATCACAATAACTAGTTAAAAAGCAGTTCAAATAAGTCCTCGATAGACATGCAGGGTCCCATTTTAAGGCTCAGATATTTTCCTTTTCTATCTTTTTTCTTTTTTTAAGAATATATATGACTGAAGTCATAGGTATTCTTATACCCTCGAACACTAGGCGGGAAAAAAAATAATAAAAAATACAGGTTTATTGATAGCAACATGGTATGTACATAATACATATAGACACATTTCAAGAACACATTAAAAATAGAATACATTAAAAAACAGAAGCTATCGAAAAGTTTGGGCTCATCTAATAACATCCCCCCGGCCAAGATACACCCCACCAATATAGGGCGAGCCCAGCCACGGGGACGCCAGATGTTTTTCAGCCCACATCCTTGAACACGTAGAACAAGAAGATAAAAAAAAACACAGAAAATAAATAGATGACCAAAAAAAACATTCAAGAGAGAAGACATTAAAAGGTCCGGGCTCATCCCACAAACATTCACCCGGCCGAGATACACCCCACCAATGTAGGGCGAGCCCGACCGCAAGGGCATGGAGGGGCTTCCATCCCACACCCCCGCATATCTAGATTAAAGAATAAATAAAAAAAACAAAAACGTATGGCAGAAAACAAAATAAAAAATAAACCCACATATACCACCTCAGGTTAACTGTCAGCAAGAGCGGAAAAAAGAAAAGCCTCAAAGGAGTCCAAATTTTATAAAATGGGAAATGAAATAGTTGAAACAACATTGAAATACTAGTAGTTAGGCAGTAATACATTGAAATACGAGTAGTTAGGCAGTTTTAAGTGCCTGTGTCGTTCGAGGGGAGTAGCACAGAGCGGAGCTCGAACCGACAAACTTCCACATTGAAGCCCAGCGCGTTACCGCACGGCCATGCACCTTTAGAAGTGCCTTTTCAGACACTCATTATAGGCTAGAAAACTCACTTCTAAAACATCCGGGACTGCAGAATACTCATTTCCGATCCGATAGTGTTTAGAAATCAAAGTGTCCCTATAACAAGAGCAAGAAAAGCGAAACAAATCAATTGAAGGTTCATTTATTTTCACTCAATAAAATTGCCAAACAATAAAACTTTATTTTCAACACGAAGAAAAAAGTTGCATTTGCAATAAACATATTTCGTAATATTGCACAAGAAATGAACCGAAAAATGTATTTTTCTTTATTTATCATAGTTGCATTATTATAAGTAGGCGAGCTTATTTGCTGGTGGCAATCTCTTCTAACCAATCCGAGAATCATTGTATTATATTTCTTCAATCTTTAAAGATATGTTTGTTCCACTCTGTGGTGTACTTTATAAACTTTTCATAGAATAAACAGAACACTTATTTATACTACTGTTTTATTTGAGTTCATTATCGGTTTCAAAAACCACTGTTTAGTGTACCACTGTTTTATTTGAATTCATTACGGGTTTCAAAACCCACTGTTTCATGTACCACTGTTTTATTTGAGTTCATTACTGGTTTCAAAAACCACTGTTTCATGCACCACTGTTTTATTTGAGTTCATTACTGGTTTCAAAAACCACTGTTTCATGCACCACTGTTTTATTTGAGTTCATTACCGGTTTCAAAAACCACTGTTTCATGTACCACTGTTTTATTTGAGTTCACTACCGGTTTCAAAAACCACTGTTTCATGTACCACTGTTTTATTTGAGTTCACTACCGGTTTCAAATACCACTGTTTTATTTGAGTTCACTACCGGTTTCAAATACCACTGTTTTATTTGAGTTTACTACCGGTTTCAAAAACCACTGTTTCATGTACCACTGTTTTATTTGAGTTCACTACCGGTTTCAAATACCACTGTTTTATTTGAGTTCACTACCGGTTTCAAAAACCACTGTTTCATGTACCACTGTTTTATTTGAGTTCACTACCGGTTTCAAATACCACTGTTTTATTTGAGTTCACTACCGGTTTCAAATACCACTGTTTTATTTGAGTTTACTACCGGTTTCAAAAACCACTGTTTCATGTACCACTGTTTAATTTGAGTTCACTACCGGTTTCAAATACCACTGTTTTATTTGAGTTTACTACCGGTTTCAAAAACCACTGTTTCATGTACCACTGTTTTATTTGAGTTCATTACCGGTTTCAAAAACCTCCGTCTTCCTCGTCAAGTTAATATGAACTAAATTATGTCTAAAATATATTTTTTCTAATTATAATAAATACAGGAGAGAGGGAGGGTAGTAGTGGCTTATAAGTGACGGGGAGTATGTAGGCATCAAAGGGTGGCTTTTGAAAGGGAAATATATTTAGCAGAGGGATATTATTGAAATAAACCTTGCTGTTCATAAGGGCTCGCTTGTTTATAATGATTGTTTATAAAATCGAAGGAGATGTATGAGAAAGTGTATGGATGTAGAAGAGACGAAATATGTGTTTTGCGGATAGGAAAGTCTGGATCTGTCTTTTTCTGCCTACCCCGATAAGCTTGATAGTTGGTTCGATTGCCGTTGGTACACACTGTTTTAAAAAAGGATTACAGTCTGGTTTTCATTTAAGACTTGTTTAAACACCATTTTTATAGGCTGGAAGACATTGACTAAATAAACCCGCCTAGTTGTACTTCAGTGTTATCCAACAAGGCTAGTTAATTGCCATGTGGCAATCTATTCCGAACAACCAGAAAGATGTTTAAGAAATTTTAATTACTTATTTCGTACAACCTAGTAGATGTATTGTAGTTTGGCAATATCTTTCATTCAACCAGGAAGATGCTTGTGAAGACTTAATTAAAACCAGATTTAAACCCTATTTAAGAAAAATGTCTTTTAACTGGAATCAAACACCGAAAGACAGACGTCTTACCAACCAGGCCACAGAGAATGTCGTCGTTGCTAGACCTCGTAGTCGAAGATCCCCTCGCCAATCCATTGTCAATTCAGTTGGAAAGCGGAGTTGTGCCGTGGAGTTTTTTTTAAGTGAGTGAGACGTTGCACACCAGCAAACTCATTGACCATACCGCTGTACTGGAACCGATGGCACAACTGAAGGGAGATGATCGGAGCACACCGCCATGTTTTTTTTTCACGGCACGGATAATGTAAGCCGTTACAATTAACACATTGTCCACGGAGAAATTTGCTTTTGATTTTCGTTTAAATCGAACTTAATATGAATATATAAAAAGTCCTTAAGTTTTTTTTTATTTAATTAAATTATATATGTATATAACACAAACACTTGCCAAAGGCTATTATACCTAAAGGTCTTTCAAATTGAGCGATTTTTTTAATTCTTGGATAAAACACAGATGGCGTCGTAAATTTGCCTAAGTTTTGTGACATTCGAGAAGTGTAATATATGACATTTATAAAAATGGAGTCGTATACAATACAACAACGCATTCAAATTGTTGAATTATTTTATGTATTATCTCTGGAAACGGTGATGTTAATTGCCCACCAAGATCATGGGATCTGACACCGTTGGACTATTTTCTCTGGGGTTACGTGAAAAGCCAGGTCTATAATAATGACCCTCGATCAATTCCTGAGCTGAAGGACGAAATTATTCGCGTTATTGGTGAGTTAGAACCGCAATTATGCCAAAAAGTCATCGAAAATTTTGACAAAAGAGTGAACATCTGTGGAGCTGCAAGAGGTGGACATTTGGCAGATATTGTTTTTTTTTTTGTTTAAATGTCATACATTATACTTCAATGACCAATAAAAAGTTTTTTGAAATCAAAGCAAATTGTGTTTTATTCAAAAATTTAAAAAAATTTAAAAACAAGCTCAATTTGAAAGACCCTTAAAAACGGTCGAGAGATCATTATTAATTATAGTTAAAGTTTAAAAGACTTGTGAGTAAGAAATATGTCAAGTAAATAAAAAAATATACATGTAAAAATTATAGCCTTTGGCAAATCTTTGTGTTATGTATAACTTAATTATATAAAAATAACCCAGCAACCCCTGGATTGGGAGACGTCCGTCTTACCAAGTAGACCACGAAGTTTGAAGTTGAACCTCGACTCGGTAATTATCGTGTGGATGTCAAACACTTTACCATTAAACCACATATGTTGTATATGTTTGATATAACGACAAAATTCAACTCCAATAATTAGGTCTTTAACGATACAATCTCAGTATGGGACAAACTTTATCTTCAACAACTTTCTCCTTGTTTTCACCCACACAATTAACTCAACTCTAATCCCTGAAGGAGACCTTTCTCCGACTTTGCAGTTAATTAACATTCCACTTTAACTTGATTGAATGAAAAACCTTGGAAACAGCCCAAGGTTGTGTTTCTTATTTTGATAATGCAATGAAATCTCAAGTAAATGTGTTCGTTTTTGTGTGATATATTATATTTTGTAATTTGTTTTATCAAACACTGTTTATTCCACTTTTTATAACGATATAACCCTACCGGTTTCAAGGCTTTCCCCTCATCTTCAGGGGAGCACAAACAAGACTGAATTATGTTCGAACTGGTACCGATATACACGCTTTTAACGGTTGGGAACATTCGGGTTGGGGACTGAGGGCTGAGGGAGGCATGGGGCGATCTCGGCCAGCAGCGGAGAGATTTTTTAAAAAAAGTCATGAAAAGTGTTTTCACGTTCACAATCAAAGCAGTTTTCTCGAATTTTTTTAACTGTAGACTGATTTGTTGCATTTGGTCGACCGAAAATTGTTCGCAATTCGCAAACTGATTCCGCAAAACGTTCCTCAAATTTATAATTAGTTTTCACAGCAATAATACGTTGTTTGTTCAAGTACTGTTCCATGACATTTTATTATAATGTATCTACGAGTACATCTAGGAAATTTTCAGCGCCATTAAAACGACAAAATGAAAATGGCTTTCAATTCAAATCTCGCGCACTGGTTTTTTTTAATAGGCAATTCACCCAAACTAGGATGATATGTGCCACTAAATTAAAGACATTATGAAATTACAGTCAATATTAAAAATGAATAACCAATTTTAAAAAAAATACAATTCTAGATAATTCAAAGTTTCAACTGATACTATAAAGCTTCAAAAATTTAACAATCGATCTATAAATGGAAAAATTCCACGAAGAAAGAAGAAACGCAACATTAATTGGACGCGACAAAGATATGACTTTTAGTAAATTAAATCTATCTCGCAAAGGACAACCGAAAAATATATGATCTATAGTTTCATCGTTCAAACCACACTCGCAGCCAGGATTCTCTACCCATTCGCGCTCCAGTTGGGACACTTCATATTATGCTTTCTCTTAAACTCGTCACGGGTAATGGACATTCAATAATAACTCAACAATTCTAATCATATAGGCAACACCAGATCTAACATAACATATATTGTATCATCCCAGAGAGATGCAACTAAGATGGCGTTGGGTCTTTCCTTCTTTAACTAATCAGGAAATGAACAGTCTGTTAAAGAACAGTCTGCTAAAGAGGAGAACAGTCTCCTACTATTTGCAGACGATATCGTATTGATAAGTGAAAAACATGAAGACCTGCAAAATAGTCTGGAAAGGTGGAGAAGAATCTTGGAGGACAATGGATTGAGACTGAGCAGAAAGAAAACAGAGTATCTGTACCTACCATTCGAGAACACAAATGCTGTCACTACCGTAATGCAAATGGATGGAGAAACATTACCAAATTGTGACTCCTTTAAGTATCTTGGGTCACTCATCCATAGCGATGGAGGATGTGCAGCAGATATAACACATAGAATTAGTGTGGGATGGATGAAGTTTAGATCAATGACGGGAGTCCTATGTGATCCAAAAAGGCCAGTAAAGTTAAAAGGAAAAGTAAACCAAACGATTGTGGGACCCACACTCCTCCTATGGCTCCGAATGCTGGACGATGTATAGCTCTTACTCTAGGCAACTAGAAACTGCTGAAATGCGCATGCTAAGATGGTCAGCTGGTGTGTCCCTAAGAGACAAAATAAAAAGCTCACGCATTCGTTGAAGCCTAGGTGTTACACACATCAACAGCAAGATGGAGGAGAGGCGATTGAGATGGTATGGCCACGTTGGACGCAGAGCACCCGATCACATTGTGAACCAGGCAATCTTCATAGATCTTCCTCGAATAACAACCAGAAGAAGACCAAAAAATTCATGGGTGGTGCAAAAAGATAACCTGATGCAGAGGCACGGCCTGGGGGACGTAGTCCGGGACAAAAGAGCATACAACCCGAGGACGAGGAGAGCTGACCCCAACAGTCTTCGCTGACAATGAGTTGGGATGGAGCCAGGGAGAAGAGGTATTTCCTTCTGCATATCTCTTTCGAGCATTTAATGGGTAACCATTGGCAAATCATCAGGTTGATAAAATTATAATTAATAATGATGTTTTGGTTGTCTTTCCAGATGATGAGTTCGGAGAGAAGTCTGTGAGTGTCTTACTGGATGGAGAGGAATCTGAGCTGGTATTTATTGACCATCCCTCTGTTGAGATGTCGGTAAGTCCAAATATATTCTTCTATAATTTTTTCTTCTTCTTCTTGGTGTCATGTCAGGTCCCCTCCAACTTTGACTATCATCTGAGAGTAAGCATCTTTGTCCCCGGCAGCCCGAAAAAGATCCCCAACGTCCAGTCACGTATATTGCGGAGCCAGGAGATTTGCCTCCTGCCAACACCTCTTCGACTCTCTATTTTGCCTTGGATGATCAGGTACAGTAATTTGTACTTTGTTCCTCTAAGTACATGACCCAAGTAGGACACCTTTCGGATTTTAATATTAGTCAGCAACTCTCTATCAACTTTGGCTCTTTGAAGAACCCTTGTTTTGCTGACCATATCCGTCCAGGGTATCCGTAGCATTATCCGGTGTATCCACATTTCGAATGCTTCCAGTTAAATTTTTAATGAAATAAATTAAACGTTTTTGAACGATAATTTGATTTAGTGTTGTTTCTCGACCATTAAAATCGCCTCAAGGGCGCTTCGAAACTACTATATGTTAGCTCAGCTTTCTAACTTATAAACGATGCATAGAGAAAAAGTGACTTTTTAAGTAGTTTAGTTTAGTTCGATCCCACCACCATCCACGCTGTTATGGGGGACAAAATAAATCCTTTTACGCTATAACAGCCGGGGTGGCGGATGGATCAAATTGAAATGTCTTGGAACACAAAAAGTCATTCGAAGAGTGCAGTTGTTATCATGTTACATATATTAAGTTATAAGAATTCAAAGAACTTTGGAATGTCTCGATGCCATCAACCTGCCCCTAAAGTCCAGAGGAAGTAAAGAGTGTCCCATAAAATGAAATAGTTCTAGTTGGGGGCTTGTTTTTACCATATACGAGTAACAGCGTGGGTGGCGGAGGGATTAAATTGAACTGTCTTGTTATACAAAAAGGTCAATCTAAGAGTGCAGTCGTTTTCATGTTACTCTTACATATCTCAATTTATATGAATTTAATGAACTTTGGAATGATTCGACGCTCTCAACCTGCTTACAGGTCAGGGGAAGTAAAGAGTGTCCCAAAACATGTAATAGCGCTAGATGGGGACTCGTTTTTACCCTACAACAGCGTGGGGGGCGAAGGGATCAAATTGAAATGTCTTGGTATACAAAAATGTCAATCTAAGAATGCAATCGTTACCATGTTACATATCTCAAGTTATATGAATTCAATGAACTTTGGAATGATTCGATGCTCTCAACCTGCTTACAGTTCAGGGGAAGTTAAGAGTGTCCAAAAAAACATATGTGTTCTTTGCTGTAAGCGTCCATGTCTCGCAGTCATACATAAGCACTGGGAGAATACACTGGTTGTAGACCTTTCGCTTCAAATATATTGGGAGATTACTTTTGAAAATGTTATTCAAACGTCCAAATGACTTCCATACTAGTTTTGACCTTCGTGCTATTTCCTCCGATATGGCACCTACAAAGGAAATAAGTTGGCACAAATACACATATTCCTGGATAAGTTCCAGTGGCTTTTCATCTACCATCCATCATTGGTTTTGGGTTAGCAAAGCTGTTCATCATATATTTGGTTTTTGATATATTCATTTTTAAACCAACTTCTTTACTGATCTCTGCCAATTGTTGTAGTTGGTGCTGAAGATTATTCGGGTTTTGTGAGAATATAACGATATTATCTGCAAATCTTAGATGGCTCAGGTATTTTCCATCAATCACCAGGTCTTTGTTATCCCATTCCAGTTTACTAAAGACGTATTCAAGTGTAGCTGTGAATAATTTTGGGGAAATAGTATCTCCTTGACGAACTCCCTTACCAATTTGGAAGGTTTCGGAGGATTTTTGGAGAAATATTTTGGCTGTTGCATCTTTATAGATGTTATTGAACAATTTGACGGATGCCCTCTTAGTGTCTTGTGTTTTTAGAGCTTCTAGTATGGTAGCGTTGTTGACTGAGTCAAAGACCTATTTGTAGTCCACAAAGGCTAGATATAGAGGAAGTTCGTATATAAGTATGTATAAATAATTATTTTATGAACCAACATAATATTCGACTTCCCTTTAAGTAAAAATGCTAAGAACCATTAAGGTACGAGTATAAATAAGTACATGACAGATGCCAACAACAACAAGACCGTTCTTAGAAATATCGCCATAAATTGAGTTTTTTCTTAGGAGAATTACACGTTAGAAAGCAAAAAGTATTGGCACGCGTCTGTAGAACAACAGTGTCGTATCCCAAGGCTCCTAAAACTATGGTCCCCGGACCACTGATGCTCCGCGACCAGTTTTTAACTCAACTACAATAAAAGGAAATTATAAAACATATAAGTATTGTAGTATTACGCATCTATCTTATTATTACATACATACAATTACGCATCTATCTTATTATTACATACATACAATTACGCATCTATCTTATTATTACATACATACAATCACGCATCTATCTTATTATTACATACATACAATTCCGCATCTATCTTATTATTACATGTATACAATTACGCATCTATCTTATTATTATTGGGTTGATGCAAAAGTAATGATCGTTTTTTATGATCCCAGGTAAAAAAAATCCCAGGTAAGAAATTATGAATAGTATCTTCTTTTAAATGATTCCATTGTATAAAGGATGCTTTTCCTCTACTTTCTATTCAGTTTTGGCCTGGCCAGAGTACAGTGAAAAGCCCTTGTATTTTTTCAAAATGTCGGTCGATAAAGTGCATTTACGTCATTGTTTACTTTATGAATTCCGTAAAGACAATACCGCGAGCGTGGCAACCAAAAACATTTGCGACGTGTATGGAGCAGATGTCATCAAAGTTAGACAGGTACGAAGATGGTTTACAAAATTCCGATCTGAGGATTTTTCACTATTTGATAAACCACGTACCGGGCGGCCATTGAAGTCTGATGACAACAAGTTAAAAGTCATAATTGACACAAATCCACGTCTAACCACCAGGGAGATCGCGTCGATGATGGGAGTCAACCAAACAACCATATTAAGACATTTGAAGCGTATGGGGATGGTTTCGCGGTACAACGTTTGGATACCTCATCAATTGTTGGCTGCCAATTTATTGGATCATGTTTCAACGTGCTTTGCTTTGAGTGCGAGACAAAAACATGAACTTTTTTTGCATCGTTTGGTAACAGGAGATGAGAAATGGGTCGTGTACAACAACGTGACAAGAAAAAGACATTGGGCTATACCTGGACAAGCCCCATTAACAACTTCGAAGGCCGAAATCCATCAAAAAAAGTAATGCTTTGTGTTTGGTGGAATTGTAAGGGTATTGTGTATTTTGAACTCTTGGAACGCAATCAGACAATTACAACAGAACGATATTGTCAGCAATTATCCAAATTGAACATCGCCCTTCAAAAGGATAGACCAGAATTGGTAAACAGAAAAGGGGTAGTGTTTCATCCCGACAACGCGTGACCACATGTGGCTTTGATGACCCAATACAAGCCAAATGAGTTGAATTGGGATGTTATCAAGCATCCACCGTATTGTCCAGATCTTGCTCCTTCCGATTTTCATTTATTACGATCGCTGCAAAAAATTTTAAATGATAAAAAATTTGATACAATAGAGCAGGTAAAAACATCCCTTACTACATTTTTCGCATCAAAATCCACGGAATTTTACACTAATGGTATTAATAAGTTGATAGAAAGATGGGAGAAGGTTATAAGAACTGATGGAAATTATAAAATTGATTAAATAAATATTACAAATCTAAAAAAAAATGTTTAATTGTATATGTAAAAAACGATCATTACTTTTGCATCAACCCAATACATACATAAAATTACGCATCTATCTTATTATTACATACATACAATCACACATCTATCTTATTATTACATACATACAATTCCGCATCTATCTTATTATTACATGTATACAATTACGCATCTATCTTATTATTACATACATACAATTACGCATCTATCTTATTATTACATACATACAAGCACGCATCTATCTTATTATTACATACATACAATTACGCATCTATCTTATTATTACATACATACAATTACGCATCTATCTTATTATTACATATGTACAATTACGCATCTATCTTATTATTACATACATACAATTACGCATCTATCTTATTATTACATATATACAATTACGCATCTATCTTATTATTACATACATACAATCACGCATCTATCTTATTATTACATACATAAAATTCCGCATCTATCTTATTATTACATATATACAATTATTATTACATACATACAATTACGTATCTATCTTATTATTACATACATACATTACGCATCTATCTTATTATTACATACATGCAATCACGCCGTCTCCCTGTCAGGGTAGGCAGAAAGTAGAGAAAGCCAGATTTTTCGTTTCGCGACACACATATTTTGCCTGTTCTACATCCATACACCTTCTCATACAGCTCCTACGATTTCTCTGACTTTTTACATTTTCTTGTTTCAAAATATAAATATAAACTCTTAATTTCTAGTCAGTAAAATAACATGTTTCATTCCTGATTTTTCTTTTCCTTTCCTCTCCACCATCCCTTCCTTTCCTTTTGATTGATGATATCTCACTTTATATGAAAAAGAATATTCGGGTGATTGTCCGTCTTTGTGGGGTTCGTGGGGCTTATGCTCACGTATGTATTTATGGATTTCGTGGGGGTGGATAGTCATTTGAATGATTTATCATATGCGACCACGTAACTTGTTTCATTTGCTTTTATGTGGTTGGTTGGAAGAGATTGCTGCCTGGCAATAAACCCGCCAGATTGTATTTGCAATAAAAGTGTTAAATGAATAAATAAAATAAAAATATAATATATAATATTTGATACAACCATAATTTTCTTGATATTCTTCTACCACGCCTTTCACTCACATTTGGACTGTTTCTTTCTTGTTAGTTTTTCTTTATAATTCATTCCACATTCCCCAATCATCTTAGAATGTTCGTCTTCATCTCACTTAACACATCAGCCTGTTCACACCCATCCCTTATCACTTTATTCCGTATTCTGTCATGTATTGTCTAGGTACTTGTTTATTCTTCTAAAAGTGCGCATTTCCACAGCATTAATTAGGTTATTTTCAGTGCAACTACGTAATGTCAAACAATGAAGTTTTGATAAATGCAAACTGCTATGGTATATAATTGTCGGTGTTGCGTGATCACCTGCGTTGGTCATGCCTGACTGTAGACTTAGCCTCTTTTATGAGATAACTGTTAAGTCTATTTAATGCGAAGCACAAGTGATACATGGTTTGCTCCTTATGTAGACCATGACAAACTTAAACACCACAAAATGTTTTGTGACAATACTGAACAAAATATATTCAGAGCATTGTGACACAGAATATTGTCAACATGGTGAATACAAAATGTACCCGCATATCAACACGCCTCATTACAATTTATATTCACCAATTACAAACATGACAGAAATAAGCATTAGTTACATTTAACCTTCAACTCAAAACAATACTTAAACTGTTCAAAAAAAATCTTTTCAGTAATATGGTGAATACAAAATGTACCCGTATATCAACAATAACAGAATGTAGAAGAAACACGGTGAATAGCGCAAGATAAACAAAGACTTTGAAATGGCAAAGGGATCCTCGACTACAAGGCCCAGCAGCGCTGACAACAGATGACATATGAGGGCATTCGAAAAATGACACCAGAGGCAACTCGGGCCAATAATGAATATTCAATAGTATCACAGAATATCAATTGGTGAAGTATTAAGAAGGGCGAATTGCTGTGGTAGCATCATGATTCTGATGTCACGTAGCTCGTATACCTGAGTGTAGACTCTCAAGAAATCCTCTATGGCGAGCTGATGAACAGTAGAAGGAAGTACGGTAGACAGCGCAACATATTGTATATAAGGTGGTACTGCACGGTGGTGGTGATACGGTCATATTAAAGAGCGTGACCTGGTGACAATATTGTCTTAAGCCCCTTCGTGAAAGAACCACTAGAGTAAGCACGGAACTCACGGTTCGTCATTGCACGTGTTGGTTACATTACCGCGTCTGAAGAGGCAATAACACTCGAACACGCATTTAACGCGTGCAGGTATTGTTACCGAACAAACTTTTTTACTAGACAGGAATTATTTTATATATTTTTTTTCAATACTATCTGGAATCGAACTCAAAATCCCCGAGTGGTAGTCAAACGTTTTACCAATTAGACTACAGAGGACATCATCTGCAACCTTTTCGTATTACACTATCGTTGCATATAGACCGTCTACTTAGTAATTAAGTCGAAAATTTTAAGAAAAATGTATTCCAAAAACCTTAAAAAATAGTTTTTTTTCAATTTCACAATAAATTGGTCTGCTATGGTTTGTTTTAAAAATATAGTAAGTACTAATAGTCCGTGGCCTAGTTGGTAAGACGCTTGTCTCCTAACCCTGGAGTTGCAGGTTCACTTCCCATTGGAACGCAGTTTTTGTAATGATTCCAGTCCAGTTTTTACTTAAGACCTCTTTAACATCTTTCTGGTTGGTTGGAAAATTTCCACATGGCAATAAGCCCGCCAGGTTGTACTGTATACAACGAAAGTGTAATACAAAGTGTCATACCATTTGAGCAGCACTGTCGCAGCCGACTCGAAGAGTGGGGTCGTGGGCGCAAGGCGGTGGGGTGCGTTTCTCCTCGGAATAAAAGAAAAAACGATACACGGCGTGTTATTATCCATGATCGGCGTTTTGGACGTAATTTCAGGGCCGCATCTACATTTATACGATTAATTATTTCAAATTAAATTTCCCTAATAAATTACTCTCCTTCAAAAACATATTAAATTTGTCTTTAAAATGTTATCTGGAATAACAAGTACAAGATTTTGGGTAATTAGATCGAAATTTGAAAAGCATGCTTTATGGAATACAGTCTAAGAACAGATTCAATAAAAACGTAAAGTATTCTTAAAACTAGTAAAATAAAAACTTTCAGAGCTAATGAGAGCAAAATACTTCGAGTTTTAGTTAAACACTCCCATATCCAAGAAATATATTTTGTAAATAACATTGTGAGATTGGGTAGAAACCGCAGATAGGGTGGAAACAGCCGAAAACATTGGCAAGATCACGTGGAAAGGATGAATAAATAAAACAAGGTTTTTCAATGTGGCAATACGTGAAATACCTTCTGTCCCAGAAAGGCTTCCCAAGGAGACTTCCAAAAATATTTAAGGATAGTTGGAAGCCAACATATTAAAAGAGACAGTCCTGAGGAAAACAGAAAAATAAGAAACTTTCTCTTTCATGTTTCAAAAAGGGGTTTAAGAAAACACAATATCTCCCTTCAGTGATGTAGCGTGCTTTCATCGTCCTTTTCCTTCTCTTGGCTATCGATGACCTTGTTAAATTTGTATATTTTTTATCTAATTATTGTTATTTTATTCCACAGTGATGTTGTTATAACATGTTATTTATAAAATGAACTTTTGTATGACATTGTTTGAACTTTTGTATGGCTTTATTCGAAAAAAAAAACGAAAGACGACCTCCGTGGCCTGGTGGTAAGACACTTGTCTGCCGATTCGGATGTTGCGGGTTCGATCCCTGCTGGAACCGAGATTTTTTTAAATAGGATTCCAGACTGGTTAACACTTAGGGCCCATAAAAATATCTTTCTGGTTGGTTGGAAGAGATTGCCACATGGCAATAAACTCGCCAGGTTAAAAAAAAAAGATAAATCCGTATCGTAACACTCGCTGACAGAGTATTTGTGCACTCACAAGACCAGAGGTTTTCAAAGTGTGTGTCGGCTCGATCAATTTTCAGGTGTCACAATAATATTTCGAGGTGCAAAGGTATTCAGAATACTTCGTGGGTACAATGTTTTAAACCAAATTAGCATACTTGAGTAGTAAATTTAAAAACTAGAATTTGTTAAACCTCACATTGTAGAAAAGTAACAGGTATAGTTTTGAATTGATGAATAAGGTTCCAGCCTTCAAGACAATTGATGAACAAGGTTCCAGCCTTCAAGACAATTGATGAAGAAGGTTCCAGCCTTCAAGAAAAAAAATGTTACTCCGGAAAACAAAAATCAACAACGATGTGGGCATGGAGTATTTCCCATTGTTGCAGCAATTTGTGACCTGGTGATAAATGTGTCTTGTTTGATTCCAGCATTTGAGAAACTGTGCGATGAACAACAGGCTCACTATACTTGAGAAAATGTAGCATGGTCCCTGTGACAGTTCACAAATTTACCCCAACACAACCTTGTAACGACGTTCAGTAATTTTAATTATTTTATCAACTTTAATATAAGCCTCGATTCTAATAAATAGCAAGTTATTTAGGTAAATACATTACATAAAACTAACAATAATGATAAATTAATACATCTTGTTACAAATTATCAAAAATATGTCAGTTTGTTAAAATCAAATAATATTTTGTGACGTTTGACAAAAGTCACTACGTTAATCTGCATTGGCTAGAGATGGGGTATACGATAATTGGATTTTTGATTTTTTTATACCTAAAATTAAATGTTCGTAAATATTATAGTATTAATTCATAGTAAGTCTTGGCCTTTTTCAAGATAGATACAAATCATAATATATTACAAAGTCAGTATAGTGAAAATTTGGAAATAAAACGTCAGTTTAGAGAAAACAGTTTTTCGATTTATAAAAAAAACGATTCGATTAGTAAAATAAAACGATTTTACCACATCCCTTTGTGACATGACATTTCAAATGTCACAGGAACCATCCTATATTTTCTCAAGTATAGTCCCACTTATTGGTATGTTTTTTAGAATGCCGCAAAGGCGTCGTGACATGAAAAGTTTGGAAACTACTTAACTAGATTATGGGACCCGACTGTAGTTCATAGACATGTTGTTGTTCTTAAATAATGCTCGTGAACTCCTATACAGAGTTTTAGAAAAATAATGTATCTTCTCTCCGTGGTTGCAGTCCTAAGACTGGTTTGCAGCAATTTCAACTCTTCTCCTCCATTCCCCCCTGTCCTGTGCGGCTCTTTTTAAGTCTGTATATGTTGAGCAGCGCACGTCCACCAACAGGTCCTCCAGGTACTCTCGGCGTGGGCGTCCCCTAGAGTTTGTCCCCTCGGTCATACCCTCCATTATGGCATGCAAGAGGCCCTCTTGTCGTATTATATGACCGATCCATCTTGCACGCCTTTCGGACAGGATCCTGAGCAGGTGCCTTCCTCCTTCGATTCGTTGGAGAACCTCTTCATTTGTGATGCGGTCTCTCCAGGAAATTCCTAATAGTCTTCTATAGGACCACATCTCAAAAGCCTCTAGTCTTCGTCTATCTCTTTCGGATAGGCACCATGTCTCGCAGCCGTACATCAAGATACTCCATACATAGGTCTTGATGAGGAGTATCTTACACGCTTTGATGAGGAGTATCTTACACGCTTTGTATCTTACACGCTTTGAATAATCATAAATTCAGTATTTATGAGAGTATATTTAATATTAAAAATCGATATTGAAAGAAGACAAACGTAAACTTTTTTGTTATTGCAAATTATCGAATTGATGGCCGATCTGTTCCATGCATAGTTATATGTACAAATATCGAAAATAATTTTTGATATTTGGGCGCATTCTCTTTCAATGGCTGCTCAAAATTCATTAACTGTTGTCACATTTGTCCCTTAAACTTTACATTAGACGAGTCTTCATAAATAAAGTCCATTATCGTGAGGTATGTGGAGCGCAGCAGTATTCATTGTTACATCTATGTCGAATCCATCTGTTCGGTAAATTTTCATAAAGATAAACTCTAAAATGGTAGTGCGAAGTTTCATCTTGCTGGAAATAAGTTCCTCCTCATATCTTAACTCTTCACGAATACGAAATATGATTTTTTTTGCAGAAAATACTAGTAACGGCACGGTGCTAAAATGTGTATATATATTTTTTGGGACACCTTATATACTCGTATGAAGGAGTATATGCCAGTGTCAAGTGATGCAAATCGAACGCGCTATTTCCATGAGCGAGATTCTCTGACTTTAGAACAGGTTCCTTACACGCTGGTTATTAATGCACTCACTCAAGTTCTCTCGTTATTTCTTTAACCATTCCCTTCATGTGCTAATAAAATCCTCGCGTTCCGGTGCTGTGTATTCAATACACATGTAAAAATGAGCGATTTAAAATCGAAAAAATAAGAATATTCATAGCCAATCGCTTAAATTAATTAAATTTGAAGTCAAAAGTGATAATAATTGAAATTTAATTGCTGGAAACATGAAAAAAACAACGGCCGACGTTCACAAAACGGGCAAAGAGACCACCTCAAATGGATGCCCGCGAGCTACTGAAGCGAGCGAACTGAGATTCTATTTCTTGCGTTCCCATATACCGAAGTAGAGTGAGACGTGAATAGCGTCGCTTCCTCACCCATACCGGTTTTTTTAGAATGAATATACCTACGTCACACACTGACACCCATTTGATTGTATTGGTTAATTTATTCCCGATTTTCACAAAATATTTGTGATGTGGCCGATAAGTGTTAATTATTATTAATATTATTTTTTTCATTCAATGCGTAAATGTATTACGGAGGAATAACTAAAATCTGAACCCAGTATTTATTATATTTATAGAGATATTAAAGTTTTTAGAAGCAATGTGTACTAGTTACACATCACAGGGAAGAAAAGGTTAAAAGGTGACTGAAAGAGAACGAACATAGTGTGCCCACTCACAACCTTGCTATGTGGCTCGTTGCTAACTCTATGGTAATGTGGACCAAAAAGTGATAACTTGATGCATAAAAATACCGCTCGAGGCGCCGTGTCGCACTGATAGGGAGAAGGTGGCAAGGGTAGTTAGGGGGGAGGAGAGAAGCCATTAAAAGCTGTTTTTATAAATATACCATTTCAATTGCTCTTAATAATTCGAAGAGGTTCCCTCCTAACCTAGTTATTTATTTATTTTATTATTTAAATTATTTTGTGTACATGGCTAAATATGGTACATCTGGTTGGTGGGTTTATTGCTTTACAGTAATTTATTCCAATCAACCAGCTATATTAAACTGTTCAATCCGTGATAGATTTTACAAAAATATGTTTATATATTCGTTTAAATTTTAAGTTTAAAAACACTAACGAATTACTAATCTCCATCAATAATGATATAACAAGAAAAAAGGTATTTTCCAAGAATAAGGAAGGGAGGCAAATGTATTCTTCCAAGAATAAGGAAGGGAGGCAAATGTATTCTTCCAAGAATAAGGAAGGGAGGCAAAGATATTCTTCCAAGAATAAGGAAGGGAGGCAAAGATATTCTTCCAAGAATAAGGAAGGGAGGCAAAGAAAATATAAGAATAAAACGATATTCTGAATGATGAAATATTTTTTAATTATATCTTGAACGTAAATAAAGGATGACCTCCCTGGCCTGGTGGTCAGACACTTGTCTGCCGATCCGGAGGTTGCGGGTTCGATCCCCGTTGGAACCACCCAGATTTTTTTTAATAGGATTCCAGTCTGGTTAACACTTAGGGCCTATAAAACCATATTTCTGGTTGGTTGGAAGAGATTGCCACATGGCAATAAACTCGCCAGGTTAAAAAAAAAAGGTATTTAATACATGTGATGAATCTTAGAAGTTCGTTCCACAGTCGTGCCGAAATCTTGTTTACGAAAAACACATACAATTTATAGAAATTCGATATTTTATTTCAATCTAACACTTAAACATCAAAGTGTAAACGTTGTAATTTATTTTTATCAAACACTGTTTATTCCACTTTTTTGTGACGGTATAACCCTACCGGTTTCAAGGCTTTCACCTCATCTTCAAGGGAGCACAAACAAGACTAAATGCTGTTCGAACTGGTACCGATATGCACGCTTCAACGGTTGGGGGCTGAGGGGGGAGGGAGGCATGGGACAATTTCGGCCAAGAGCGGAGAAAGTGTAAACATTTTTAAGTACAAAGGGGTGTACGGCAAGGGTGCACCATATCTTCGAATTTGTTTAATCTTTATAGATAATATATTATGAGAAGCGCACTAGATGACTGGGATGGCGGGATTACTAATGGTGAAAGAAAGCTCTCAAATCTGAGATATGCAGATGACAGAAATAGCCACATTCTCAGCATTGACCACGAGAGAATTCCAGATACAAGATCCTGTTCCTTAACCTTAGAAGGAATCGAATCAATCAATTATAACCTAAATTGTATTTAACACTTGCCACCCTGTGATGGATAGCGAGTGACCAGGACTTATATTTTATTTGATTATACGACATTTTAATACATAATAAAATTATTTTTATAGCTAATTACAAAAATAACTTAGCAGACTTTGCATAATTTTAATTTAAAACATACATTTTTCACTGGACGCTTAGCGTCCAGCACCGTGGTTGGCGGATTTTTTTAGCACAGTAAGGCAAGTGTTAATATTCAATAGAAAAACTTTTCCCGTATATCAATTTCCCATTAGATTATTATAATATTATTGAAATGTGTATTTTGGAGTTTCCAGCTTTCTGTTCTAAAATATAAGTAAAATCCAATAATTTCGAGAAAAGGTATAATCGGATGAGGATCGAATTAAAAGGAATTGCCGTTTGGCAGTTGCGGGTTCTTAGAAAGTGGGGCAAGTCGAGAGGGGCGGTCCATTAATCAAGCGGATTCCATTATTCCACCTACAATGGGATTGTTCCACATTTGAGGAAATCGAATCAGTGTGGAAAATTCAGTTCAACACGATACCATCATACCGTGTACAGTACAAGTTTGCACGGGACGAACAGTTAAACAGAATTTTTATTCACAGATTTTTTACCATAAAACGTTTCTTTGAAGTGTTTTTTTATCTAATATTTTTTGAAGACGCATAATTTGTTTTAGACATTTTATTTTTAAGTATATAAATGGTGAGTTTATTCCAACCAGGCAAGAATTTCGAAGATTAATGTCAATTGCTGGATGAAATATTTCAAGCTAATACACGGTTATTGAAGACCTTTGCGCATAATTAACTCTTTCCCCGCGGGGAGCACAAACGCCTGTGATCTGACGACAATCCAAGTTTCAAATCACAAATACTTAAAAAAAATGACACAAAACCGGAATAAAAATTGAACTAAAATTTAAAATAATCTTTATTCTAGCGACATCTCTGAAAACCTTGTCAAATAATATATTAGTTTATGAGAAATTGTTGAATAAACAGAGCGCCGAATTTTTTTGGTTTCTCAATATTTCCAGCATTAACGACCTGTCGCGCGGATCGAGTCCTGCGATGAGTCTCTCTTACGTAAATAAACATTACTAGTGCTATATGCATTTGATTGGGTGAGTGTCATGAAGCATTGATTTGATCGTAGCATTCCTTTGTTTATTTTACGTAATGTTCAGTTTATCTCCTTTATTTAATGAGTCTCCTTAAGAGTAATGACTATTATTTATTATCAGAAAATTACTTAAGTGTCATGTTTACTTGGTGTTGTAATCAAATATCAGTGGTTCTAAACAAAATATGTGTTTAAACTTAGAAATTAAAAAACGCTGAAATTGTGCCGCGCACAGGATTCGTGGAATTTGATTTTTAACGCGGTGAACAGGTTAAATTTCTGTGATTTTCAACATTCTTAACAAATATCAGGTGCCACTGTGCGACATATTTTCAAGTGTTTGTAGCTCTTCGTCGTTAAATAGATCATCATCATTGTCAACCAGGGTCGATCCACTGCTGGATGAAGGTCTCCCCAAGTTGACTACAAATAGTTTGGTTTTTTGCTCGTTGATGCCAAGTGATGTTGACTGCCATGTTTCCTGATTTCATCTATCCAGCGTACCTTCGGTCTTCTTCTGGGCCACTTTATACTTCTTGAGTACCATTGGATTATTTTGAATGTCCATCAGGAGTCTGACATTCTGGTTACGTGTCCTGCCCATTGCCACTTCATTCTTTTGCACACCTTTATAACGTCTTCTACCTTTGCTGTATTGCGAATCCAGGTGTTTAATTTACTCATTTGATTGGCCCGAAAGCGGTTTTCCCTTTTCTAATTTCGACATGGTAGTATTTTTCTAATCACCGAGCATTTTAACAACAATACGAACGTGCGCTCTGCGCTGACCAATCGTGTGGCATTCTAAAACCAATGCCCCTACATAAGTTGTGTAATACAGAGAGTGTTACTCACACTATTGCAAAATGACTCTTTGGGCTAAACGATCTATAGTATTGTGATAAATTCTTTTTTGAAATTCGTATTATTTAAAGGGAGTGTGGTAAGTCGATGTATCATTGGTTTTAAACCTGCTGCTCGTATTTTGTGTGTGAGACGGGGGTTTTAATCAAATGGAATCACTGCGTCGGTATACGTTGCCTTTCTAAAAAATACCCGATTCAAATCCCTATCCTAAAATCCTTTGATATAAAAGTCACTTCCACCCCATATACATACATACTGTATATTTTGTATAATAACCTTAACTGCCCCGCCACCCCCTTTTATCTCGTCGAAAATTTTCAACGTCTTTCCAATCACGGATTAGCGCTACGCTCAAACAGAGATTGTTTATTGGCCTTTCCAGTTCACCGCTACTTTTATTTTACGACGTTCTTTACTGTCCATGCAGTGAGACTCTGGAATCAGTTACATACCAATATAAGACTCGCTCCGTCCTTGGTATGCTTTAAGAAGCGACTGAAAAAACCCTTAATTTCTAGTCAGTAAAATAACGTATTTCATTCCCGTGTTTTCTTTTCCTCTCCACCACCCCTTCCTTTTCCTTTGATTGATGATAACTCACTTTATATGAAAAAAATATGTTCAGGTGATTGTCCGTCTTTGTGGGGTTCGTGGGCATGTGCTCACGTATGTGTTTATGAATTTTGTGGGGATGGATAGTCATTTGAATGATTTATGTTATGCAACCATGTAACTTGCATCATTTACTTTTGTCTGGTTGGTTGGAAAAGATTGCCGCCTGGCAATAAGCCCACCAGATTGTATTTGCAATGAAAGTGTTATAAAATAAAATTAAAATAAATAATAAATACATACAGGGTGTCGCAAACAAATGTATCCACACGAGTGTCGCATACAAAGGTATCCGCACTTTAATAGCTGGTAACTTCTTGAATTTTTCTTATTTACATTTTAACCGTTGAGAAATAATTACTGAAACCAGACTAAGTTTTGAACAAATAAAGTTTATTTTGAAGTGCTACTGGAAGTAGGGAAACGTGGTAGTTGGCTTTTCTTTTGACAATTTCTCAAGAATAAAGTTTATGCTGAAACATCTGAAACCATTGATGCCATACCATACGAGTAGCCATTGGAAGATTATGCGCCCAAATACCAAATGAAATGATTCTTGATGTTTGTAATTTCGTTGCTCTGCGTTGCCAACAATGTCTAGACTAGAATGGTCATGAGTTTGAAAACCGGCGCTAAGTATAAAAAAATACTTTTATGTAATTTATTGTGAATGTTGAAAGGGAACTGTACTAATTGATATATATTTTTTAATCTTTAAAATTGTGAATACATTTTTTGGCGACACCCTGTATTTTATCATCCATATAGTGCTTCCACAGTAAGACGTCTTTCAAGGTGGTTGTTTTAACTTATATTCCTTCTAATGAATTCATGAATACCTCAGCCAGTAATGACGAAACTCTAAAGCTCACGGCAAATCTTCCCTTTGATAAAATATCCTGTCATCGGAATAAAAGTCATTTTGTTTCGTTACAATATTCTACATTCTTATTAAATTAATTTTCATCTAGATAAGCTTCATTCCATAATTAATTATCCTCTAGATCGGTTGTATTCCATAATTAAGTTTTCATCTAGATAGGTTTTATTCCAAAATTAATTTTATCTAGGTTGGCTTAATTCTATAGTTAAATTTTCATTCCTTAATTAATAATCATCTAGATTGGCTTCATTCCATAGTAATTATCATCTAGATCGATTTCATTCAATAATTAAGTTTTCATCAAGATAGGCTTGATTCCATAATTAATTACCATCTAGATCAACTTCATTTTTGGCTTCATAATGTTCGTAGGAGATACATTTTTATTAAACAAAGTAAATTATTGTACAAACATTTGTCAAGGCTATACCTATATACACATTTATTACTTAACTAATCTTAATTATATGTTATCATTCATGTTATGCACTTACTTCATCTTATTTTCCTACATATCATTTTATTTTATTTATTCAATCTTAATATATGAGATCTTAGAAATAATTAACACCTACATACTACTTATAACTAGATAATAATTCTTACACTAATTATTTAGCAAAAACCAGTCCACTCGTTCAGGCTACTTGTATTCCATCACATTCACTCAGACCTTGGTATTCATGCTAATACTGTAGGTGGACTAGTCAGGCAACAGATGATGCTTCGGAAGCTTGTGCTTATAACGGAAGGGTAGGTCGGATTTACTCTCGTAAGCCCCCAGGGCAGCGATTAGAGGATTGCTGTGGTTCTGTTGGCTTTTATAGAACTTGACGGTCCAAGCGAGGATGTGGTGTTGTAGGGTTTCTTCTCGCTGCTCGGCGTGAAGTCGGGTAAGGTTTGTTCTGGGATGGGTGTTAAAAGATATCTTGAATGCCTTGTTCTGCACTCTCTGGAGTTTCAGGTGATCCGTGTTGCTCACACTACCCCAAACGGGTGCAGCATAGGTCAAGATAGGACGAATAGAGATTCAGTAGTGTCCAACTTTTGGTCAGATATTTTTCAGCTATCGTCAATAATCCATTTTCAGTCATTTAAAGATGTTTTTAAATTTATTATTTTTAACAGAGAAGATAAATCTCCAAACGCCTTAGTTTTTGCCCTTCTGTCAATTCGTGAGGTACCCATATATTCAATTTTGGACTTTACTGTCTGATATTTTGATACTGTCAAAGCTAATACGCTAAAGTGTATAGCTTAATTTCAAACAGTAAATTTCTGATTAGCTTTTATGATACCATTATCCTCAATTCTTAATCATTAAGCTTGTCGCGTATTCTTTAGAGTACATTTTTCAGATCAATATTTCCTCAAAGGAATTTTCACAACCAACAGTGCACTATTCTAGCGGTAGTAATACCTTTCTTGGACGCTTTTCTTATATTTTTACCTGCAAGGGTTGCAATGTGTCCCAACTTGAATTCATACAAATAATTAACACTTGCCTTACTGTGCTAAAAAAATCTGCCAACCAAGGTGCTGGACGCTAAGCGTCCAGTGAAAAATGTATGTTTTAAATTTAAATTATGCAAAATCCGCTAGATTATTTTTTTTTAATTAGCTATAAAAAACATTTTATTGTGTATTAAAACGTCGAATAATCAAATAAAATATAAGTCCTGGTCACTCGCTATCCATCACAGGGTGACAAGTGTTAATCCACCCTGCGCTTAAAAATACCATTGTTTAGATTGGGGGGGTAAGACCTGGTGGATTATATATTTTTATTTATTTTACACATGACAAGAAATATACATAATTTGCGAAAAAACAACAGGTAATTTAATTTGGACACATAATTTTAATGGATCTGGGTTTGTTGCCTTTCATTTGTCTTGTCCCCAGTAAACTAAGCTTATGCCTGTATCTCACTGAGGACATATAGCATGAAAAAATAAATCGATACTTCTTTTCGATTTTTGATTATATAAAACCCTGTTGCACATGTTAAGTTTATTTAATGCGGGAGCCAAGTGATGCATGGTTAGCTCTTATATAGGGCAAGACAAACTTGTAACAACACTGTACAAAATACATTCAGAGCATTATGACACATTCAATATAGTGAATATGAAATGTTCCCACATATCAACACGCCTCCTTACAATTTATATTCACAAATTACAAACATGACAGAAATAAACCTTAGTTACATTTAACCTTCAACTCAAAACAATACTTAAACTATTCAAAAACAAATATTTTATCAACCTAAATGTTACACAAACATTCAATTGCAATTCAGCCTAATCAGTGTTCTGTCATAAACAAAGTTTATATTAATTTCAACATTTCTTTGAATTTAACAAATTTAATTCTTCTTTTAAAACTTTCAACTTTTTTTAATTCAATAATCACGGACCTCTAACAACGGATTTTTAGCAACTATATGCTACCATGTTAAGATTATTTAATGCGGGGGCCAAGTGATACATGGTTAGCTCTTATATAGGGCAAGACAAACTTGTAACAACACTGTACAAAATACATTCAAAGCATTGTGACACTTTCAATATAGTGAATATGAAATTTACCCACATATCAACAGCACATTCTCATCAACCTGACACTCAATTACATATGTATACATCACGCGAAATCAAACTCCTCACACTTCATCACTCCAGATAGACCAAAACATTCATCATATATATATTTAGATAATTGTCAATTTTAAAACACTTAACTATTTAAAAATAGTAAATAGAAATTAAGGCGCACTCACCACACAGCCTTTTTTAAGTAAGAACTAACAAAATAGAACATTTCATATGTTGCAACCCTTTTCAAAGTAATGGAAAGGAAAAAAAAACATTTAAGAGAAAACTATCAAAAAGCACATCTCAATATCTAGGCTCATCTTAATAACATCCCCCAGTCGAGAAATACCCCTACCAAAAGAGGACATCAGATGTTTATCACAGGGTGAAGGGACAAGCTTGAAGTTTAAAAAGGTACTCGTAATATGGCTAAAATGCACAACGATACACTAATATACAAAATATTTACAAGCAATACAACCGAACAATTTGACTTGATATAAAGAAAAATATATAATCCTTGTTATATCGCGAACATCGTACGGTCAGCTTACACTCAACCCTCGTAAGCAGCTCGAGGGAAAATCGTATGAAATTGAACTCGTATCCAAATAAAAAGGGAAAATTCCTTGGGAAATTGGAAAAACTTATCTTGAAATATTTTGTTTTTTTTGGAAACGGGCTTATACTAATATACTTTCTCAATCTTTCGAAGTGCTGAAGGTGATTGGTTTTTATTCGCCTTTCCTCTTAACGAAATCAATACGATCGTTTATGATGGGTTAACATAAGGAATTGATCAAAATTAAAATGACTTTTCATTAGTAGATTTTAACCCTCCAATTGAATATTATTTTTTTTGTAATTTGTTTTATCAAACACTGTTTGTTCCACTTTTTTGTGACGGTATAACCCTACCGGTTTTAAGACTTTCATCTCATCATCAGGGGACCACAAACAAGACTGAATTCTGTTTGAACTGGTACCGAGATACACTTTCTAACGGTAAACATTCGGGTCGATAAACACTTAAAAAAACAAAAAAGAAACTTATAAAAGATCATATATTTAACGACACCTATAAGCATACCTATAAATGGAGCAAAGTCCTATTTATAAAAAACATATCATACGACATAACCAAAGAAATTCCAAGTCACATAAAGCCAGCTTTTTACATTCATTTTAATCTCCGGAAACTCTTATTCAACGGGAAAGGCAAAAATGGAATACTTAGAAAAACAGTGGTGTGTATAAACTCTTATGTGCTGACTGGGATAATTTCTATATAACGTAGGAAAGGCGGGAAGATCCTTTGAAATGAGATTACGTGAACACAAATCCGCTCTGACAAATCCTCTAATTTATTCTGAAATGGCTAATCATTGTCACCATGAAAACCATACATTTTCTATCGATGATGCCAAATTCTAACATATCAGTAGTAACGGAAATAAATTGGACAAATTAGAGGCCCAAGAAATTTCTAAGTCAGCGCATCGAGGTGAACATCTGGCAAACACATATGGTATATACCAAGAATCTCTCCGCTGCTCGCCGAAGTCGTCCCATGCCTCCTTCAGCCCTCAGTCCCCAACCGTTAGAAGCGTGTATCTCGATACCAGTTCGAACAGAATTCAGTCTTATTTGTGCTCCCCTGAAGATGAGGTGAAAGCCTTGAAACCGGCAGGGTTATACCGTTATAAAAACTGGAATAAACAGTGTTTGATAAAATAAATTACAATGTCTTTAAACCTCCACAACGTTAATGCTTTAACTATAAATAAAATATTAGAATATTACTTTACTTTTAAAGACCTTCTCATTATCTTCACATAATAATTCTGAACTTAATCAGGTTAATAAATGTTTAATAAAATAAATAAAACAATAATTTTTTATTCAACATTTTTTTTTATTTGAGTTACACTACCGGTTTCAAAGTCCTCTTTATAAGGTTACACCGGTCTTGTTTCGTCTTTCATATTTTGTTTTTCAATTATTTGTCTTTTGTTTTTGTATTTTTTGTGCAGTGCGGGCTATGCGCCTGTGGACGGCCCCGTATTGTGTTGGTTACGTCTTATTGTATACGATTTGATACTTGTTTGTTTCTGATTGTTTATATTATAATTTTGAGCACTTACGAATGGCTCTTTTATTTTTATTATTTTTGAACATACATTGAACATTTTGACATAAGAATCTAGAGACCGGATGAACGGGTCAATACATGTGTAGATATAGTCCATCAACTGATAACAAAGAAAAAATGCAATGTAAAGATCCTGTACATGTGTAAGGTGTAATTTACAATTCATGTTCACCCGACGAGGAAGACGGATAACTTTGAAACCGGTAATAAACTCAAATAAAACAGTGGTGAATACAAAATAATTAATAAGTGTATTATTTATTTCATTAAAAATGTTTAAATAATTAAAGCATTTTTAGAGAAAATAAGAGATATTGGTATCTTTAAATGTAAACATTAAAATTAAATGTGGTGCCGAATTTAATAAAGGCTAAAGGGGACAAAAAATCAGGCAGTGGATCAGAGTGTTTGCTACTGCGACGGGAGTTTTAATACAAGTACTTGCAAGAAGGATGAACAGTAGTTCTTTATGTGAACTCTTGAGTGTGGTATGTTTTTGGTGATCATGTGTGGGATAAACGATGAGAGTTTGGTGATCATGTGTGGGATAAACGATGAGAGTTTGCGACGGGGTATAATTTAATCAACAATCGAAAAAACATATACCAATTTTTCATGTTATATATCCTCAGTAAGATACAGGCAGACCCTAGTTAATTGGGAACACGACAAATGAAAGGCAACAAACCCAGATCCATATAATTTGTATGTCGACTTAAAATTACCTGTTGTTTTTTCATAAATTATGTAGATTTCTTGTCGTGTATTAATAAATAAGCAAAATGAATAAATATTGTAGAAAAATTATGCCAATCTATTACAGTGTGTTAATTTAATTAAAATTTTATTGTAAACATTTTATTGTAAAGATGTGTTTTTGTACAATTTGTGTAATTAAATAAAACAATTAAAGATAAATTATTAACTAAAACAATTAAAGATAATTGCTGGGAAGACTTTGCGTGATCGTGTAAGGAACACCACAATCCGAGAGGTCTGTGAGGTCCAAGATGTGGTCAGATGGGGACGACAGCGTCGACGATACTGGTACCAACATGTACAGAGAATGAATTCCACAAGAATTCCATACATAGCTCTGCATGGGGTGCCGGATGGACGGCGTCCGCCAGGGAGACCCTCGAAACGATGGAGAGATAGCTGGAGCTCAGCATTACAGGAGGACAATCCTGCAGTAACAGACTATTGAGTCTATAGAAAGTCTAAGAAGAAGAAGAATTAAAGATATTGTACGACAAAATACTACACCAGTATTCTGAGGTTAACACTTTATAGTAAGACCCGATCAAAATCTAGACAAGATTTCCCAGTGCCTGGCTTGTGTTTTTGAGAAATTCGGATTTTTGTGAAGGGTTTTCTAAAATAACTATATCTGAGTAAATATTAAAAATATTGTAGTAAAAAAAATTACATTTGTTTGAAATACTTGAGTAATTTTGTTTAATATGGTGATCCTGCAAACATTTTCCTTTGTGGAAGAGTTACACCACACTTCTTGCATATGTTATGTTCCGGGTCTCACTTCTCTTCTTGTACTTAACACACACCTTGCAGTTCTTCATCCTTTTATTATGTCAGTTTATGGAATGCATATCAATACATATTAAGACAGTTTATGGAATGCATATCAATACATATTAAGACAGTTTATGGAATGCATATCAAAACATATTAAGACAGTTCATGGCATGCATATCAATATATATTAAGACAGTTTATGGAATGCATATCAATACATATTAAGACAGTTTATGGAATGCATATCCATACATATTAAGACAGTTTATGGAATGCATATCAATACATATTAAAACAGTTTATGGAATGCATATCAATACATATTAAGACAGTTTATGGAATGCGTATCAATACATATTAAGACAGTTTGTGGAATGCATATCAATACATATTAAGACAGTTCATGGAATACATATTAAGACAGTTCATGGAATGCATATCAATACATATTAAGACAGTTTATGGAATGCATATCAATACATATTAAGTCAGTTCATGGAATGCATATTAATACATATTAAGACAGTTTATGGAATGCATATGAATACATATTAAGACAGTTCATGGAATGCATATTAAGACAGTTTATGGAATGCATATCAATACATATTTAGACAGTTTGTGGGATGCATATCAATACATATTAATACAATTTATGGAATGCATATCAAAACATATTAATACAGTTTATGGAATGTAACATATATCAAAACATGTTAAGACAGTTTATGGAATGCATATCAATACATACTCGTATTAAGACAGTTTATGGAATGAATATCAATACATATTAAGACATGTTCCTGACAACATATTTGAAAGATACTTCAAATTCAATTTTCTATTTGAATCCGGAAACTTGTAAGTGTCCAGATTCATGGCCATTTTTTTTGTCAGTTGATGGAACACACATCAACACATGTATATACACATCTTTGATAACCTGTTTGGAGGGTTCTGCTAATTTGTCATGATATTTAGACCTGGAGATTGTATTGTAGTTGGCCTCCAGATTCATATATTAAAATGTTAAAGATCTGACACTTCACTGCCCTGGTGACGGGACGTTAACCATTCCTTCCCTGTGATGTGCAACTAGTATGTACACATTACATCTAAAAACTTTAATATCTCTATAAATATAATAAATACTGGGTTCAGATTTTAGGTGTTCCTCCGTAATACATTTACGCATTGAATGAAAAAATAATATTAATAATAATTAGCACTAATCGGCCACATCAGAGATATTTTGTGAAAATCGGGAATAAATTCACCAATACAATCAAACGTATTCCAGTGTGTGACGTAGGTATATTCATTCTAAAAAACCGCTATGGGTAAGGAAGCGACGTTATTCACGTCTCAGTCTCACTCTACTTCGGTATATGGGAATGCAAGAAATAGAATCTCAGTTCGCTCGCTTCAGTAGCTTTCGGGCATCTATTTGAGGTGGTCGTTTCGCCCGTTTTTTGAACGTCGGCCGATGTTTTTTTCACGTTTTCAACAAATATATTTAAATTATTATCACTTTTGACTTCAAATTTAATTAATTTAAGCGATTGGCTGTGAATATTCTTATTTTTTTCCGATTTTAAATCGCTCATTTTTACATGTGTATTGAATACACAGCATCGAAACGCGCGGATTTTTTTTGCACAGGAAAGAAAAGTTTAGGATCTCCATCATACATCAAATGCATATTTTCATAAATCAAGTTAACTGTCCATGTGATAAATTAAGAATCACAAATCATGAGACTATTGCTTAAGTGTTGAATTGTTAGTGAAAATATTTACTAGATGTCAGTAAAATGTAATTTCATGAAAGAGGTATTGATCACGCGATAACGCGATACCCGGTCTTAACGCAAATTTAGTTTATCACGTTTAAACACGAGATTGGGATAAAAAATGTTAAAATAAATTTAAGTTTTTTTTTTAATTAAGAAAAAGTGCGCCTGATATTGTTAGCCCAGCACACTCAAATGTATTAGACCGGCCCTGAATTTAATGACCTCACCAAGGAGGGTCGAGAGCGTGTATAGTTACGTACTAAAAATAAAGTTGAAAAAACAGTTAAGGATATTACAAATAGCTGAAACTCCCATCAAAGAACATGTGAAAATAATACTTTTAAATTGTTATACCTATTTAAACTTTTTGGTGAGCTGACAGAAGGCAGAAGATGATACAGTGGTCAGTGTAAGAGATATAGGGTCTTTCAAATTGAGCCTTTTTTTAAATTCTTGGATAAAATACAGATGGCGTCGGGAACTTGCTAAGCTCTTTTTCATCTTACACTACACATCAGCTTTAAGTTCACATTCCTCTTTTATCACTTTGTTCATAATTCTGTTTTACATTGTCCCTCCATGTATTCTTCTCAATGCACGCATTTCTAAAGCATTTATTCGGCTTCTATCAGTATTTTTTCATGTCCATGTTTCACTCCCATGCATTAAAGTTAGCACCAAATTACTGTCGTGGACTATCATCCTAACATATTTCGATGCTATTTGGTTCGAGTATATACGAATATGTGTTAGTTCCCCGTTAACTTTGTTTCCTATCGCTACACTCCGTTCGATATATCTCTTAACTATTCCATTATTTGAGAAAATATTACTCAATTAGAAGAATTCATTAATTTGCTCTAATCTTCCATTATTCACCCATGTATTGCATTTACATTTCCTTCCACACTTTTCTATCACCATTACTATAGATTTCTCAACATTCATTCTCAGATCTTTCTCTTTGCATATCTCATACTATTTACTTATCAAACTCTGCAAATCGTCTTTACTTTTTGCCAATACTACCATGTCATCAGCATCCGCATACTTTCTCATTCAAAATTTGTACGCCACCCATTGCCAATTTTTATAAATATTGAACAGCAAAGGTGAAATAACACATCCTTGCTTTACTCCTTTTGAAATATTAAACCACTCAGTCAAGGCACCATTCGCTTCACAATACACGTCCTAGTTTCGGTTTATAATGACGCAATACAACGTATCAATTCACTTTCAACACTACATTAATTCAATATTAATTTATTTATAACAAAATTAATTTATTTATGTGTTTAAATTTCAAATGTTCTTTCAGTTAACACTTGCCTTACTGTGCTAAACAATTCCGCCAGCCACGATGCTGGACGCTAAGCGTCCAGTAAAAAAATGTATGTTTTAAATTAAAATTATGCAAAATCTGCTAGGTTATTTTTTGTAATTAGCTATAAAAATCATTTTAGTATGTATTAAAACGTTGATTTAGTATGTATTAAAAAGTCCTGGTCACTCACTATCCATCACAGGGTGGCAAGTGTTAATTTATTTATAAATGTACTCTTCATGAGTGGATGGCATAAATAAAAAAATATAAAACTTTTTATATCATAATATTACTCATTTATTGTTTTTCTGCGAAGAAATGGATATATTTTTATAAGGCATTGATAAGGAAGATTAACAAAAAGTAAACTTAAATGTTTTGAAGTAAACTTTATTACCTTGAGAAGGATTGCTCTTTAAACGATGAATATAAACGCGAACTTGCCTGGGTCTTGTGACATTTGAAATGTATAATGTATGAGATTTATAAAAATGGAATCGTATACAATACAACAACGCATTCAAATTGTTGAATTATTTTATGAAAATGGGCGTTGAGTGAAAAATGTTTTTAAAAAATATTTATGGGTTGCATAATCGTCCATCTGAAAGCACCTATCAACCGAATTGTTCAAAAACTTCAAGAAACTGGTTCGGTGGAAGATAAAAGAAGAGAAAGATATAGCCGTAGCGGTCGTTTACAAGAACATATTGATTTGATTCGTGAAAGTGTTGCTGAAGATCCAGAAATGTCCATTAGTCGACGTTCACAACAAGTTGGACTCAGTGAATCCACAACATGGCGTATTTTACGAAAATATTAAGCTCTGAAGGCATATAAGTTTCAAATAACACAGGAACTAAAGCTACGGATCATGCAAAACGTCGTGCATTTGTCAATTAGATCAAAGAACAACCAAATGAATTTTAAAAAAGCGCTCAATTTGAAAGACCCTATATAAGGACGTACTGCTTGAGACGCTTAAAAAATGTTAATGTTCAGCAGAATTGGGAACAAACCGCAGCAGATAGAACCAAATACCGTGGAACTGTTGCTATAGTTCGGATATTCTAGGATGAGTCCTGTGACATCTCACAAATTTGCCCCAATACAACCTTATGTAATGTATTTACCTAAATAACTTGCTATTTATTAGAATTGAGGCTTATATTAAAGTTGACAAAATAATTAAAATTACTGAACATCGTTACAAGGTGGTATTGGGGCAAATTTGTGAGCTGTCACAGGACTCATCCTAGAATTTCCGAACTATAGTTATCAGCTACATGTATTGAAACTCTTCGCCCTGTATGCAACAGGATATGCCTATCACAAATGGGTTAACATAGCCATCTCTGGTGGCACCAACGTCGGGTACCCTGATCACTCCCTTTGTATTGTGTCTTCTATTATACTCGTTAAGGTTTAAGAGCATCCATTCGTTCCTTATGGGGTAGGTTGAGATAATGATATAAGCATCTATCATCTGAACCACATCCTTAGTTCGTCTCGTACAACTCCATATATATTTTATACTTTTCTAAAACCACTCAGCTTTTTTGACAACAGTCAGTGAACAGTTTATCCTATGGTAACTCACGTGAGAAGTGTTTTGCATTGCACGAATTGCAATACACATTCATTTCTTTATCGTTCAAACACTGTTTATTCTACTTCATATAACGTTATTACCCTACCAGTTTCAAGGTTTTTTACCTCATCATCAGGGCAGTAGAAAAAAGACTGAATTATGTTCTAACTGGTACCGACATACACACTTCTTACCGTAAGGAGCGTGTATGTCGGTACCAGTTCGAACATAATTCAGTCTTGTTTGTGCTCCCTGATGATGATGTGAAAATCTTGAAACCGGTAGGGTTATATCGTTTTATAAAGGAGAATAAACAGTGTTTGACTAAGCAAATTACAATCTCATTTATATATTTTTTATAGTTAAGGCATTAACTTTGTGGCGGTTTAAAGACATTTTAATTTGTTTTTATCAAACACTATTTATTCCACTTTTTGTAACGGTATAACCCTACCGGTTTCAAGGCTTTCACCTCATCATCAGGGGAACACAAACAAGATTTGTGCTCCCCTGTTTGTACTCCCCTGGTGAGTCTTGTTTGTGCTCCCCTGATGATGAGGGGAAAGCCTTGAAACCGGTAGGGTTATACTGTTACAAAAAGTGGAATAAACAGTGTTTGATAAAAACAAATAACAATCTCATTTCTACATTATCATTACACATATGAAATAACATTATTTTAATTTGCTTCATGTAATTTTGCTTTTAATATTCTTAGTAGTTCAATTCTTAGAAATTGTTAACACCTAACATTAACGTATAACTAGATAACAATTCTTACAACTAATTATTAATCAAACTGTATTTTAGTAATCATATATTGAATCCAAAAGCATCTTGTGGGCAACCCCACGCTATCCCACCCCATAACATACTTAACAACCTGGTGGGTTTATTGCCACATAGCAAAAATATCTTCGTTTTAACCCTCGTTTTTTTTAATTATATTTTATGGTATAGAGAACTGAACACTCATTGCTCAAAGCATAGACAAATAATTAATTATGAAAATAATGACAAAGAAACAGATACACAAAACTACATTTCCTAAACACTACATGGAGCCTTTCAAAGACGGACTGCCCGCACTGCACAAAAGCAGGTGTCACTATTGACATCATTATGAAAGCGGAGTACAGCTGCTAATAAGAAATTGAAAACGCCATATGTTGGTTAGTCCCGGGAATCGTTGATTGATACGTTACATATAGGTGTATACTCATGTGGGGCCTAGTAGTCACCTTTCTGTGAGTGCAGGTAGGTCCACAACATGGAAAACATCGTTGATCACTGTAAACGTTTCTTGAAGGCTATGACTAACTTCTTAACCAAGCTGTGACCTGGTTAGAGGGAGCACACTGCATGGACCGTATGCAGAAGACGACGACTCCATTGATGATATTGATGAAGATTAACTTTCCAATAAAGAAGGATGCTTAACCTTTCCTTCCCTGTGTTGGGTATCTTCTACACGTTGCTTCTAATAACCATCAATATCTCTATAAATATTATAAATACAAGGTTAAGATTTTAGGTATTCCTCCATAATATATTTACGCATTGATTTAAAAAATAATATTAATAATAATCAGAATTTATCGATTACATCGTATTTCGTGAATATCGGAAACAAATTCGCATTTAAACGCTGTGAGTGCCTCGATCTTGGGTCTTGACGATAGGTGAATAGTATGCGGGAAGCGCGACACTATATTCGCATCTCACTTTTGCATACGTCACTGAATAGCGAGGAACTCAATTGTCTCAACCTCGCAAGTGTAAGCCACGCCCGAGTTAGACACCAGCCCTGCCGCGCCGCAGTAGCTGTTGAGCTGGCAACGAGACTAGATCTACGCCCATTCCGTGAGCGTTGCCAGATGGTTTTTTAATATTTTCAGCAAATAAATCTCAATTATTATAATTTTTAACTTCAATTATAATTAATTAAGGGGATTATCTATGAATGTTCTTATTTTTCCGATTTAAAGTCGCTAATTTTTTTTTGCGTACTCACTACCCAACACCGGAGCACGCGTATTATTTTTATCACCGTAAGGGAAGGGTTAATGACGTGATTAATTTAAAAGTTAAGATTCTTTTATTATCCCAGTAAATGAATAAAATGGATATCTTTTCCACAATTAACCGGTTAATTGTTTTATTACACCTAGAGTAACACATAAAACAAAAGAAAATATTATAAACAATAATTGAACCTTTTGTTGGAAGACAATGATCACAAAATGGTTTTAGATTGAATATTTTTTATTGTTCCCCAACAGAAAAGGGCTAATTTGATTAAAAATGATTGAATTCATCCCCAACAATGGGGAAGCTACCCCCTTTCGGAAGGTTTTGTCTAAGTAGAGTTTGGGAGGTTGTAAAACATACAGGTTCAGCTTTTAGAAAACTGCTATCAGTAAATAATGCGATCGAAGGGAACGTTCACGTTCTTAAAGAAAATGCAATTTTCTACAAAGATATAAAAGGGATTGATAGAACTCAAAGTACTGTCGACAGAAGGCAAAGGTTTCCATCACAGTCTGATGACAACCTTAATAACTCTAAAACACGGTCATACATCCTTAGGTTGAATAAGAATCATATGCAAACATTATCCAACAACTCCTCGTTGGCATAATGAAAGCATAAAGCTTTTTTTAATGAATTGTGGTGGACTGCCTTGCTTATTCCGTATAAGGCTTATCAGCATGATATTTTGCCCCGGTATAAACTGGTTCGCACCGAATTTATTGACCCAATATGTTATCTCTACGTATTGAGTGTTTCCCTTTGGTGAAGTACGAGTATATGGGATAGGTAGGAATACGTCTGCGCACGTCTTTTATGGGATCCATCCCGGTCTTATGGCTGAGGAATCGCAGTAAACTCAGTCGGGATGGCAGGCTCACTGACCTTCCGATGTGGATATTTAGCCCTCGGCATTATTCCCTGTCTTGGTTTCTGTCGTTGTGTCCATTCTATATCTTTTACTCATCTCTATCATAGCCCTGACTGGCTTCTTTATGCAATCTTCAATGACTTCTGTGGTCTCCTTGTTTATCAGCAATTTCCCAGTATAAAGCATTACAACAGTAGTATTCAACTCAAAATAGGCAGATTGTTTCGTATCCTAGAAAGAATATACAGAGAAGCAAAGATCTTGCAGTTTAACTCGGAGATATGATCACACTAACTCAATTTTTCATCAAACGATTGCCAAATTATTGATATGAGATGAATCCGTATTCACAAAATTTTATTTGGTAACCGAATGTCATCCATTCAATTGTATATATTCAAATATGCATCTACAGTTCGGTCTCCTCATCAGCTCAAATATAAAAAAAATATAGAACAAATACAAAAAAAATTCTCAGATATCTATGGTACAGAACAAAGGGCTATTACCCAAAATATGCTCACCATGTCGAACTTCTCACGGTGTGTAACTATAGAAGTCTCGAAACAGGAAGGCAAGAATCCATTGCGATATTCCTACGAAAGGTTTTTCAAGCTTTAACTGTCCCGCGATTCTAGAAGCACTAAGTTTATATGTACCCAATAAATATAGCCGTGCAAGGAATCTCCCCCTGTTCGACATACCAAATTACAGGACGAATATCATGGCTAAACACTCAGTCACGCGTGGTATAGAGATATTGAACCAACTGAATGACACTGTGGATATATTATCTGCATTGCCTAGCAGTATTAGAAGAATCCTGGCTGATATTCTTCCTGACGAATAAGCTCATTAGAAGCAGACCCTCTTTGTGTAACAGGAGAAATCCGTGCAAAGCGGATAAATTAAAAAAAAAAAGAACTTATTACATCTTTGTTGTTTTCTTTTACTCCTTTTTCTTTATCAGCCTATCCTTTTGACTTCATTACAATATCCTGAAGCCGGCCCAGTTCTCCTAAAGAAGCCCGTTTCATGGCTGGCGAGCATCAATCACTCCAGACGTTTCACATGATTTATTGCGGGTGCTGTTTAGCCGGACTGGCTCCTGTTTCTTTCTTCAGGCGCTGTGAGCGGATGGGAGCCAAATTGTTACATAATATTGTTGTTAAATTATTTATTACGAAGATGAAAGATGATTTGACATGCTTCCTGCGTCTTATTTCCATTTAAATATACGACTCAATAAATAACTTTTTTCAATGCCCCTTTCAATTCGCTTATCACATATAAACATATTGTACAGATAACAGAACTCAACTCAAATTATATAGGATCGATATAATGTTGTGTGATAACATATTTTAGACTGAAAATGTCTCGGAAACACACATTTTGTAATTTTAATATTTAAATGGAAATATTAACTTTTTTAACAGTGTAAGCTACAATATTTAATTATTACGAATTCTTTAATGTTTTACAGCTTCAACAATTATAAATCGTATGTTTCCGAGACATTTTCAGTCTAAAATATGTTATCACACCACATTACTACCTAGACCAAAAAGTTTTACGACTTTATTTATAAAATCGAAAATACAAGTGTATTCATCAAAATCGATATGGTCCCCTTCAAAGTACTCCCCATCGACTGCAACGCACTTACGCCAGCGCTTGATCCAATCCTCGAAACACCGCTGGTACTCAATTTTCGGTATGTCCATCAGAGCCGTCTTCGATGTTTTCATGACATCCTCTCGGGTGCTGTAACGCGTTCCGCAAAGCGGTTTTTTAAGTCGGCTGGACAGGAAAAAGTCGCAGGGAGCCAGATCAGGTGAATTCAAAGGCTACTGGATAGAAGTCGTGTTGTTTTTGGTCAAAAACTGATAGAAATCATGTCTTTCGTGATTTCAACGCGGTCCTTTTTTTGCATGAAATTGAGGTGTTTCGGCACCAGTTTTGCAGCGACACGTCTGAGGCCCAAATCACTAACCAAAATGTCTTGAGCGGATCCATAAGCGATGTTCAAGTCCTCTGCCAGCTCTCTAATGGTCAATTTGCGCTTTTCGGCCAACATTTCTTTGATTTTATCGATGTTTTCATCGTTTTTCGACTGCCACTGCGTTCATCATCCTCGACCGACTCATGACCACTTCTGAAGCGTTCGTGCCACCGTAAAACACTTCTCCAACATTTCCAAGGTCTGCGGACCGTTAAATCCGTTTTTCACACAAAATTTAATGCAAACCCGTTGATGCACAGTTGATGCCATTTTCAAACTTGTAAAAAATCGAAAACACGCACAAAGGTAGATGTACTCAGTACAGCGTAACTTTTACAAATGTCAAGCTATGACGCTGAAATTTAGAAGGAAGTGTCAATGATAGATGTGGTAACCTAACGAAAAAAAAGAATTCCAATCGGGTGGCTGACAGCGCCACACGGTGGCCGGTCCAAAAACTTTTTGATCAAGGTAGTATATCGATCATATATAATTTGAGTTGAGTTCTGTTATCTAGACAGTATGTTTACTTATGATTGAAGCGAGTTGAAAGGGACATTGAAAAAAGCAAAACAGAGTACTTAATATAATATATAGGGTCTTTCAAATTAAGCGGTTTTTTTTTATTCAATTCTTTTTAATTCTTACATAAAATACACAAATTTGCTTAAATTTCAAAAAAGCTTTTTATTGGTCATTGAAGTATAATGTAAGACATTTAAACACAAAAAACAATATCTGCCAAATGTCCACCTCTTGCAGCTCCACAGATGTCTACTCTTTTGCCAAATTTTTCGATGACATTTTGACATAATTGCGGTTCTAACTCACCAATAACGCGAATAATTTCGTCCTTCAGCTCAGAAATTGATCGGGGGTCATTCTCATAGACCTGGCTTTTCACGTAACCCCAGAGAAAATAGTCCAACGGTGTCAGATCACGTGATCTTGGTGGCCAATTAACATCACCGTTTCCGGAGATTACAATACATAAAATAATTCAACAATTTGAACGCGTTGTTGTATTGTACGACTCCATTTTTATAAATATTATACATTACACTTATCAAATGTCACAAGACCCAGGCAAGTTCACGACGCCATCTGTGTTTTATCCAAGAATTAAAAAACGCTCGATTTGAAAGTTACTTTACAACAACCGCGCTCACAACTCCTCGAACGAGTCTGATAACGTATACCAGGAGACGCAGATCTCTCCTTACGCTCAAGGAGTTATACCCGAGCATGCCCAGCAGGAACGGAGTAGGATAAAGCCATGGATAGACACCAAACTCACAATTTTTTTACGAGAATTTTACACGTGGTGATATCTTTACCTGATTTTCCTGTATAGGACAATATTGCTACAGAATACAATGCATTTTTTTTGTGAGAATTTTACACGTGGCAATATTTTGGCCTGTTGTAGAATAATATTGTTATACTCGTATAACAAAATACATTCCTCATTTTAGAGAATTTTACACGTGGTGACATATTTACCTGATTTTCCTGTATAGGACAATATTGTTATAGAATACAATGCATTTTTTTTGGTGAGAATTTTACACGTGGCAATATTTTGGCATGTTGTAGAATAATATTGTGATACTCGTATAACAAAATACATTCCACATTTTCGAGAATTTTACACGTGGTAATATATTTTCTTGATGTCACTGTATAGAACTAAATTGTTACACAACACCATGCGTTATTATTTTGCAAAATTTTACACCAGATTTTATGCCAAATTATACTGTATACAACGACATTGTCATTATAATAAATAATTCACAACACATTGGGTATTTACCGGAATTCTACATATGACAATATGCCTGTCAGGTTATACTGTATACAACGACATTGTTATAGAACACAAAACAAACCCGTTTTTAAGTTGTTCTAGAAAATTGGATATGGTGAAGTCAGGATCAGTCCTAGGAACATATTTAACACACATGGCACGGGCGCTGATATCATATTGAGTAATAAATATTTTTAAATTTTCTCCATACAACTTTAAGGTTATCCTCTAAGCGCAGTTCAACAACTTAACCATATAAATGAACAGGTTAAGTGACACAGATAACATGGTCAGAAAGTTTCGGCTTATTAGCCCTGTTTGACTCAACGATTCTTTTGTTTACTGTTCGTCATAAATCCCTTTGACTCGACGATTCTTTTGTTTACTGTTCGTCATAAATCTGTTTGACTCAACGATTCTTTTGTTTACTGTTCGTCATAAATCCCTTTGACTCAACGATTCTTTTGTTTACTGTTCGTCATAAATCTGTTTGACTCAACGATTCTTTTGTTTACTGTTCGTCATAAATCCGTTTGACTCAACCATTATTTTGTTTACTGTTTGTCATAAATCTCAATATTCATTATAAGATCATAAAAAAGTTTTCAAAGGTTCATTTTCTACTTTTGTATGGTACCCTGCAATATATCCGAATTGGTGATTAGGACATTATTGTCATCGGTCCTAGTAATCGAACCTTCGGGATAAGGACCACTAAGACATGGGAACACGCGGTTCTGTATTAATGTGTTGGTTCTACAATACTATAAGATGCATGGCCGCACGGTAACGCACTAAATTTCCGTGCGGAAAGTCGCCGGTTCGGACCCTGCACTGTGCTACTTCCCTCCAATGGCGCAGGCATTTTTTCCACCTAGTATTTGTAGGTAGCGGCGGCCGGTCCCGAGGTGCGCTAGTGCGCTGAGTACCAACGCACCACGAGACGCTGAGCGAATATGAAATATCGCTGTCTCACGGTTTACTGTACGTCTCTGTCTGCCCTGTATGAATTAGCGTTTCCGTCCGGTACGTATTGGAGATCGCTCCGGTAGTATTGGCAAACTTGGCCGGTCAATTTGAAAAGAATATTTTTTTTTTATTTCTTTTTAATTATCACTTAAATAAAAATCCTCGTACTATTTGTCAGTATTCTTATATATATTTAATCTATACAAATATTTAACATTTTCGGAAGTCATGTTTGCGAATATATTATTTAATTATTGCGTATTATTTCTCCGGTTCAGCGCACCAACGCACCTCTAGACCAGCCGCTGCTGTTTGTAGGTATAAAGATACCTATAACTTCGATCATATATATTCTTAAAAAAAAATAAAAACCTACCGGTGTGCTCCGATCCTTTCACTTGGTGTGTAGCATTGGATCCAGTACACCAGTGTGACCAGTGAGTTTAAACAGTTTTTTTTTAAATAATAATAATAATAACAATAAAATAATAATTTATATAACGCCGTTTTGAGACCAAACTCTCCTTATTGCGCATCAGCTATAGACTCGAACCCACTATATACAACGACATTGACGAAGCCAGCACACACGAATCCATCATTTGTCAGTCAGCAAAACTCAGGCAATATCCCATCCTGTATAGGTAGACACGTTTTATAGCCATTTTTGCAAATACAAATCCACAGATTACCACAGTAGCGTAGCAAGGGTCTTCTGACCCACTTCCAGTGTCAACTGAGTGTTATAATATGGTATTATTCCCTTTAGACTTAGTGAACACAATAATATGAATGACAATAATATGGTATTATTCCCTTTAGACTTAGTGAACACAATAATATGAATGACAATAATATGGTATTATTCCCTTTAGACTTAGTGAACACATTGATAATGGACTACTCAACTGTCTACTGCAAAGTCTCTAAATGCGTTAACATTTATAGAATACATATCAACACAGGTTTTAATCAGTCAATAATAGACTCGAACCCAATATTATTGACAGATTAAAACCTAACATAACTTAATATATTTGTCTATCGAAGGAGACCTCAAGAAAGACACCAAGAAATTTGATGTTATATTTTAGAAAAACACTAAGGCCGTGGCCACACCAAAGTGCTTTGCTAGGTGATACGTGACTAATGACTAATATATTTCATGCATGGCCACACCAGTGCTTCGCACAAATTCATTTGACATTTGGCAGCGGTTGAGTCAACAAACGATGCCACACTCAAAACTAACCAATTTCATTACAACTTACCTTATCTTTATTTACTTCCTGTGCAACTTCATTCCAAATGATTTTATTACAAGTAAATTTTTGTATAAATCGCTCGATGGGTTCCACAAAGGCTCCCTTTTATACGCAGCTGTTATTAAAACTTCCGCCATTTTGTAAAATCACGGTGACGCAATAAAATTACTAATGACTTATTTTCATGCATGGTCACTGGTGTGGTCATGCATGAAATATATAAGTCATTAGTCACGTATCACCTAGCGAAGCACTTTGGTATGGCCTAACACACGCGATTAATAAAACATCCCCATCAGATTACGCGCTGAAACCACACAGAGAAATTCCGTTTAATTTTAATTTAGTTTTTTATTTTTTTAGACATATAAATAAATAACCTGATGCCGGCCCCACCCGCTTCAACCTGTCCCGGTATAATATGTCAGGATATCCAGTGCAAACAAACGTTACTCTCGCGTATTATCCAATACAGCACACAATACTCAGCCGTCATTTGTCCCACCCCTTTTCTTCTCCCGTATACACAACAACCCTTACAGTGCCTACCCTCTGCACAGCCGCGAGGCCGTAGTCGGGGGATGTCTCCCTCTGCCCCCCTTCACTTATTTATCTTATTATTTATAACCATGTTCATTTTCCGCTTATCTATATCAAAGAGTAACGGTACTTTTTGAACGGATCATCGTTAATAATCGATATATGATACGATGGCCATTAAATAGGTTATCTCATTGCTAAGAGGGTATCCTTCGTGATTGAGTATGGTTTTCAGATATCCTGTGGATGGAAGACACACCTGCGCGTGAAATGGTTTATACTGGAGAAAGTGTAGTATGGTCCTTGTGTTGACCATAACTCACCCATTCTTTCCGTTTCTTCATATTCACATAAAGGCACCATTTTTCATTACCAATAATGCGGTAAAGGAACCTTTGCTTGTGGTCATGCGTAGCTCGATGACGAACGAGCAAACCAGCAGAAATTGTCGAACGTTGATTTTTGTTGTTTTCATTCAAAACATGTAGAAACCAAGCGCCGAACTTCTGGACTTTTCCCATTGATTTAAGATGGCGATATACAGTCATGCGACTACAATTCATCTGCTCAGCCAATTCTACGGTTGTTTGAAGGGGATCTTCATGAATAATATGATTTAAGCGGTCCTCATCGAAGTCCACTAGTCGTCCGGAACGCTCCATGTCTTTCAGGTCGAAATTACGCAAAAACCATCGACAAGCTGTCTTTTCATTCATAGCATCTTCACCATACACTTCGCAAATATCGCGAGCAGCTTTATTCCCTCGATTGCGAACAGAAGGAGGTATCGAAAATGGTAACTGTTGTATACTCTTGGAATTGATTAGCATTCGAGTTCCGACAAGAATGACCAGGCTACAAGACATTTCTAGGTGAAAATGATAGAACAAATTATTTTGCGAATTCTCCCTTACCTAGACTACACAGGATCGGAAATTAATACGCTGCGGTCTCGGGTGTATTTCGAGTTAATTTGCTGACCTTTAATGAGCGTCTGAAAAGGCACTTCCGAATATCCACTTGAAATGGGATCCCACGTGTTTTTCGAGGAATTTTGGAGACCTTTTTTGAACTGCTTTTTAATTGATTATTATGTTTTTTTTTTTACTATTTCGCAATTTTTCCCCATGCTTTTTGAGGATTTGTGAAGTTACACCTGTCTGATTCCGTCTTTTAAATCTTATTTTAAAGTTGTATTTTGGTTTTGATTTCGATGATTTATCTATTTTGTATGTATTTTTTGCACTGTGCGGGCTGTGTGTCTACGGACGGCCCCTTTCGTGTAACATGTGATATAATATGTGATTTTGCGCTGTGCGGGCTGTGTGTCTACGGACAGTCCCTTTCGTGTGACATGTGGTATAATATGTGATTTTGCGATATGCGGGCTGTGTGTCTACGGACAGCCCCTTTCGTGTGACATGGTGTATAATATGTGATTTTGCGCTGTGCGGGCTGTGTGTCTACGGACGGCCCCTTTTGTGTGACATGTGGTATAATATGTGATTTTGTGCTGTGCGGGCTGTGTGTCTACGGACGGCCCCTTTCGTTTGACATGTGGTATAACATGTGATTTTGCGCTGTGCGAGCTGTATGTCTACGGACGGCCCCTTTCGTGTGGCATGTGGTATAAAACTTTTTATTATTTTGTATTAATTTATCTAACTTAACGCGTTGAGCATTCACTTTATTTTTGTTATTTTTCGGCTCTTTTATATATTTTTGTTATTTTTATTATATGTTACATTGTACCGTTTACTTATAAATATATAAATAAATTATTTCAAAACATGCCCCTCTTTTGGACACCATCTGGAAGTGAAATGTAAACCCTTTAGTGAAAGACAAGGTTAACACCTTCACTAAGCCACTGACATCTTACACGGCATTAATCACAGTTAAACCGAGTACTTATGCTGAAATTCAAAAATAATTTTTATTTGATATTAAACCAACACACACGAATCCGTCATTTGTCAAAGTCAACAAAATTCAGGCAATATCCCATCCTGTATAGGTAGACACGTTTTACAGCCATTTTTGCAAATACAAATCCACAGATTACACAGTAGCGTAGCAAGGGTCTTCTGACCCACTTATAGTGTCAACTGAGTGTCTTATGACAATACAGGCGGCCCTCGACTTTCGCACATAATTGGTTCCTTAAAATGCGTGCGAATGTTGAATGTTCGAAAGTAGAGTATATTAACAATAATATATTAAAGTCTTGACGGTTTTATCAGCTTCTTCTTCCTCACTTTCATTGTGTATTTCATTTAACTCATGTTGCTCAATTAAGTATTCATTTGACAGAGGTACTGAGTGAGATTCAATCAACTCATTAACATCTTCGTTGTTGACGTCCAAGTTTAGTTCATTCATTAGGCTGACTGTTTCATCTGTTATAGTTTCCGGAGTTTCTTCAGAATTTATAAAATCACTCGTCATTTGTGGGCATAATTGTTTCCAGGAACCTTTCATTGTTGACACTTTTATTTCAGCCCACGAGTCTCCAACATTGTTTTTTGCGTTCCATATATTATAGTTCTTCCAAAAAATACTGACTGAGAGCGACTGCATAGAAGCGAACAATTTTCGCATTATCGACAAAAATCTTAAATAAAATTGATTTTTTTTAAATGTGCGAAATATGGAATTATGCGAAAGTAGAACGTGCAAAAGTCGAGGCCCGCCTGTAATGTGGTATTATTCCCTTTATATTTAGTAAACACAGTGAATTACAATGGTCTAGTCAACTGCCTAATGCAAAGCCTCTAAACGCGTCAACATTCATAACATAGAATACATATATCACCACACCATATCTGGTTTGGAGTCGTTGTCGTTCCTGTGCTGAAAATCGAATCAAATCCAACACTGACTATCCGACAATTAGCTGACAAGCTTCAATAGTCAAAATCTAGTGTGCAAGAACATCTGAAAAAAAACGGCAAGATTGTGAAGCAGGGCGTATGGATATTGCACAATCTAACGGATGAGACCAAAGCGGTACGCAAGCGCATATGTGAAGATTTAATCGAAAACGAGACCAACACTATTTTTTCACCATTTAGTGACCGGAGACAAAAAGTGTGTGCTATATTCGAACCAATGACGTAAACGTCAATGGCTTTCAAAGGGGCAGGTAGCAACCCCGGCACCTCGACCAGGTCTAACTGTAAAAAAAGTGCTTTTGAGTGTATGGTGGGATGCAAAAGGCATAATTTATCACGAAGTCTTTCCTTATAGTAAAACAATTACGAGTGAAGTGTACTGAGCCCAACCAGAAGATTTTAATGCAGCAATAAGGCTAAAGATACCTGGTTTTTTCAATCGACATTCAATGATATTGCAACACGACAACGCCCGACCCCATACATCGAAGATGACTAAAAATAAAATAAAGGAGCTTAGATGGAATACTATTCTTCACCCACCATATAGTCCCGATTTCGCTCCTTCAGATTATCATTTATTTAAATCTACGCAGCACTATATAGCTGCAAAAAAATCGCACTTTAAAAGAAGTGAAAAAAGCCATCGAAGAATATTTTGCATTCAAATCTAATCAATTTTATTCTAACGGTATTAAAAAATTGTTAAATAGATGGAAGAAGGTTGTGTCTACCGAAGGAGAATATATTGTATCGATGTAATAAATAGATGGAAGAAGGTTGTGTCTACCGAAGGAGAATATATTGTATCGATGTAATAAATAGATGGAAGAAGGTTGTGTCTACCGAAGGAGAATATATTGTATCGATGTAATAAATAGATGGAAGAAGGTTGTGTCTACCGAAGGAGAATATATTGTATCGATGTAATAAATAGATGGAAGAAGGTTGTGTCTACCGAAGGAGAATATATTGTATCGATGTAATAAATAGATGGAAAAAGGTTGTGTCTACCGAAGGAGAATATATTGTATCGATGTAATAAATAGATGGAAGAAGGTTGTGTCTACCGAAGAAGAATATATTGTATCGATGTAATAAATAGATGGAAGAAGGTTGTGTCTACCGAAGGAAAATATGAGTATATTGTATCGATGTAATAAGAAAATAAATATATTTTTTTCAATCTACCTCTATTATTTAAAAAACAACATTTTCATCCGGACAACTTAATATAACGTTATGATTAACTAAATATCTAAAACCAATTTATTGAAAGCTAACTTGACCAATTTATTTATTATTTCGTATTTGAAAGCATGCTCGCTCTAGGTCGGCTCTTTTCTACAAATGTGTTTCCATAATAACCACATCTCCTGAACTAAGTAACATAGAACATGTACTCGTGTTTCATCTGGGCATTTCCGTGTTAGGAGAGATGTTTGAATATTTTATGCAGTAACATTTTTGGTTTGAAGCCCGGAGCTATCGACTAAAGAGAAATTCGGTTATTTATGTATGACTTGATTCACATATGAACAATAAAGTCACTCGTGACTATAACTTTTAACCTTTTTAGATACAAAAGGTCTTCACAGCTTTCTTTTACGTTTATAACGTTTACCTCATTCACATCCATTCTTTTTATCATTTAGAATCTTACAATTATCTCCATTCCCTTTGTCAAACTTTCTTCTTTTTATCCTAGCTCATTTCCGTGACCTCCTCAATTTCAGAATTATTTAAATTATTATCATTATAAGTATAAATGGAAAAACATCAACTCAGAGTTTACGCGTTTTTAAATAATGACGTACAAACTATCACATCACTGCCCAAACGGGGTAAGTAATGTAATGCTACGTTATTAAATGTTAACCATAAGTTACGTTACTCTTAATCATTAGTTACGTCACGTTATAATACGTTAACCATATGTTACGTTACTCTTAATCATCAGTTACGTCACGTTATAATACGTTAACCAAAAGTAAGTTTACCCTTAACCATGAGTAACGTTACGTTATAATACGTTAGCCATGAGTTAGTTTTTTTCATACTCATTAGTTATGTTACGGTGAACTACGTTAACCATAAGCATGTTATGTCTTATCACACAGTTATGTTAAGTAATAATACGTTTATCATAAGTTAATTTTCTCTTAACCATCAGCTATATTACGTTATAATATATTAACAATAAGTCAGTTTACTCTTAACCATCAGTTTTGTTACGTTATAATACGTTAACCGTAAATTAATTTTCTCTTAACCATCAGTTATGTTACATAAACCATAAGTTAGTTTACACTTAACCATCAGTTATGTTACGTTTTAATACGTTACGTAACTTTTATTTTAAAATGTTTATATTTGTCAGGTTGAACTTCCGAACGAAGCCTCAAACCATACATAAGTCTCTCCGGCACGGTTCAAGTTGAATCCATGAAAGGCGCTCTGTTTAGTTTTTAGAAGTAATTCGCTTCCTGCTCTCCCTGCGGTCGGCCCCGGATCCCGGCCACAATGGTATCTCGTGCACTTCCAAGTGTGAAGCGCTCCGCCTTATTTTTAATTTATTTCGGCAAAGTTTAGCGATTTTTCACCCATGTTGACAGGCAGCTCGGTGAGTGTTGCTATCACACCTGCCGCCGTCTCTGGAGACGTGGAACTTTAACATACTAATATTATATACCGATATTTATATTTCTTCTTAATCACACTCGTCCATCATCGAGAGTGAAAAGCTGAAAATTCCTGAGAAAACGTCTTGGGAATTTTTGTGAAATGGGCCCCATCTACCAAGATATATTTTGTTGATTAATACGAAACATCGAATGACCATGACTAAATTCCTTATTTGATAATATATTCTCTCCAGATGGATACATAACTTTTTTTTGGTTTATTTGAAACATCGAATGATTATGATTGAACTCCTTATTTAGTTAAATATCCTCCTCCTACCTCAGATGAATTTTTTGTAGACATTTTTTGTTGGTTTATTTAAAATATCGAATGATCATGCCTCAATCCTAAATTTATTTAAATATCCTACTTTTACCTCAGATAGTCATACAACTTTTTTGTATTCTAGGTTTATTTAAAATATCGAATGATCATGTCTCAATCCTAAATTTATTGAAATATCCTACTTTTACCTCAGATAGTTATACAACTTTATTGTTGATTTACTTAAATATCGAATTATCATGTCTCAACCCTAAATTTGTTGATATGTACATATATCCTCCTTCTATCTCAGATAGTCATACAACTTTTTTGTTGGTTTATTTAAACTATCGAATGATCATGTCTCAATGTCTCAATTCTAGGTTTATTTAAAATATCGAATGATCATGTCTCAATCCTAAATTTATTGAAATATCCTACATTTACCGCAGATAGTTATACAATTTTATTGTTGATTTACTTAAATATCGAATGATCATGTCTCAACCCTAAATTTGTTGATATGTACATATATCTTCGCATACACAAGATACATCGCATACACAAGGACGAGAGGTGATTCTTTATTTTGAGCTCGGTTAAGATAGACACATTGTTCTCATGACTGTCCATGCTATCCGGAGCATTCTGCACCAACACCACATTTCAAAGACATCGATCCACCGTCTTTCAATATATGTGTGCGAACAATTATTTTCGTCGATGAGTTTGATCAAATCGAATATGAGAAACCGGCAATTTCGAAAAGATTAAGAACCCCTGACTTAGATTGTCATAGCACCATCTTATTAGAAATTCGTCCACTGAATGTATTTTTTATCCTTTTCAGGTACTCGTATTTTTCTGCTCTCATCGACCAGACGATATGAGATCATATCCGGGACGAGTTTCCGCCCCCTTCAAACCGGAAACTGCTCGGAAGCCATTTTCAGTTCAGAAATATCTATAAATTGCGGATGGGGCATAATTCAAAGCGGGAAGCAACCGTAGACATCAGAAATATTTTTCGTTCATTCAGACATTTTTGTTAAATGTACAAATGGCGATTTTATTACGATACGGCAATCTCTTTCAATTACAGATTTCTGATTGCTGGGTGAAACACTAAAAGTTCAAAAAGAAGAGAAAAATTTAAACTAGGTCCTAGTTTAAGTTGAAAAATGTTCAAAAATAAAAAAAAACTTAAACTAGGTCCTTGGTCCAGTAAATATAGTACGTTATGTGGGGTAGAACATCCTAGCTCAGCTTGGTCCAATTGTGAGTAGTACTTCTCCGAATTGATTATCTAATAGCGAGAGACCAGCTCACAGTAGACGATTCCCTTCCAATCCCACCAGATACACATCGTGATTTTTTTTTTTTTTTTCGGAAGAAGTCAAGCCTTCGGGGTATTTAAAGGCGGTTCACTTTGCATTAGATGATATAGATGAATAATTTATCGTTAACTATCTCATAGTGCTCTTCTTCGTCTTACTGAGCACATCAGCTCTAAGTTTACATTCATCCCTTAATTCCGTATTTTACCATAAATTGTCCCCCTTAAATTAATAATACAAGTATATACATATCTTTCTAAAATATATCTCAAATGAAGGTTGCTTATAGGTTTATCTTTTCAAGCCGGACTCTGTAAAAAATAACTTTAAGCAAGACTTGTTCAATAGTTCATTCAAACATTCGAAAAATACGTTTCCATTTATCATTATTATCATCAGTCCTACAACGTAAGATGGATCTTGGCTGTCTGCAGGATTCTTTGCCACTAATCTTTCTCAGCAGCATTTCTCCTCCAATTACACGCAGCATACAGTAGTTCTCTCTCGTATCATTCACCTCCCTTATTTTTCTACCCCATTGAATTGCCGAACAAAGTCTTCCTTGCAGGATCAATATCCTGCATGCGATGTATGTGCCCAAGTCAGCGCAGTCTAGCATTTTTTCTTCATACATTTATAACCCCACACACAATTGTCATAAATGACATCACATTATACTCGTATATTTGGCAGAGATTCTTTCTCAAAAAGCTGTTGCGTCTCGCTCTGTACCAAAACTTTTCCACCCAAAACAAGCTAGAACTTGTAAGGATAGATACCATACCGGCCACCCCCACCGCATGGTCAAATAATGCTACAATATATACCTCTACTCTCAGTAGAAAATCAACTAGAAGACGTGTTATTTTATCTTCTTCTTCCTAGTATCATGTCAGGTCCCCCCGATGTTGACTATCACCTGAGAGTAGGCATCTTTGTCCCCGGCAGCCTGAAAAATCCCCCAACGCTCCTTAAGCAGTCCAATCAAGTATATTGCGGAGCCAGGAGATTTGCCTCCTGCCAACACCTCTTCGACCCTCTATTTTGCCTTGGATGATCAGGTGCAGTAATTTGTACTTTGCTCCTCTCTAAGTACATGACCCAAGTAGGGACACCTTTCGAATTTTAATATTAGTCAGCAGCACTCTATCAACCTTGGCTCTTTAAAGAACCGTTGTCTTGCTGGCCATATCTGTCCAGGGTATCCGTAGCATTCTCCGGTGTATTCACATTTCGAATGCTTCCAGTCGGTTCATATTACCAACTTTGAGGATCCATGATTCCACGCCATGCAATAACACTGACCAAACTTAGCATTTGACTAACCGTTGTCGAAGTTTCAATTTTAGATTATCATCGCACAATACGCTTCTCATTTTATTAAAAGCCGCACGAGATGATTCAATTCTACACTTGACTTCGGTTTCTGGGTCGAGGTCTTCCACTAGGATACTTCCGAGGTATTTAATGTTTTTGACTCTCTCTATATCAGCACCGTTCAATGTAAGATTATTCATCAAATTCTGAAATTGAATAGGGAGGGTTATAGAGTTTAATTAAAAAAAGAAAGCTTATTTACTGAGTAGATTTTCAGGAGACAACATCAACGATATTTAATTTCCGCCGGGGTTTCCCTTTCTTTAAACACTGTATCCCGATCCCATTTTTTAAAGAGGATTTGGGTTGAGTCCCGGTTCCATGTTTTTACGTCATCGATGCCTCTTCCAAAAAAGGACATATCACTGGCTTAACAAGCAAAAAAAATTGTAAAAACTCCACTTTTCAACAACAGTCTCCTGATTTTTAAGATGGAAAATACACGTGGTTTAGTTGGTTCGACTATTGTGTCCCAATATCTACGTTATCTCTATACGAGTGAGTTTGGTCCCTATCCATGGCTTTATCCTACTCAGTTTCTGCTGGGCATGCTCGGGTATAACTCCTTGAGCGTAAGAAGAGATCTGCGTCTCCTGGTATACGTTGTCAGACTCGTTCGAGGAGATGTGAGCTGTCTAACATTACTACAAAGATTAGCGTTAAATATTCCTAACAATTACACTAGACTCATCAATGACAGCGATTTTCACGAGTGATGTTGGATTTAAGGTCATCAATGACAGCAATTTTCACAAGTGATGTTGGATTTAAGGTCATCAATGGATTTTTGACTTTTAATATAACTTGAGATTTACTATAACCCCGGAGGAAAAAAATCTAAAGGGGTTAAATTACACGATCGTGGCAGCCAAATCTCATTTCCACGACGAGAAATTACATGGTCGGAGAACTTTTCCTTAAATTAAGCCATTGTGTCATCAGCAGTATGACAAGTAGCCCCCATCTTGCTAGAATCACATGTTTTCCAAGTCTAAATCATTCAAATGATGCCAAAAAAAAGTTTGAATCATGTCACGATATCGATTTCCATTGACCGAAGGTATTATTTCATGGGGTGACGCAACAAGAAATGCAATTTTAAATTGGCTACCATTATTCAGTTCTCAAACGTATAATATTTATAATTGATATACGTTATCTATAAAACCTATAAATTATTCATGTGGCAGTACACTATTACACAACTAAATTTAAATTTAAAATGGCACTTCTTATTGTACCACCTTATATACAAACAAACCCATGTATTTGGTTTATACCTTCACACTTAAATATGCAGGAACTGTACAACTTAACACTGGAATCTGTGACCTGGTTGGAGAATATACTACCTTGATCAAAAAGTTTTAGGAATTTATTCATAAAATCGAAAATACAAGTTTATTCATCAAAATCGATATGGTCCTCTTCAAAGTACTCCCCATCGACTGCAACGCACTTACGCCAGCGCTTGATCCAATCCTCGAAACACCGCTGGTACTCAATTTTCGGTATATCCATCAGAGCCATCTTCGATTTTTTCATGACATCCTCTAGAGTGCTGTAACGCGTTCCGCGAAGCGGTTTTTTAAGTCGGTTGAACAGGAAAAAGTCGCAGGGAGCCAGATCAGGCGAATTCAAAGGCTGCTGGATAATAGTCGTGTAGTTTTTGGGCAAAAACTCATGGAAATCATGTCTTTCGCGATTTCAACGCGGTCCTTTTTTTGCATGAAATTGAGGTATTTTGGCACCAGTTTTGCAGCGACACGTCTGAGGCCCAAATCACTAACCAAAATGTCTTGAGCGGATCCATAAGCGATGTTCAAGTCCTCTGCTAGCTCTCTGATGGTCAATTTGCGGTTTTCGGCCAACATTTTTTTGATTTTATCGATGTTTTCATCGGTTTTCGACTGCCACTGCGTTCGTCATCCTCGACCGACTCACGACCACTTCTGAAGCGTTCGTGCTACTAAAAAACACATCTCCAACATTTCCAAGGTCTGCGAACCGTTAAATCCGTTTTTTACACAAAATTTAATGCAAACTCGTTGATGCACAGTTAATGCCATTTTCAAACTAGTAAAAAATCGAAAACACGCACAAAGGTAGATGTACTCAGTACAGCGTAACTTTTACAAATGTCAAGCTATGACGCTGAAATTTGGAGGGAAGTGTCAATGATAGATGTGGTAACCTAACAAAAAAAAAGAATTCCAATCGGGTGATTGACAGCGCCACACGGTGACCGGTCCCAAAACTTTTTGATCATGGTAGTATACTTCATGTGAGGGCCAATCACAATAGAAGACAGTATGATAGCTAACAAGTAAAAATCTGATCTTATACAAACAAACCCATCTATTGGGTATATACTCGTATAGTAGATCACCTTTGCACTTAATATTTTGAGTTTTTTTTTATCTAAAGAACGGTTGTATGGAAACGGTAAATTTCTTATAGAATATATAAATTCACATTATTAATTTAACCAGTGACACGTTTTGCAATTCAAAGCATCTTAAAATATTAATTTATGCAGATTGACGATAAATATTTCGCGGGAGACCATTCATTATTTATGTAAGCAAAATAATTTAATTGCCGCTTGGGAAATGAGACGTTTTAACTTAAAGTCTACTAGACGTGAGGTCATATTTTTAATCACATGGGATCGATAAAAAATCACCAGATATGACACAATGCTCCCACGCAGTTATTAAAACGTACGAGGAAATGAGACGTTTTAACTTAATTCGAGGCATATCCAGAAAATAAGTGTACTGAATTTTTGTAGGTTACAATTTTTTTTATTTAAACAAAAAAATTACGTGGTTACCGTAGTACATATGTAAGCTATTTTTCGACATAGTCGCCATTCCTCTCAATGCAGGGGGTGAAGTGGGGTATCCATTTTTTGATGCCTTCCTCGAAGTAGTTTCCCGCCAACCCCTCCGTCCACTTCTCCACCTCCTCCTTTAGCTCCTCGTCGGTTGAAAACCTTTTTCCACCCATGTGCAGCTTCAGGGAGGTAAAGAGATAGTAATCTGAAGGTGCTAGGTCAGGGGAATGCGCGGGATGGTTCAGGACATCCCATTTAAACGAGGCGAGCAGTTCCTCGTATATACATCGAATCACGGAGTTTACCTATCGGACAGAGAGGAGAGATCGCCAGACTTTCCTATCGCGACACACATCTGTCGACTCGTCTACATCCATATACATTTTTATTTATTTATTTATTATTTAACCTTGCGAGTTTATTACCATGTGGCAATCTCTTCCAACCAACCAGAAAAACGTTTTAAAGGGACATAAGTAAAAACCAGACTGGAATCCCATTTTTTTTAATCTGGGTTCCAGCGGGGATCTAGCCCGCAACCTCCGGATCGTCAAACAAGCGTCTTATCACCAGGCCACAGAGGTTGTCATCTTTACACTTACATTATATTACAGCCCAGAAGATTTTATCGTAGCTCAGAAGGTTGTAATACAGGCCTGATGATTTTATCGTAGCTAAGAAGGTTGTAATACAGGCCTGATGATTTTATCGTAGCTAAGAAGGTTGTAATACAGGCCTGATGATTTTATCGTAGCTCAGAAGGTTGTAATACAGGCCTGATGATTTTATCGTAGCTCAGAAGGTTGTAATACAGGCCTGATGATTTTATCGTAGCTAAGAAGGTTGTAATACAGGCCTGATGATTTTATCGTAGCTAAGAAGGTTGTAATACAGTATGATGATTTTATCGTAGCTAAGAAGGTTGTAATACAGGCCTGATGATTTTATCGTAAACCAAAAGATTTTGTCGCTGACCTGATGATTGTATCGTAGACCAGAAGATTTGACCCTAGGTCAAAAGGTTTTTATCTTAGGTCAGAAGATTTTACTGTAGGCAAGAAGATCAGATGCTTGATTATTATATTGTAAGTTAGAAGGTTGTGTTGCAGGCCTGATGATTTAACCTTAAACCAGAATATTTTGTCGTAGGTCAATAGGTCTTTTGAAGGTCAGAAGAAAAGATCGCGTGCCAAAAACACACTGACATAAGCAGCGCTATCAAATCCCGCTGGAACCCAAATAAAAAAAAAAACGTTCCAGTTTTGGTTTTCACTTAAGGCCTCTTTAAAATCTTTCGGGTTGGTTGAAAGAGATTGCCACATGAAAATAAGTCCGCAAGGTTGTACCGTATACAACAAAAGTGTGATACAATACATTATTTCTTTTGGAAGCTGCTCAACCCAGAATGTCTACAACAGGCATGGCCAACCCTAAGGCCGCAAGCCGCATGCGGTACGACAGCGTGTATTGTGTAGCCCACGAATTGTTTTTTTTTTATAAATCATAAAAGAAATAATAATAAAAACAAGTGTTAACTAAAAGTGACACACTCTAATTTCCAACACGAGGAGAATTTATATCAAAATATAAAAATCTTTTTTAAATGTTACCCAAAATGAGAGCTATAATATAGCTCTCATTCTATAATATAGCTCTATTATACTATAATATTATATATAGACCAAAGTTAAATAGAAAATCCAATATATAGTATGTAGAGATATTTTTTTATAAGCAATAATAAGACTCGCTCCGTCCTTTACATGTTTTAAGAAGCGACTGAAAAACCTCTTAATTTCTAGTCAGTAAAATAACGTGTTTCATTCCTGATTTTTCTTTTCCTTTCCTCTCCACCATCCCTTCCTTTTCTTTTGATTGATAATATCTCACTTTATTTGAAAAAGGATATTCGGGTGATTGTCCTTCTTTGTGGGGTTCGAGGGCATATGCCCACGTATGTGTTTATGGGTTTCGTGGAGATGGATAGTTATTTGAATGATTTATGCAACCATGAAACTTGCTTCATTTGTCAGGTTGGTTGGAAGAGATTGCCGCCTGGCAATAAGCTCTCCAGATCGTGTTTGCAATAAAAGTTTAAATCAATAAATAGGTATCCAAAATAACTATTATAGTATTTATTTATATAATGTAAAATAAATTTATATTTAAAAATAATGTTAGAATATGTCAGCCCTCATGATTAAGTGGTTAAATCGTTTGGCTCTCGAATCAAGGGTCCCAGATTCAATTCCCAGTGGTATCACCATTTTTTCTCTATAATTCTGGAATAAAGCATGTAAAATCTTGGAAAAAAATCACGGACAACGAACCCCAGAGAATTTACTAAATGTTACTATTTTATCCACTCAACCAGACCATAATCTTGTAAACAAAAACAGAAATCAATCATCATAAATATTTATAAAAAAATATTGTAGATACTTTTTGCTGGGATCGCATGATTTATTCCTCCTATGCCCTCAGTGAGATACAGGCAAAAGCCTAGTTTACTGGGGACACGACAAATGTAAGGCAACAAACCCAGATCTATTAAAATGGTGTGTCCAAATTAAATTAGCTGTTGTTTTTTCATAAATGATGTTTATTTCTTGTCATGTGTAAAATAAATAAATATTCTTACTAGGGATGACAGCTGGATAACATAGAAGTTGTGAAGATTAAAAAAAGCGTTAAAATATATAGAAACAACTAAGTTAATTTCAATAATAGTCTTCTGCTTAATATGTTTCCCGTTCAAAAGCCATCCTTTTGACGTCTACCTACTCCCCTCCCCCTCTCCTGTACCTATTACAATAAGAAAAGAAAAATTACATAATTTAGTTCAACTTTACCTGACGAGGAAGACCGAAGACTTTGAAACCGGTAGTGAACTCAAATAATAGTGGTGAATACTAAATAAAAACTAAGTGTTTGATTTATTTTATTAAAATTTATGAACCTGACACCACAAAGTGAATCTTTTCTAAGATTCTAAAAATTAACTGTTATATTTTAATCAATCAAATCATTTTATTTTAAATCAATTACCATTCTAAATAATGATAAATATTTTATTTCACATTAATGCAATTAAAATGATTCTTTGTAATAATCAAAAGTGTGTGATAGCGTCAGTAGTAATAATCTGGACTTTATAGAAAACCGTTTGGATCACGTTACCTCGTTTTCAGGCATTCGCATTTTGATATGCGTATTAATAATACCTTAACCCAATTTAACCCAATATCGGTTTTGGCACACGACCCAAAAAGGTTGCCCTCACCCTTATCTACAAAGTATGCTATCAAATAATACAGGAGACGGCAAACCACGGCCCGCAGTCTCTAAACGAAATATATATATATACGAGGCGTATCCAGAAAGTAAGTGTACTGAGGCTCTCACGACCGGATGGATTTTATTTTCGACATGTTGGCTACACTTCCGTGTAGCCTGATCCTTCCCCTCCGCAACGAGACCGGTTCGAGGTCAGTACGTTGAGAAGTGTCGAAATTGACGAAATTGTTTTGGGACTGTCAAGGCATAATTTTAATTGAATATATGCCTCAAGGGGAGACCATCAACTCTGCAAGATACTGTGAGACCCTAAAAAATTGTGGAGGGCGATTCAGAACAAAAGGAGAGGCATGCTGACAAAGGGAGTCTGCCTGCTGCATGACAATGCCAGACCACACACGGCCAACGCCACGAAGGAACTGGTCGCCTCGTTTAAATGGGATGTCCTGAACCATCCCGCGCAATCCCCTGACCTAGCACCTTCAGATTACTATCTCTTTACCTCCCTGAAGCTGCACATGGGTGGAAAAAGGTTTTCAACAGACGAGGAGGTAAAGGAGGAGGTGGAGAAGTGGACGGAGTGGTTGGCGGGAAACAACTTCGAGGAAGGCATAAAAAAGTTGATACCCCGCTTCACCACCTGCATTGAGAGCAATGGCGACTATGTCGAAAAATAGCTTACATATGTATTACGGTAACCACGTAATTTTTTTGTTTAAATTTTAAAAAAATGTAACCTACAAAAATTCAGTACACTTAGTTTCTGGACTTACCTAGTAGTGTGTTAGATATGAGAAGGTCGCATCTCTTAATCTCGGATATAGGATGGGCAAAAAGCTCATCTGCGTGATATCCTATGCTGACGACGCAACAATACTAGCAGAAAGCAAAGACGATCTACAACGAATGCTGTATAGGTTCCATCTTGCATCTGAGAGATATAACGTGACGATATCCGTCGGAAAAACAAAATGTCGAACAATATCCAGACAGCCTCTTAGATGCAAATTGGTTGTGGGCGATAAACCCATACAACAGGTCATGAAGTTTAAATACCTGGGTGTGGAGATATCTAGCTGCAACGATCTGTATAATGAAGTCAACGAGTGTAGAACAAAACATTCAAGATTTCTTTCAACACCCATCTCAGAACAAACCTCTCCCGACTTCACACCAAACAGCGTGAAGAAACCCTGTAACACCACATCGTGAAGTTCTATTAACCTTTCCCTTCCTGTGCTAAAAAAATCCGCGCGTTCCGGTGCTGTGTATTCAATACACATGTAACATAAAAATGAGCGATTTAAAATCGGAAAAATAAGAATATTCATAGCCAATCGCTTTAATGAATTAAACTTGAAATCAAAAGTGATAATAATTGAAATTTAATTGCTGAAAACATGAAAAACACATCGGCCGACGTTCACAAAACGGACGAAGCGACCACCTTAAACGAATGGCCGAGAGCTACTGAAGCGAGTGAACTGAGATTATATTTCTTGCGTTCCCATATACCGAAGTAGAGTGAGACGGGAATAGCGTCGCTTCCTCCCCCATAGCGCAGGTTTTTAGAATGAACATACCTACGTCACACACTGGCACACGTTTGATTGTATTGGTGAATTTATTCCCGATTTTCACAAAATATCTCTGATTTGGCCGATAAGTGTTAATTATTATTAATATTATTTTTTTCATTCAATGCGTAAATTTATTACGGAGGAATGCTTAAAATGTGAACCCAGTATTTATTATATATATAGAGATATTAAAGTTTTTAGAAGCCATGTGTACTAGTTACACACCACAGGGAAGGAAGGGTTAAAGCCAACTGAACCACAGTAATTCTCTAAGCGAGTACTCTCTTACGAGAGTAAGTCCGACCTCGTTCTGTTCGTTGCTGGACCTCGTAGTCGAGGATTCTTTCGCCATTCCAATGTTAATTCAGTTGGAAACTGAAACTGTGCCGTGAAGTTTTTTTCCTTAAATGATGCGCCATTACTTATCACTCGTCATTTAAAGAAAAAACCGCTGTACTGGATCCAATGACACACCTGAAGTGAGACGATCGGAACCCAACGACTTGTTTTTTTCTGTTTTTTTGAAAAATATATTTATCCGAAGTCATAGTCCTTATAAACCCGAATACTAGGCGGAACAATTACTGTGTCATTCGAGAGAAGTAGCACTGCGCGGGGTTTGAACCGACGACATTCCGCACGGAAGTCCAGGCCGCAAATAGGAATGTAACTGGTATAAATAAGATCTCTAGATATAAATCAATGCAAGAATCGATCCCTTTAAAACCTTGGTTTAGTATAATAAGAATAAACAAGATGGAAGTGTCTGTCATGTATCGTTTACGGACGGGCCACAGCGTGGTGGCTAGTCTCTTTTACAGAATGGGTATTGTGGAGAATTCCGACCGCGAGTGTGAGCTTAATGATGAAACTATAGAACATGTATTTTTCAGTTGTCCGTTGCGAGACAGATTTGATTTACAAAAAAATGTATATATTTATCACGTCCAATGAATGTTGCGTTTCTTCTATATTCGTAGAACTTCTCCACTTATACGAGGGTCATCCAGAAACTAAGATTACAAGGGCTCCTGAGGCCGGTGGAAAATTTTTGTTTCGAAGTTGGTGCACCTGGCATGTAGAGGGGATCCTAACGGTCAGTTTGTTAAGTTTCGCGGGTTTGTCGGCTATTTTGTTCAGTCAAAGTAAATTCTTCCAATGGAGTCGTCGTGCGCTCCCGCCAACTCTCGTCCGTGCGAGACCCGCGCGGTCATCATTTTTTTAAATTTTACAGAACAATATCGCGGCGAATATCCATCGAAAGCTCGTGGAAGTTTATGGTAGTGATGTGATGAATCGACAACATGTCACGAAGTGGGTTAGGTTGTTCAGAGAAGGCCGTACTGATACTCACGACGAGGCAAGGCAGTGATTTCTGACGAATTTGTGCAAAAAATTGAAGAACAAGTTCGAAATGACCGCCGTGTGACGCTTGACGACCTTCACGAAGAATTTCCTGACATTTCTCGAAGTCTCCTTGGTAATATTGTATCGGGAAAAACTTGGTTACAAGAAGTTGTGTGCGAGATGGGTGCCCAGAATGCTCACACCGGAGCACCGTCAAAATCGCGTGACCGCAACGCGTGAATTTTTTAATAGTTTTGCACAGGGGGGAGAAGCTTTTCTGAACTCTATCGTGACGGGGGATGAGACGTGGGTGTGTCACTACACCCGAACAATTTTTCAACGATCAGGAGGTCGAGGAAGCTGTGAAGAAGTGGCTGAAAGAGCTGGCGGCGGACATGATACTGGCATACAAAAGCTGGTGCCCCGATTACAGAAATGTCTCGATCTCTACAGTGATTACGATGAAAAGTCGTTTAATATATTTGTGAAGTATCCTGTGAATTTCAATTAAATACAAGCGTTTTTCGATCCCACATAAATGTTGTAACCTTACTTTCTGGATGACCCTTGTAGATCGATTGTTAAATTCTTGAAGCTTAATGAATTGAAACTTTAAATTATCTAATTTGTATTTTTTTTCATTACTTTTATTATTTTGACTCATATAATTGAGCAATGACTAATTTGGCGGCAAAAATCTCCCTTGTTTGGGGGGATTGTCTATGATAAAAAAGAATGAAAGTAAGTATACGAGTTAAAATCAACTGCAGCTGGTCTCGAGGTGCGTTGGTGCGCTGAGCACCAACGCACCTCAAGACGCTGAACGAATATGAAATATCGCTGTCTCACGGTTTACTGTACATCTCTGTCTGTCCTATATGAATTAGCGTTTCCGTCCGGTGCGTATTGGAGATCGCTCCGGTAGTATTGGCAAACTTGGCCGGTCAATTTGAAAGGAATATTTTTTGAAATTTTACTTTAATTTTTTTTTAATTTTCACTTAAATAAAAATCCTCGTACTATTTGTCAGTATTCTTATACATATTTAATCTATACAAATATTTAACATTTTTGGAAGTCATGTTTGCGAATACATAATTTAATTATTGCGAATTATTTCTCCGGTTCAGCGCACCAACGCATCGCGAAAGCAGCCGCCGCTAGTCACAATTATTACGAAAATATCAAAAAATTAACAATAATCACAGTTGATCACATGATACTGGACCATCCCGAGTCACGTGCCCGCACCTCGCCATACCAATTTGACATTAATACTAAAATAATAAATAATACAGTATGTTACATATTCAATACTTTATCAACTCTGCAATCAGCTTACGTTTACAGCTCCTTAAATCTATCACGAAAAACCGTTGTAGTAGGAGATCAGGAAGGTGAATAGAGTGAAGATCAATATTATGACAATGTCAAACCTGGAACCTTGATGGCCGGAAGTAATTCCATAGACAAACACGGTCGTTCATAACACGACCCCCTGTCGCACCCCCTTTTCATTACTTTAATTAAAAAAGTCATTTGAGTAATGCTTTCCAGGCGGCAACTTTAAATTGACCTATAAATGTGGAAAAATTAAAGAATATTTACCAGGCAAATTAAGGAGGACCTAAGTGCAAACAATTTAGCAACGCTGGGAGCGAGATAAAAAATTAATATTAAAAGATTTTCCGTAGAAAATAATTATACTCACTTAGAGCTAAAGAAATAAAGTAATGATTCTTTTAAATGTAAAACGGAATTCAAATCGCTTTTCTAGATCTCAGCAATAAAAAAAAGGCTGAAAAGGAAGACTTGAAAGTAAAAATTTATTTTAAAGTCTCTTCAGTTGTTTAAACGCCTTTCTTTCAATCCGAGGGGTTGCGGGTTCGATTCTCACGATTTTTTATACCATATTAACCCTACCCTTCCTGTGCTAAAAAAATCCACGCGTTCCGGTGTTATGTATTCAATACACATGTAACATAAAAATGACCGATTTAAAATCGGAAAAAATAAGAATATTCATAGCCAATTAATTAAATTTGAAGTCAAAAGTGAACAATATCCAGACAGCCTCTTAGATGCAAATTGGTTGTGGGCGATAAACCCATACAACAGGTCATGAAGTTTAAATACCTGGGTGTGGAGATATCTAGCTGCAACGATCTGTATAATGAAGTCAACGAGTGTAGAACAAAACATTCAAGATTTCTTTCAACACCCATCTCAGAACAAACCTCTCCCGACTTCACACCAAACAGCGCGAAGAAACCCTGTAACACCACATCGTGAAGTTCTATTAACCTTTCCCTTCCAGTGCTAAAAAATCCGCGCGTTCCGGTGCTGTGTATTCAATGCACATGTAACATAAAAATGACTGATATAAAATCGGAAAAATAAGAATATTCATAGCCAATCGCTTAAATTAATTAAATTTGAAGTCAAAAGTGATAATAATTGAAATTTAATTGCTGAAAACATGAAAAAAACATCGGCCGACGTTCACAAAACGGACGAAACGACCACCTCAAACGAATGCCCGAGAGCTACTGAAGCGAGCGAACTGAGATTCTATTTCTTGCGTTCCCATATACCGAAGTAGAGTGAGACGGGAATAGCGTCGCTTCCTCTCCCATAGCGAGTTTTTAGAATGAACATACCTACATCACACACTGGCACACGTTTGATTGTATTGGTGAATTTATTCCCGATTTTCACAAAATACCTCTGATATGGCCGATAAGTGTTAATTATTGTTAATATTATTTTTTCATTCAATGCGTAAATGTATTACGGAAGAATACCTAAAATCTACACCCAGTATTTATAGAGATATTAAAGTTTTTAGAAGCAATGTGTACTAGTTACACATCACAGGGAAGGAAGGGTTAAAGGGGTATTCTCATTTCATGGGCCGAAAAATCGACCATTTTTAAGTTTTTTTTTTCAGTGAACGAATTTTTTTTATAAATTATTGTTTTTTTTTAGACATATTTATTTACCTTTTAAGAACATTTTTATAAAATTTCATGAAAAAAATATATATATTTTTGTTGTTATTAAGCCATAAGTAAGGCCAGGCCGCCCGTACCTGGAGGGGGTCCATTGTGCACGTAATTATGGCTGTTGTACTCGTCTGAAAATTAAAAAAAAAAACAATGTTTTACTCAGAAAGCATGTGGCTATAGCCGGTACTAGAATAATAAAAAAAATAATAATTTGAAAAAATGGCGGCTTCTTGAAATTAAAAGTCAATTTTTTTTTGTCTTCAGAGGAGGGAAAAAAGTTGAAAAAATGAATCGATTGAAATTATTCTAGTACCGACTATAGAAAGAGGTATAATAAAGAGAATAAGTACTTATTCATTAAAATCGGTTAATTGGTTTTGGAGTTATTACGGAGAATAGTTTAAAAAAAGTGATTTTTCATGAATCGCGTTTTAAGTTTCAAGTGCGATTTTTACACGAATTAAAGTAAATATTTTCAAATTGCTGTTAATCAGCAATTCCAGAGCCATATAAACTTGTTTAAAAATCTCATCTTTAATCTTCTACACGTCAAACTAAATATCAATGTATCATTCCAAGAAATCCTATTGGACGAGGATTCTTGGAAAATAGGGCTTCTGCCGTAACAATAGACGACCCGATAGCTGCAAAGCTCAGGTCATTTTTTGACCGGCACGCTCGACTATAAACCCTCATAACTTTTCGAATTTTCAATATTTTTTAACATTTCTTACTGGAAATTATTCAAAAAGGATTATAATAAATAAAATGAAATAAGAAATCGATTTTTTTTAAATTCCAAATGAGAATACCCCCTTAAACACACGCGATCATTATTACTATATATATTGTTGCCATATGTCCAAGGTTGGTGTCAATTTTTTCTTTGCAAATATATAAAAGCTTCAAGAACAGAAAAATTACATATTTTGTTTCAAAATGACGCCAAAAACGCTATATCGATTTTGATAATTAATGACCTGATAGAATGCGCCATTATCTTTTATAATAGTATACATTCTGCACGTTAAGAATGAAGTTAAACATGAAATTTCCTCCTTACGTCACCTATCCGAGATATACAAAACTATTTTCTAGACAACATATAATTCTACTATTAATTTGATTGATGTAAAGTTTATTCATATAACGAACGTCTATTACAGGTGGAGAACTCGCTGTCAACATACGAACCGCATGCGTGCATTGTTGTGTACAGCGTGACTTCACGCTCGTCCTTCGTGCACGCGTCTGAGCTCCTCAACTATCTCTGGCGTCAGAACTACACTAAGGAGAAGAGCGTTATCGTGGTGGGCAACAAGGCGGACCTCGCCAGGGCGAGGGCAATCACTACCAATGGTAAGACATAGCAATAACTGAGCAACATTATACAGTAAAATCATTACACCAAGGAGAAAAGCGTCATCGTGATGGGCAACAAAGTGGACCTCGCCAGGGTGAGGGTAATCACTATCATTGGTAAACCATACCATTGAATTGAGCAATATAGCATCAACAACTCCAAAGAAAAGAGCGTTATCGTGATGAGCACCAAAACAGATCTTACTCGTACAAACACGATGATAATCACTACTATGGTAAGACATAGCATTAAACTGAGCAACATTATATAGCAACAACAACTCAAAGGAGAAGAGCGTTATCGTGATGGGCACCAAAACAGATCTTACAAACGCGATGATAATCACTAATATGGTAAGACATGGCATTAAACTGAGCAACATTATATAGCAACAACAACTCCAAGGAGAAGAGCCTTATCGTGATGGGCACCAAAACAGATCTTACAAATGCGATGATAATCACTACTATGGTAAGACATAGCATTAAACTGAGCAACATTATATAGCTACAACAACTCCAAGGAGAAGAGCGTTATCGTGATGGGCACCAAAACAGATCTTACAAACGCGATGATAATCACTACTATGGTAAGACATAGCATTAAACTGAGCAACATTATATAGCAACAACAACTCAAAGGAGAAGAGCGTTATCGTGATGGGCACCAAAACAGATCTTACAAACGCGATGATAATCACTACTATGGTAAGACATAGCATTAAACTGAGCAACATTATATAGCAACAACAACTCCAAGGAGAAGAGCGTTATCGTGATGGGCACCAAAACAGATCTTACAAACGCGATGATAATCACTACTATGGTAAGACATAGCATTAAACTGAGCAACATTATATAGCTACAACTCCAAGGAGAAGAGCGTTATCGTGATGGGCACCAAAACAGATCTTACAAACGCGATGATAATCACTACCAATGGTAAGTCATAGCATTAAACTGAACAACAATATATACCAACATAAATACACCAAGAATAAAAGAGTCATCATGGTGAGCAACAAAACAGATTTTTCCAAAGTAAGAGCAATCAATACCAAAAGTAAGCTATGGCGATAACTGAACAGCAATATATAGCGACAGAACTGCACCAAGGAGAAAAGCGTCATTATTGTGGACAACAAGGCGGATCTCGCTAAGGCGAGGGCAATCACTGGCAATGGTAAGTCATAGTATGTTATTAAAGTGAACAACAATAAATACTCGTAGGAATAAAAAAGCACATCACCGTGGTAAGTACGAGTAATGAAGCGGGCCTCGGCATCGCAACAATCATCACTGCCTGTCATATAACATAGTCCTTAAAGATCATAGTAGTAGGTAACGAAGTGAATCTAATCAGAACATGAACCACGTCTAATAGGTCGCAGGATGAGGGTTGATTGCGAATCTATGTTTGTAGATAAAGAGGTTAACATCGATTGCCCGCAGGGTGGTATATTGGGTCCTTTGTTCTAGATCTTCCTCATGGACGATTTATCAAAAACTTTTCTGCTGCCAGGTTGTATGATTCAGACCTACGCAGATGATGGTGTGGTTTTAATCAGAGTTAAATTTTGTGCATTTTTACAATAACTTTCGTAGCCATATAATTTCTTTTTTTTTTAATGTGTGTCTGCCTAGTTGGCTAAAAGAGATTGCCTTTGTGTAATAAGCATACCAGATTGATACACAGTGAAATGATACTCGCAAATAAATAAATACTTCATTCATAATACTAATACGAAACCAATTTCTTTTTCAGAGGGTAAATCATTGGCAACCTCGCGGGACAGCAAGTTTATAGAAACATCAAGTGGTATACAACATAACGTTGACGAACTTCTGGTAGGGGTATTGAAGCAGGTCCGTCTGAGAAACGCTCCAGAAGGTTCAGCCCCCGGAGCCAGAACTCCCACGGGCCCTAGAGCTCTCTTGCACCGCTTTTGCCGTGGCGACACCAGTAAGGCTAGATCTTGTGAGAACCTCCACGTGCTCTAGGGAACATCCAACCAAGAAACTCCCGAAGGGTGGGTCATAGAATGGCTCCCTGTGGGACACCACATTATAACTATTTTTGAACAACTGTTCTGCATGTTCATGTCTCCGAGACGCCAAGAGGTTTAGTATTAGTTATCATTCATCATAACATATCGACAGCCGATCTCAAATCAAAATTAATTTCTTTAACACTTACTTCACTTACTTTATTTGAGAATATCAATCGGTTAAGATTAGAAAATAGTTCTAGCATGGAAACCATACAAAGATGCACCAAGTCTTCTCTCCTTGTTAGTAGTTCGGTTGATCGAAAAGGGGCCACTAGCATTGAACCAAGATCATTTTGATGACCAAAATCACACTTTTTATGTGACGTTTTGATCTTCTTTTTTATTAATTAACAAAAAGTTTGTGCCAAGAGATACAACTAGAAAAAGGAACTGTGGCACTCTATTTTCATGCAGTCGTGTACTCCGTTTTAATGCCATGATAGATGGAACTTTCTTAGGAATAACTCCTTCAATTCATACAGTTATGTCATGAGTGTTTCTTAGAAATGATGAGAAGAGAAGAGACAGATTATGTCTCCATAAAGACTGGGTGTATTAATTTGATCGTAAAAACTATTCTATTTCAAGCCATGATCCTAGCTTTTCAGATTAATTTTACTTCTATCTTCCGTCTATCATAAATCTTGACGTCTTCCCGCGTATTTCAAGATTCATGAGGAGCTAATTTACAAGGTCGATTTATCACATTTTGGACTGTCCTTTTGGCATAACTTAAGCAAGATTAACTTTTTCTTTATTAAGTCAAGCCAATATTACTACGATCTCTTAATTGGGTTCCGTATATTAAGGCTGCTTTGATCTTGAAGCTTTTTACCTCGTCTTTAGAAGTATTGCCACAGTCTTAAAAAAACTTTATGTACATGGCTAAAATCCTTCATATTTCTCTAACCTTCATTACGTATGTCTCTTTACTAAGACCAGACTTAGATGATACGTGGATTATTAAACAGTTAACCTCTTTATACCTGGTGTCCATTATAATGGACACAGAGTTCAAATACACTTTGTAAACAACTTTTTGGCATATTTCTGTATTCTTATAGCAAATTAAGTGTAGGATACTGTATTATCGACTTTGAACGTTTTGAGCGCCATCTATCTAAACCAAGAGTTCCCAAACTTTTTTCGGCCGCCGACCTCTTTACCAAAAACTTTTAAAACCGTCGACCCTCTAGTCATTTCACAAGTTTGGTATGTAAAAAGTGTTTTTTTTTAATTAATATATTTCTTAATTAGGTACCTATTGGAATCATAAATATTTTAAAGTAACAAACAAATAGCAGTATTAACGGGGTCTATTTTTGCTGTCGTCGACCCTCAAATTTTTTATTGAAATTATCGACCCCTATAAAAAATCAAATCGACCCTAGGTGGTCGATATCTACCACTTTGGGAACTCTTGATCTAAAAGAATACAACATAATGTTGAATTTAGTGTAAATACACTCAGAAGCAAGAATATTTTTTTGAAACCTTAAAATTAATTCAGGTCTAAAAAGGTTAGGTTAGGTTAGGTTAGTCCACTTCTAAAATGTCTAAATTGGTTCAAGTATCCCAAACGGATTGATTTCAAACTTTATCTCTTTGTATTCAAGTCCCTTAATGGAATGACTCCATTGTATCTTTCGAATCTCTGTCTGAGAAATGTTCCATTAAGCATTTACATTTCTCTGGTACTTCACTCTTTATTGGTAAGCACTTTATTATTATTTTTAATAAACAAATTATATTTAAAAGACACGTTATTTTTGGGATTCAATATTTTCCCATCGTTTTATCTTGTCAAAGGTATTAAATACTTTCCACCCAGAATTCTGCCACCTGGACAGTGTTCACATTCAATGGGACACATTCAACGAATGAAGTCGTCTTCTGTGTAATACTCTGGACTCCTTGAGCACTCCAGCAAGTGTCACATGAGCGACTTCTCCCCGCAGATACAGAGAGGCAATCCATCAGAATATATTACCCGTTTAACAATATTGTACTCGTTTCATCTATGTTAATTCCTATTTAGACCCTGTGATTTCCAGGTCCTCCAAGACAATTCGAATGGTAATGCCACAAAATCCATCCTTTGGAGACCATCCTAACAACTACAGGTGGTTGTTTCAGATATTTTTCTATCGCCTGGGGGTAGCCAACCTTTTTGGACCGTGTGCCAAAACTGGTATTACTTGAAGGCTCGCGGGCAGAACGAGTATTTTTTTTTTAATAAATATAACATCCTTTATAAAAATATACTATTAGCTTTTCAAACACTTAATTTTGTCCCATTTTTGAAGTGTTTGCTGTGACTTCCTTAACAAAAATATACTATTAGCTTTTTAAACACTCAGTTTTGTCCTATCTCTGTTCGAAGTATTGGCTGTGGCTTCCTTGATAAAGATAAACTTTTAACTTTTCAAATACTGAAGTATTTGTTGTGACTTCATTAATAAAAATATACTATTAGCTTTTCAAACACTTAATATTGTCCCATTTCTGAAGTATTTGCTGTGACTTCCTTAAGAAATATACTATTAGCTTTTTAAACACTAAACTTTGTCCCGTCTACTAGAATCAATTTCGTCAGTCACAATTGAAGGTCTTCCGCTCTTCTGATCATCATGCACAGACGTACGACCGTTTTTAAACTCGCGACACCACTTGTACACACTCGTACGATTCATAGCTTTACCACCATATGCAGTTTTCACCTCATTATAAACCTCAACCGGAGGTTTTCCCTTCCAAACGAGATAACGGATGACGCCGCGTATTTCGCACTTGGCGGGAGATTGGATTGACATTATTCACGAAACGTGTTGTCGCGTCGACACTTCTCAACGTACTGACCTCGAACCGGTCTCGTTGCGGAGGGGAAGGGTCAGGCTACACGGAAGTGTAGCCAACATGTCGAAAATAAAATCCATCCGGTCGTGAGAGCCTCAGTACACTTACTTTCTGGACTTACCTCGTATGTTTGAAGTATTCGCTGTGACTTCATTAATAAAAATAAATTATTAGCTTTTCAAACATTTTACTCTGTCCCATCTCTGTTTGAAGTATTCGCTGTCACTTCCTTAATAAAAATGTTCTATTAATTTTACAAATACTGAAATATTTGCTGTGACTTCCTTAATAAAAATAAATTATTATCTTTTCAAATACTTAACTTTTTTCTATCTCTATTTGAAGTATTCGCTGTTACTTCCTTAATAAAAATATTCGAATACTTTTAGCTTTTCAAACACTTACGTTTGTCCCATCTCTGTCTGAAGTATTCGCTGTGAGTTCCTTCATAAAAATAAATTATTAGCTTTTCAAACACTTAGCTTTGTTATATCTCTGTTTGAAGTATTCGATGTTACTTCCTTAATAAAAATATATGAGTATTATTAGCTTTTCAAACATTTACATTTGTCCTATTTCTGTTTGAAGGATTCGCTGTGACTTCCTTAATAAAAATAAATTATTAGCTTTTCAAACACGTAGCTTTGTTATATTTCTGTTTGAAGTATTCGATGTTACTTCCTTAATAAAAATATTCGAATACTTTTAGCTTTTCAAACACTTACGTTTGTCCCATCTCTGTCTGAAGTATTCGCTGTGAGTTCCTTCATAAAAATAAATTATTAGCTTTTCAAACACTTAGCTTTGTTATATCTCTGTTTGAAGTATTCGATGTTACTTCCTTAATAAAAATATATGAGTATTATTAGCTTTTCAAACATTTACATTTGTCCTATTTCTGTTTGAAGGATTCGCTGTGACTTCCTTAATAAAAATTAATTATTAGCTTTTCAAACACGTAGCTTTGTTATATTTCTGTTTGAAGTATTCGATGTTACTTCCTTAATAAAAATATACGAGTACTATTAGCTTTTTAAACATTTACATTTGTCCCATCTCTGTTTGAAGTATTCGCTGTGACTTCCTTAATAAAAATTAATTATTAGCTTTTCAAACACGTAGCTTTGTTATATTTCTGTTTGAAGTATTCGATGTTACTTCCTTAATAAAAATATACGAGTACTATTCGCTTTTCAAACATTTACATTTGCCCCATCTCTGTTTGAAGTATTCGCTGTGACTTCCTTAATAAAAATAAATTATTAGCTTTTCAAACACTTAGCTTTGTTATATTTCTGTTTGAAGTATTCGATGTTACTTCCTTAATAAAAATATACGAGTACTATTAGCTTTTTAAACATTTACATTTGTCCCATCTCTGTTTGAAGTATTCGCTGTGACTTCCTTAATAAAAATTAATTATTAGCTTTTCAAACACGTAGCTTTGTTATATTTCTGTTTGAAGTATTCGATGTTACTTCCTTAATAAAAATATACGAGTACTATTCGCTTTTCAAACATTTACATTTGCCCCATCTCTGTTTGAAGTATTCGCTGTGACTTCCTTAATAAAAATAAATTATTAGCTTTTCAAACACTTAGCTTTGTTATATCTCTGTTTGAAGTATTCGATGTTACTTCCTTAATAAAAATATACGAGTACTATTAGCTTTTTAAACATTTACATTTGTCCCATCTCTGTTTGAAGTATTCGCTGTGACTTCCTTAATAAAAATAAATTATTAGCTTTTCAAACACTTAGCTTTGTTATATCTCTGTTTGAAGTATTCGATGTTACTTCCTTAATAAAAATATACGAGTACTATTAGCTTTTTAAACATTTACATTTGTCCCATCTCTGTTTGAAGTATTCGCTGTGACTTCCTTAATAAAAATAAATTATTAGCTTTTCAAACACTTAGCGTTATTATATATCTGTTTGAAGTATTCGATGTTACTTCCTTAATGAAAATATACGAGTACTATTAGCTTTTCAAATACTTACATTTGTCCCATCTCTGTTTGAAGTATTCGCTGTGACTTCCTTAATGAAAATAAATTATTAGCTGTCCCATCCCTGTTCGAAGTATTCACCGTTACTTCCTTAATAAAAATATACAAGTACTATTTGCTTTTCAAACACATTTGTCCCATCTCCGTTTGAAGTATTCGCTGTGACTTCCTTAATAAAAATAAATTATTAGCTGTCCCATCTCTGTTCGAAGTATTCGCCGTTACTTCCTTAATAAAAATATACAAGTACTATTAGCTTTTCAAACACATTTGTCCCATCTCTGTTTGAAGTATTCGCTGTGACTTCCTTAATAAAAATAAATTATTAGCTGTCCCATCTCTGTTCGAAGTATTCACCGTTACTTCCTTAATAAAAATATACGAGTACTATTAGCTTTTCAAACACATTTGTCCCATCTCTGTTTGAAGTATTCGCTGTGACTTCCTTAATAAAAATAAATTATTAGCTTTTCAAACACTTAACTTTATTCAATCTCTGTTTGAAGTATTATTCGCTGTGAATTCCTTAATATAAAAAATATAGTTCAACATTCTCATTCAACATTTTTTTTTTCGAAAACTTTCATAATAGATAATCCCCCTTTCAAACGATAATCTTATAAAACATTAATTTCTCATAACTTTCAATTCGCCATAATAAAATAATTTTATCGACCAACGATTAAACTCAAGTTTAGCGATTAAATCCACGGAACCGTAAAATGTCGGGTAAATCATTTTTAAATTCCTGGCAATACCATCACAGCAAATATCCGAGGGCGGGAGAGAGAGAGTGACTCGTGGCAACTTTTTTAATTAATATGGTATTTTGATGAAATCCTCGTATTAAACTGGCCGCGTCCGTGAATTTAAACGTCAGCTTTCAATTTATTATTCTTAATATATCGGAATATATTAACATGGGGTTATTCGGAAATATTTTATTCAAACGCAAAGAATATTATTATTTGGAGTTTTTTTAGTGAAACTCTGTTTATTCTACTCAACAAAACGGTATAACTCTACCGGTTTCAAAGTTTTTATTTCATCGTCAGGGGAGCACAAAAAAGAGTTTTATTATATCATATAATGTGCAACAAACAGTGTTTGACAATGCTATTTAAAAAAAAGGTGCCGGAGCTCACTTCTTGTCAAGCTTTTTATAAACCGTAAAAAAGGTGGTGGAGCGCCACTCTACTACGCTCCACCGCAAAAAAGCACTGACAGTGGTTTTTTTTTTTAAAAGGTGCCGGAGCTCACTTCTTGTCAAGCTTTTTGTAAACCGTAAAAAAGGTGGTGGAGCGCCACTCCACTACGCTCCACCGCAAAAAAGCACTGACAGTGGGTTTTTTTTTTAAGTGCCGGAGCTCACTTCTTGTCAAGCTTTTTGTATACCTTAAAAAGGTGGTGGACTCTATACTGCGCTGTGGTGGACTCTATACGCCGGTGGTGGAATCTATACGCCGCT